>JALIGW010000006.1:44053762-44393762 GCA_023053685.1 Diadophis punctatus similis
GTAGGAAAGACAAATAAAAAATAAAAAAAGTCAGTGAATGACGTGCGTTAGGTATCCAGTATCATTTGTTCTTTCAAGCGTCACTGTTTTCTTTGAAAGAAAAGATTTCACTTTCTAAATTATTTCTATGAACTGTTCCTGGGATTTAAAATTATATACGTAATAGCCTTGTCCTCTAATTATGCTAAAGTTTTTTGAACTGCCTAATAGGTATTATATGAGGGATAAATGGGAAAGGCCATAGCATAGCATGTATTACTTGTTCTGTATGTTTTTTGGTATGAAAATGCTTATTAGTGAAGTGATTCATTATATTTCATTTTCACATTATGTAGATATGTGATGCATGTCTGACCTGAGGGAGATAAATATGTAAAGTACAGGCTACCTTGTGTACCCCAACTAATCAAGATTTAGATAAAACTGTGTTTTATCTACATATAATATACTGAAAAATTATGTTTACCTGTTCGGTGTAGTTTGTCAGCTGACAAATTGCAATCTTCTTATAAAAATAATGACTCCTGTTTTTGAGCATAGCAATTTGACTTACCTTGAAAGTCACCAAATCACAAAAGATGGGTTCACGGATTGTGCACAGTCATAATGTGGTTTATTTAGCTTTTATGTAAGATACCATGTTAATCCAACTATTATAAACCATGATTTATGACTCAGTGTGATATGTTTATCAAACCAATTATAATATGCTTAGCAAACAATGATTAGGGCTTGCACATGCTTTAGTACAATACATATAATAGCAATTGTATGTATGACCTTTTCTTTAAAAAATGGTATGACTATGTTCTGTGGTTACTCTATTCATTGAAAATCCTTTTAAATCTTATCTGCATTTCTTGCTATTTTTTGTAGTTCGATTGCAATCTGTATAACTATAAAAGATTAGGCAGCATTATTTTATCTAGCTCACTAGTTTTTTCTGCTTCAGGAACTTAATGTAAACCTGATAACACAGTTGAAACGGCACATACAGAATTCACTGCCAGCTGTTATCAGGTTCTGACTTGTTTATCCAGTATTGCCCAGCCTAACATCTTCCAGATTTATTGGGCTATTTTCTGCCCAAGAATTGCTGCGTTCTAGGATAATTCAAGGGTTTAGGTTATGAGAAGCAAGACTATTTACTAATTTCTATACTTCTATACTAATTTCTATACTTCCTTACTAATTTCTATACATATGCCTTATTCCTGGTTGAGGGCCCAACCTAACATTTGGGTGTTGTGAGTCACCCTCCAAATAGTAGTTGGGACAAGGATAAAAACTAATTTTGATTTCATGTTACTTATAATTAATATAATAACTCTCCAATCACTTATTTAATATTTAGCTATCCACCTAGACTTACTTCTTTTAATGAGTTGTTTCAGGTTTGGAACAATTGTTTCACATTCAAAAGGGACTGTTTTGATCATTTAAAAGTATTTGGATGTTCAAACCACAGTCTCTATTTTGAAACATTCTTGTACCCCTAAAAAATTACAAACAACCACACAAATCATGTGTCTGGGGGTGGAAAGTGAACTTATTTTTTTAATACTTTCAGGGTAATGTCTACTCAGAAATAAGACCACTACTTCAGCTCTTTCAGGATTGTTGCTTTGTGAAGATCTCTCTCTTTCTCTTTATTGCCCAATTCAGTAAAGTCTTATTCAAACAGAAAGATCTTTAGTTCTTTTTAAGGTTAAACTTGGGCAATTATCTGCATATAATGTATCATTATAAACTTTGGTCAAGTGGTCTCTTTAGACAAAAGATTACCTTCTATAAGGTATTCTCTTTCTTTCCAGACTTTCCAGTAACATGTGAAACCATGAAAGATCAGGGTTTGGTGATGGGAAAATTGAAAGAAAGTGACAGTAAACAGGATGAGGAAACAAACTGACTTAAGATCTTTCTCTGCCAAAAGGAATCCTTGAGGCCACAGGACCTTGGTTTACCATTCTAATGTGCATAATCTTTGGTCACTGTCTTTCCATCCACATCAAATGGCAAGACAACAAATTATCTTCAGGAATTTGTCTTATCCATAAAATGGTACCTGCAGCCCTGATACCTTTTATCTACAGGACCATCCTATCTACATTTCTTGGAATTCTTCTCAAATATGTGATTACAGAATGGCTCAAAGCATTTTTTTAACTCCTAATTTGATTTGACTGAGTTAATCGCAACGTATCCTTCTGTTGTCAAAAGTCTTGTCCAGAATAACTAACAAAATCCGTGCTTAGCAGAGAAAAGATTCCAATCCTTGGCATCTCCAGTTTAGCAAAGATCAAATACAAAGTACCCCATTCTCTGTCTGAATTCTAGAAATTAACTTAAGTCAGTACTGGACTAGATGGATAAATAGCCTGAGCTTTTAGCAGATTTTTAAATGTGGTGATTCAGGATATCATCTAGAAAACTTCTAATGTAATGTTTTGAGATGAGTTTTCCATTGTTCAATACTGTAGGGCAGCTTGTAGTTAGTGACATGGGTGGAGGGGTGGAGTTGCAGGGTGGGGCGCGCGGTAGCTTTAAATGGTGGTGGGTGTACTAAAGGTTTGACGCTGGCAACCTGTCAGGTTCCGGATAGCTACAAAGAAAGAAAAGGTCAACCACGTTGAAATGCTCTGTTAAGTCTTTAATTCTCAGGCCTCCGGCACTACTCACAATCACCCAGTGTATATACAGAATGAAATCTTAGCATCCGGATCCTGCTAAGCCATTTGTCGTGCAGGCTGACGCCAGCGATGTGGCGGTTGCTGCAGTACTGTTGCAAACAAATGACCAGGGGAAGTTACAACCGTGTGCTTACACGTCCAGGAAGCTAAATGACACCGAACGTAAATGGGCGATATGGGAGAAGGAGGCCTTTGCGGTTCAGTGGACTTTGCTGTCATGGAGACATCTGTTGGAAGGGGGTTTCCCCCCCGACCTGTCGGGGCTGTCATTCAGACAGGGGGGAAAGGTGCTCGTCGCTGCCTGCCGTTTGGGATGCACGCTACCGAGACACAAGGCGCTGTTTCAGAAACCAGCCTGGGACTCCTGAGTGTCGATGCCATGGCCAGGAAATGCCGTGGTGCTGTTTGAGGGCACCCAGTAAGGCCGCCCTGTCCTAGGAGCTTCATGACGACAGTTGAGAGTTCCTGGCTGCTCTGTTGTCATAACGCACCGCCGGGAGCCTGCTACTAACACTGCCGCCGCCCAGCTGACAGGCGGCCAGGACTTTAATTACAATAAGCATTTAGAGCGTTGGAGGCATGCGCGGGGTTACGGAGCGTGCACAGTACACTGATGTTAACTGAAACGTGGCTTGTAGTTGGTGACGTGGGTAGAAGGCTGGAGTCGCAGGTTGTGGTGCGCGGTAACTTTAAATGGTGGTGGGTGCACTAAAGGTTTGACGCTGACAAGATTTCATTCTGTATATATACTGGGTGATCGTGAGTAGTGCCAGAGGTCAGAGAATTAAAGACTTAACACAGCATTTAACGTGGTTGAGCTTTTCTTTCTTTGTAGCTATCCAGAACCTGACAGAGCCAACATTTGAACATTATGCAGAACAAGGTATCCTGTTAGATATCTAGCACATGAGGTTTACATATAAAATAGTAAATTTTCTGTATCTTAGGTATATCTTTGTTTACTCTAAGCCAAATATATTTAAAAGTGTTGTAGACTTAACAGTGATTTGCACAAATTGCTCAGGAACCGTAAAAGCATAATATCCAAGGCACACATCTTCCACAAAAAAACCCCAACTTCTAATAAGCAATTTCCAGTATTTTTCAACTGATAAATATTCTATGAAAGAACTCAGTCTATACTGCCTTCTTGAAAATTGTAAAAGAGGGATACATTTAAATATCCAGAATTGTTGTCCTCTAAACCAGGGGTCTCCAACCTTGGCAATTTTAAGACTTGTGGACTTCAACTCCCAGAACTCTGGGAATTAAAGTCCACAAGTGTTAAAGTTGCCAAAGTTGGAGACCCCTGCTCTAAACAATACATTTGTCCTTTATCTCAGGAGTGGCGAGGATATTCTTGAGATTCCCATTTGAAACAATGGAGGAGATAGATTGGTTCTATCTGCAGAAGGCAGTCCTGCAGATATCTACGGTAAGCACCAAGCCAGGGAACATTCCTTAGGTTAAAATGAGGATTTTGAATTATATTCAGAAGCTTATTGAAAGCCATTGCACAAGCATTATGTGACACTGGCAGCTTTTGTCTATTAATAGTCAGGTTGTACCATTTTTTTAATCAATTGCAGCTTCTAGGTAGTTTTCAAGGGCAGCCCTATACAGAACGCATGACAATAGTCAATGCAAGAAATTATGAAGGGCATAGATTACTGATGATACCACACCACACGCCAAATTCACACATCACTTTACCTAGTGGTTTCATATTGATATGAAATAGTTGTCCTTGGATACACCATGACATATTTGCATCTTATTCTAGGATGTGACTTTGACTTAGGAAATTGAATACATTAGTTATTATAAATCATTGCTCATTTTTTAATCTATATATATAAAAACCAAATGCCACTCACGCATCATCACGACATCTCCAGAACCGTAAAGCCTACAAACCTGAAACTTGGTACATATGTTCCTCTTGGCTTCTAGGTGCTCACTAAGAAAGGATTTTTCGAAATGACCATCAGATCATTAATTATTTCTTATTATTAACATGCTCTAATACTAAAGGGGTAGATCAGTGATGGCAAACCTTTTTTGGCTTGTGTGCCAGAAAAGCCCACACCCATGCCCTCCCCCGCGCATGCGCACAACCCCCGCACTGCCCCCATGCATGCACACTCTCCCCCACTGTCCCCCCTGCGCATGTGCACAGGCCTCACAATGGACTCCTGAAGCCTGGGGATGGCGAAAAACGGCCAAACCGGCCAAACGGAAGTTTGGAAACAAACTTCTGGTTGGCCCGTTGGGCTGTTTTTCACCATCCCCACGCTTCAGGAGGCTTCCCTGAAGTCTGGGGACTGTGAAAACGGCCAAAAAGAAGGCCAAAAATCAGCTGGCCAGTGCACACATGCACACTGGAGCTGACATAGGGCAACGCCTCGTGTGCCCTCCGATATGGCTCCACGTGCCACCTGTGGCACGCGTGCCATAGGTTCGCCATCACGGAGGTAAATGTTCTACTCCCCCTCCCCACCTAAAAGAACTTTGTTCCAACTGCCAGTGGGCGTGGCCAGCCCGTGACTCATCTGGCCTGCGGGCTGGGAGTTTAGACATTCTACTCCATGCTAAGGAGTTCAATTTCGTAGCGAAGCACGGGTATCCAGCTACTAGTATTATATAAACACAGGTTTTGGTTATAGAAGCTGGTTTAACAATCTGCAAAATTACCAGCAATAATCTGAATGTATGAAACATATTCAATAGCATTTGTACAAATCTTTATAAAAATGTATAAATGATAGCACACATGGGATCTTGCAAATATTTATCATCTGTTACATCAGCATGTTACAATCCCCACAATATCCCAATTATTGATTGGTGATATTCTAATCCAAAGCAAGGTTCATTGAGCTTATGTTCTGAATACAAATTGCTAGAATTTCCCTGTGTAGAGGGGCCTAGTGATTGCTGGCAGGGTCTGGCTGGATATTAATTGTCTGCAGTTAATCGAGTACATTGCATAAGCACTATTGAGTAACTTGCTGTAACTTAGATAGGCACAATTAAGCAACCTACTTATTCTGCTGGAAGCAGCAATATTCAACTGCATCAAGGTTAGACAGAAGCAGCTAGTTGGACTTTCATACCATTATTTCCTAAGCTTTGCATATTTTAAACATTTGTTGAAGATTTATAGCTCAATATAAAAAAAATGAAGTGCAAACTACTGACAAATTACATCTTAAGGTATAGGCTATTAGGTTACAACGGTAAAAATATCTAATAAGGGAATGAAGCATTGTATTTAAGGGAAAATGTTTTATAACTACCGTAAGATATCTAGAATTTCAAGAATATACCTTTGTTAGATGTTTGCTGCTGTCTGTTCCATCAGGGAATGTGCATGTTTTTAGAGTAAGACCTGAGTTCCATGTTAAGATTTTGCTGCTGCATACTGTTGCAATGCAGCTATAGGAGTTTAAGAATTGATATCTTTCTGCTGATGACTATGATCTACTTTATCGGACAAGAAGTAGACAGAATCATCCTCTCTGTTAAATTGGCATTACAAATACCTAGAATATTGCAGCATCTCCAAATAAGTTAGCAAAGCAGACTTGGCATGATAATAATAGATTGCTGTCTGAAATTGTTGGGAGGAGACACAGGTCAGCCTCACAGTTATGTAGATTGGTAATTTCAAGAAATTTCTATTTCTGATAGTACTGTTGCTACCAAAATGCCTAAATCTCTCCAAATTATTCACAAAGGAATGGGAGAAGAGCAGCTTAATTGCAGGTTAAAATAGCTATGAAGCAGGAACCATCTTTTCTAGCTAAGATTTGTCTTCAAAATAACAATTGCAGGCATATGTAGAATAAGGCTTTCAAGGTGCACCCAACACTCCTGCATAATACAGGTATTAAATATGCAGGTAAACTTGGGAAGTTTTCTATTCTGGTTATATATATCATATGCAACTATCAATTGCATGGGAAGGAAGAGAGTTATTGCTCATATTTATAAAAAAATACATGTTAAATGACTTGACCATTCTTTGAAGGTTCTATGCAATGATGTATAATGGTAAAATTGTTTCAGGACCAGAAAACTTCATAAAGTTTTTGCACCAGTATGAATTTTGATCAACAAAGCTGTTGTAGCTTTAGAAATAATTTACAATAGATTGAACTTTCTCTGGGAAAACAGTCAAGATTTTAATAAATAAGGCATTATTGTACAATGTATACTCCTTGAGCTGAATGTTCATTTACTTACTACTGGCATTTCTCTACTGCTCTACTAAAAATGGCTCGGAGCAGCAAGTTTAGGAAGTCGTTTTGTATATTGTATGGTGAAATTACATACATTTATAGATGTATGTTAATCCAAAAAAATGTGTTTAGTTTAACTCAGAAAGCATAATTGTGATGAACAGAAGTGCACAAATAAACTGAGATCCAATTCAAATTTGTTATTTAATTCAAAATCAGTTTGATTTAAATGTGTGATTTGATTTAAAGGGTAATTTGAGTTGAATTGGTGATTCATCACTGCTAAAATAAAATCACAAATCCATTGAATCCAGCAAATTGTTTTAACACAATATGAATGTTTATTTCACAATTAGAATGAAGATACAATTCGAAGGATAGTTTCAATTGCTTGGAGGAGTCTTAAATCTAGGAAACTTATTAGAAATTTTCAATTTTTTTCAGATTAAATCCAATCAATTTTGTAGGTCACCTATCCTTCAATGTGAGATTTATAATCTACAACTGGATTGCTCCAGGGCTATCATTATTGTTTTTAATTTAACTTGTCATGATAGGATTTTAAGCTCTTTAAAAGAGATAGAAAGAAATAACAGGTTTTTTTAAAGCATTCCCTTTGTTCCTAAGCCAATTAAAAACATTTCATATTTTTGAAATGGATGAAGTTACCTCAGGACATGCTTCAAAGCACACATTCTACTTCTGGGTGTGTTGCTGTTCATGACTCATTTTCAATGTTCTCTAATATGTCATCTCAGTCAAGTCATGAAGAATATCTGAGAATTTTAATTGAGAGGACACTGGTAAAAAAAAGAATCATTGCTTATTCACTGAACCAAATGTGAAACAGCACGATGGATACTGATTGTATAAATGGACTCATTAAGGAATTTGCCTGAAAATCACACAAATCAGGAATATTTTGCTGATATTAGACAAAGAACAAGCTAATTGATGGGATTTTTGTGAAGAAACGTTAATGCAAAGTTCAGCCAGTGATGTGCTATTATGATTTATTTTTGTCTTCAATCCAGTCCTTGTGATTTTTAAAACAAGAACTTTTGTAAATCAACTGTGTTTTATCTAATAAATCATGATGATGAAAACTATGCCTTGATGTGATGTGTGATGAGATTTGTATCTTCCATTGCAAAAGAAAAAAAGTGCCACAGCGTTCAAAAAGCACAAAGCACTTTACTTCACCTAGTCAATTTATGAGCCTGAAGTATCCAGGTGGAGGAAAACATCAAGAATTACTTTAGTGCAAATGCTGGCTGGAGAATTCTGGGAGTTGAAGTCCACCTATCTTAAAGTTGCCAAGGTTAAAAACCACTGCTTAGGTGAACATGAACCCTATTCTCAAGTTGAGGGAAACTGCTGGTTCCAAGCAGTTCAGTGAGGTTGCAATAAAAGAGCAACAAATGATGAGGCATCACAAAAAGCAGGCATAAATTTAGTTTTTATTTGAGGTAATGGTGATAGTGGATTTTGTGTGGGTTTTTTTTAATTGTTTTAATGGAAAAAGTTACATAAAAGACCACTAGGTGTCTCTTGTGTACCAGTGGCATAGGAAACGCTCACACATGACTTTGGAGGCTGGCAATTCAGTGTGCAATTCTCCATTAGAGTTGTTTACCACTTGTGTTGATTTATCCATCCAATTTATCAGGTAATTATTGTTTAATATAACCAGCAGCTTTCTAAAATATTGCCTTTTCGTTATTAGAAAGCCCACTTTTCAACAAAATGCAACCTGGGTAACTCTACAGGTCTGTAAGGCTGAACTCTTAACTTTTCCTGCTTTGTGAATATAAATTGTTGTTGGACTAAAATAGAATTACAAAGAGCAGTCTGAGGAAACAGGAAGACAATAAACTGTTAAAATCTTAATTCCCTATTTTAAAAGTAGTGGGAATCCTTATTTTGCAGCCTTGAAAAGATTAATATAGGTTTTGCTATTACTACGGTATAAGCCTGTGGGGAAAACTTTTATCTTTTGACACTGGAAATCATGAATAGTTTCTTTTTAAAGTGCAGGGTAGCTTTTTGGTTCACATGCAGTGCATAAAATGATGGTGCTCAGATTAGCAGGGATAGGAAGGCACTTGATTACCGTACATATTATAAAGAGAATTTAAATTACCATCTTACTAGTAGGATCATTGGGATTATGAGGTGTTTCGTATCTGCAGGGAAAAAAATAAAGCTATTGAAAAGCCAGAGGACAGTGCACAATTTTATAGTGCAGTTCTTTACATTTTAAAGTTTCTTTTAGCTTGCTCCCTAATTTAAAATTTATGAAACTCAGATCTCCTGGGTTGTTTTTTGTATGTTTTGTTTTTTGTTTGTTTGTTTGTTGCAGAATATTGCTGATGTCAGGGGGGGAAAACTTTATAATTATAGGAACATCTTTTTGATCCTAAATCCATGAAAGTAAGGAGTAGAAGTGAATAAGCTTTAGATTGATTTGTGATTATGGCATGTATTTGCTGATTAATAAAGCAGAATATTTATGATTTGGCTTTCTTGTGGCAAAGTGATTTAGCTTTCTTGTGAGATTGTGAAGAAATAAAGTTCTGTGTTCCGCAACGTGGCGTCAGAAATTTTGTAGGCTGAGTTGTTTAGCAAGAAGCAGTCCTGGCTCAGATGTAATAGCTGCTACCATTAGCGTAACTAGCTGTGCTATACAACTTGGTAAAAAATATTTGGAATGTGATAGGTCACCTTCAAATATCAGTCCAATAAATGAAAGAGGTGAATAGGCAACTGGAAAAAGCTGCAGTTGGTTAGGTACCATAACACAGGTTGATTCTAAGGGCTCGAAACCTTGTTTATAGAGGTCATAAAAATGACTAAGTGAAATATCTTAAGAGGACAGTATAAAAAGAGGAACTTAGATTTGCAGAATTTAAGAGGGGAAATGCATATTGCATTGTTAATTTCATATTGAAAAATATGCTGTCAGTTGTGCTCGCTTTTATTATATAGCATACCTCTTCACATTGGCTGCAAATTTTGAAAACTGAGGTTTATTATATCTGGAGGCTACCAGCACCATAAGACTATCACATTGTATGTGAACTCTAATGATGAATGCATTTCTTTTGATCTGAGAGAAATTAACAGATTAGAAATTGGAATTGCTGTACTAAAGTTCTTCTCTCTTTCTTTCTTTTTCAGGATATTCCATGGGCAACAGTACAAGTAGGCTGTATAGTGCACTGGCTAAGACATTGAGTAGCAGTGTCATTACTAAGCACCAGGACTACTTGGAACAAACAGATCCTGAATTTCTGGATCCTATAGATCCCAAAGATCTACTTGAAGAATGCCAAATTGTTCTTCAGAACCGTCCGGCCCGGCTCCAAAGGGATTTTGTGGATTTGAGGACCAGCTTTGTCAGAAATCATCAACCCATTAGAGTTATGCAATGGAATATACTTGCACAAGGTACAATCTTAACTGAGAAACTGTGTCTGAGCCTTGTAAAATGAAAAGTCTAGTCGGCTTTGTGTACATGCTTTCATTCAGTTGACAGATCTTTTTATGCATTCTTTGTTAGCAGATTTGGGGTACTGAAACATTTTTTAATCAAGGTATCTCAAATCTACTAACTTAAAAATGCATTAAAAATTCAGAACCCATTATACCTGTGCAGCTGGAATTTTTATGAAGTTCAAACCAATTTTATTTTCAAAGTTCTGGTCATTGCAGCGAACCCATGATCATGTAATATATACTGTAGATATTTTTCTGAGGTGATAATGCTACCTTATTTGTCATTGGAGATGAAAAAATATTGTCAGCCTAATTATGCCCCATGTCAAGAGGGGATGGGGGACATCTGCACTGCCTTTCTCTCCGGATGGCCCAATGGGACCTAGATAGTTTAATTAGCCTATAATTGTCAGAATTTTCAATCAGCATGACCAATCAAAAACACATAGTAATGGATGAGATATAATTAAGTTTGCTACCTAAGAGCCCCTTTCCTTATAATCTGGGTACAAACGAATGCCAACTTTTCAATATTTATTTTAAAAAAATCAGACAAAGTAATAATTTCATTATTATTTATTTTATCATATCCCTAACAAAGTAGTAGGTTCATCACTCCGAGTAAAGATTTTAAATATTGATAACTCACAGAAATAATAAACCTAGAATATATAAATATTATCCAAATACGGAATTTATTGCCAACTTAAGAAAATATCTTAAAAATATTATTCTAAAAAGTAGAATGTAAAATGTGGACAGACACCCTGACTTTAAAATAGCCAATAATATATATGAGGTGCTAGGAACCAGAACGACACCATGAGCTGATCAGAGTAATTGTTACTTGCCTATTTACAAGAGTCTAACCAGACTTCACTCTCTTGAAAACAACCAGATAAAGGCTCCAGGGATTTTAAGGGATAGGAGATCAAGTCTCCTTCACTTCTTCCTCTGCAGGGATTCCAAGCTAGCCTGTCTCTTAACTCCACCCTGCCCACTCTAGTTGTAGATTCCACCACATATTCTGACTCCTATATATTTTCACCTTAGATCAGTGCTCCCCAACCTTTTGTCACCCTCGGCACACCATAGCCTCTCCCAAAATTCCACGGCACACCACATACATATGTGCGCCCCGTCCCGCCCGCCAGTCCTGCCCCGCCCGCCCTGCCAACCCCCAGCGCGAGACGCGTGTCCTACCTGGGACTTTTCCCAGTAGCTCCAGTCCCGTTCCTTGCTACCGTAATAGTGCCCAGAGCAGAGCAGCCCCTTCCAAAAGATAATGTCTCGCGAGACGTTATCTTTTGGAAGGGGCTGCTCTGCTCTGGACGCTATTAGCAAGGAACGCGACTGGAGCTACTGGGAAAAGCCCCAGGTAGGACGCGCACTCCGTCTCGCCCGCCAGTCCTGCCCCACCCATCCTGCCAACCCCCAGCGCGAGACGCGTGTCCTACCTGGGACATGCCCCAGTACCTCCTCCTCGCGTTCCTCGCTAATAGCGTCCAGACCAGACCTGCCTCTCCCACCCGCGTCTTGCTGTCTTTTAAAACTCAAGCTGAGGCGGTTTGAGTTTTAAAAGACAGCAAGTCACACGGGCGGGAGAGGTGTCAGCCATTGGATGATTGCAATGCACCACTTGCAATCATCCAATGCACCACATTTGGCACATGCACCACGGTTTGGCCACCCCGAATGATGCAAGCTTTTGCCGCGGCACACTTGGCATGGCCTCACGGCACACTGGTTGGGGAGCACTGCCTTAGATTATTCCTTATTGTGTGAACCAGTAGTAGGTTCTACTTACCTTTGCTACTGGTTCAGGAACAGGAGCACGCGGGTGCTTTGTGCGGGTGCATGTGCAGAGCGTTTTTTGATGACCTTCGGGCGGGTGGGCAGAGCCTCCCGCCGCTACCGATTCGCCGTACTGGGTCAAACCGGTAGCAACCCACCACTGGTGTGAACTAAACTGCTGTTTTTTAAACTCTTTGTTGATATGAAATCCAGTGGAGTTGTCACCTTGAATTTTTCCTTGGATAATGTGAAATGTACCATCAAACTTAGCACACCTTTTTAATGGTTTATGTTTGGAGGTATAAATCAAGTAACATTTATTCACAAAATGATCGTTCTAATGTAGTAGTTTTACTCTGAATCAGCATACAAATTTCAATCCCATGGTTTAGAAATATACAAATGTAGTTTAAGATATTAAAATAAAAAGGGTGTATAAATAGGGAAGAATTATATTTAGGCTCTATTTTGAATTTACTAATCAAAGCAACATTGGAATTGCAAAAATGCTGTTTAACTAGATTCTGAGTAAAACTATTAGTCGAAGTATGTCACTCATGAATAGATTTGAGCAAGGAAGATTAATTTTGCCATGTACTTCTCTGGTATTAGAGGACTAAAAATATACCAAGAGTTTCAGTTTTCTACAAAGTTCCACTTAAGAGTGGGGATTGGACGATTTGTTTTTACATATTTTATTGGAAGGAAAATATTTCCTAGAGGAAGTTTTCTTAACTAATATATTTTCTTTATTCCAGCTCTTGGGGAAGGCAAGGACAACTTTATCCAATGCCCCATGGAAGCCTTAAGATGGGAAGAAAGGAAGTGCCTCATTCTAGAAGAGATCCTTGCTTACCAGCCAGATATCCTCTGTCTACAAGAAGTGGATCACTATTTTGATACTTTTCAGCCATTACTCAGTCGGCTGGGCTACCAATGTGCTTTCCTTCCTAAACCATGTTCTCCATGTTTAGATGTGGAATGTAACAATGGCCCAGATGGCTGTGCCTTGTTCTTCCTCAAGGACAAGTTTACGCTAATTAATAGTACCAACATCAGGTTGACAGCAATGAAGTTGAAGACCAATCAAGTGGCTATAGTTCAGATTCTGAAATGTAACGAGACTGGGAAATTGTTCTGTGTTGCTGTCACCCACTTGAAAGCTCGCAATGGCTGGGAGAGGTTTCGATCTTCTCAAGGTGCTGATCTTCTTGAAAATCTAAAACAGATCACCCAGGATGCAGAGATCCCTCTTATAGTCTGTGGTGATTTCAATGCTGAGCCTACAGAAGACGTGTATAAGCAATTCTCTGAATCTAGTCTGAACCTAAACAGTGCTTATAAACTGCTGAGTACTAATGGGCTAACAGAGCCTCCATACACCACATGGAAGATCCGTCCTTCTGGAGAATGCAGGCATACACTTGATTACATCTGGTATTCACAACAGACCTTAAAAGTAGATTCTGCTCTCAGCCTTTTAACTGAGGAGCAAATTGGACCCAATAGGCTACCATCTTTCAATTACCCTTCAGACCATCTCTCTTTAGTATGTGATTTCACCTTTAATGAAAATCCAGAGAAGTTTTTATGATTAAGTGAAATATAAAGAGGGGTAGAGAATGTGTTAATGTACTGTGTTTGTGCTGGCACAGACTTCTAAAGACTTCTGGGGGTGGGATGGGAGAAGTATTTATGAATGGAGAATTAATAATCTACTCCTATAGCCTTGTCTTTTTTTTTCTTCTTATCTCCGTGCTATGACAAAAAACACAAAAATATGCCTGGCTATCTACTTATGCTGTTTTTCTGTTCTGAAGAAAAGTACTGCTGTTATTCAGCTCTAATTGTAGCAAGGTTTTTTTCCCTTCCTTATCTAAGATCTTGCGTTGTAAAGTTGCACTGCATGTAACAGCATTGTCCTGTCTGTCAAGAGTCGGTCAGACCAATGCCCAGGGTTTGTCCCTCCCTTATTGGACCGTATGACCAAATTTTGTTCAGCATAAAGTTTAATATGAGCCTCAGTTAATTTTTTTCTGAGGTTGTCTTGAATTGTGCCTTCTACTTGAATAAATTTAATGTTAATCTCGAACCTGCGTATTGCTTTTGAAGATATTTCAAAGTGTATTAGAATTTCTACAGTCGTTCACCCACATGGAAGGTAATACAGATAGTCCTTGACTTACGACCGCAATTGAGCCCATGATTTCTGTTGCTAAATGAGACATTTGTTAAGTGAGTTTTGCTGCATTTTACGACTTTGCTTGCTATCGTCGTTAAGTGAATCACTGCAGATGTTAAGTTAGTAACATGGTCATTAAGTGATTCCAGGTTTCCCATTGATTTTCTCAGGTCACAAAAGGTGATCACATTGTGCCCCCCCCCCAGGACACTGCAACCGTCATAAACATGAGTCAGTTGCCAAGCATCGGAATTTTGATCATGTGACCATCAGGATGCAAAATTGGTCATGTGAAAAATAGTCATAATTTGTTTTTTTCAGGGCCATTGTAACTTTGAACGGTCACTAAACGAACTGTTGTAACTCAAGGACTAACTGTTGTAACTCAAGGACTACCAAATGCCAAGAAGCATTTGTTCTTCTACCTGGCTATAGAATGAGTACTTTGGTGATCTCAGTAAATGTTTCCTATCTATACAGCAGCTCAGATTTTACTTTCTAGTCTCACAGGATGTTTTAAGACATCTTGTATCTGCATTCTTCCTTCTTTGGGGAGGGTTCCAAAAATGTTACTGCCGGTTCTGTGGGCGTGGCTTATTTTATGAGAGTAGTTTGATGGTCATGTGACTGAGTGGGCGTGGCCAGCTTGACATCACTCATGCCCACGCCCTCAGTCACATGATCCCCCACTTAGCCACGCCCACAGAACCGGCAAAAATTTGTTTTGCCAGCTAGGAGGCTGGCAAAGAAGCCTAGCTTTCCCCGCCACCACGGCTGCTTCTACTTCACCGCTGAATGGTCCATGCACCCCCTAGACACACACACACACACACACACCGCTTGCCCTGGCAGCACTCTGGCAGTAGCAGCCGAGCGAGGGAAGGAGAGGGACCAGAGAACGAAGCGGGCACGGCGGCAGCCAAAGTCGCCACTTATTCGCAACAGCCGAGGACGGAAGAGGCACCTCTTCCGCCCTCAGCTGTTGCAAAGAAGCGGCAGCTCTGGATGTGCCATGCCCGCTTTGTTCTCTTTGAGAGCTGCTTTGCTCCTTGTTTGCAACCCACTCCAAAGAAAGCTCAGATTGTGGCAGCGTGCCCTGTGGTGTCTGAGGTCGACCCAGCGACACAGGTGCGTTTCGAGGCACCTAATCCTCTGGCAAGCCCGGCCACGCAGCTTTCTTCTCGCCGGCCAGCCGGAGAACTTTTCGGCGTTTTTGTTGCCGAGCTCCTGGAGACCCACTCTCATGCTAGCCCGCATGAGCATGGAGCCAGCCAGGGGCGAACTGGGCAGCCAGGGGTATGGCAACGGCAGAGTCCGGCACTCAGGGAGGGCAAAGTTAGCACGCTCCCAGCCTCGCCCTGCACTACCTCTGCTGGCTCACGGCAGCGGACTCAGCTGCAGCCCAGATGAGCCGAGGAACTACAGGGAGCCTCCCATGTGTTGCACCCCCCTCTCACCCCTCCGGCCTTCGCCCGCGCCTCCATGCTGTTTTAGCTGCCCACCTCCTTGGCTGGCTGGCTGGTCTGGCCGGCGAGATTGCATCCCCCCGAAGCATGCAATTCAGCCCTCGCCTTGCTGAGCTGCACGGATATGTGACCTGCCCAGTTACACGGCCCTTCACTCAGAGTCAGAGCGCATCGAGCCATGCAGGGCAGGTAGCAAGGCTCTGCATTGCCAATGAGTGGCGGAAGGGGCTGCCGGGGAACCGGAGCTCTCTCTGTGCCATTTCAAGGAGAGGCGTGCACCAAAGTGCGGAGGGAGCCACCCAGCCCCCTGCTCGCAATGCTCCAGATCCAACTGCGCCGAGGGATTGCAGCCAAAGCCTGAGAGCGGATGCGCTTTTCCGGAGGTCTCTCCACTTCCCGGGCAGCACGCTTGCTGCCTGCCCTGCACGGCTCGGTGCGCTCTGACTTAGAGCGAAGGGCCTCGGGGCTGTGGATGATGCCGCTTCTGCTGGGCCCACCCAGCAAGGATCCGCACGGCCCGGATGCTACGCCAAGCCCGACCCTCCCCAACACAAGAGGGCAGCGGCGGAAGAACAGGGCGGCAGTAGGAGAGGGCAGTGGCGGCAGAGGGCGCTTTGGGGAACGCTGGCCGGGGGGCGGGAGGGGGCCCCTGGCCCGGAAAGCTTCCACCGCATGAAGATTGCCGGGCTACCCTCTCCCCCCCATCCCCGCAGCCTTTGGGAGATGGTGGCCGGGGACGGGAGGCTTCTAACCACTGTGCGAAGGTTGCCGGGCTGCCCTTGTCCCCCCCTCCCCGCAGCCTTCTGGAGACGCTGGCCCGGCGGGGAGGGAGGGTATGCTAGCGCGAATGCTTACTTATGTGTAGGCAGGAAGAGGCAGTTGTGTGGATGCACGTGGCGAAGGTGAGGCAGGGCGAGCATGCGCAGAAGCAAAAATCAGCAAAAAATAGGAGGGGAGTAAAAAACAAGATAGTGATGCATGTGCAGTGCCGGAAACTCAGCTTCTGCACATGTGTAGAAGAAACAACCCTGGAAAAAATTTCGGAAAAAAAATTCAAAAAAAGATGGCGGCATCGACGGGCCGGCACCGACCGATCCGGTTCAGTGACATCATCGTGATGTCACCAGGGAGTCACTACCGGTTCAGGCGAACTGGTCCGAACCGGGAGGAACCCACCCAACAGACTTCTCTACTTTGTCTCCAAACAGCTACTTCCCTGAAAAGCTGTTGTGATGTTGCCTTTTGACTAATGGTCCATTTTCAAATGTGTGAATCACAGGTCATGTATCTGGACACAACAGATTGTCCCTACAGATGTCTGACTCAGGTTTGCTGCTGCAGTTAGTTTATGAATTTGTTCTCTTAGGTACCGGATTTCTACAGAGATTATTTGTCCACAGAGTCAAGTTTTGGTGAGGATGAGTTCCAATTTCCAGTGTAGATGCCATGGAGTCTCTTTAGTATCCCGTCCCATCCTGTATCACTTCTCCATCAAGAACCATTTAGAAAACAAATTTATGAAAATGTTTGACATATCTACCCAATCCATGATTCCTTTAGCTAAGAGATATAATTTAATTGTGCTACTATTGTACTACTACTTTCTCCATAGTGGGCGGAGCTAGCCTCCAAGAATGGGATGATCCAATCCATCAGCCAATGAGGACTGAGTCAGACTCTATAAAAGCTGTCACCCCGAAGGGCACCCCCTCTTTCGACTCAGTCCTTGGTCGAGGACTAGTGTTCCTAACCTAGCAGGTTAATTCTCCTATTATTCTTCTATTCTACCATCTTCAGCTTCAATCAGTAAGTGTCTGACCCCACACCTGTCATCTAGTGGGGGAAGTGCGGCTGGTGGCTCCTGTTCACCTCTGGTGACAATCACTACCAACTGCCTGAGGAAAAAAACGCGGCCTGGCCACTCCACTCCAGAATATAAGTCACAGAAGCTTTCCGCTTGAGTGACCATCGGCCAGGGCGGCTCTGCCGCTGACCGCGGGGAGGGATAACCCGAACCATCTGACAGCCTCTGATTCCTGCCGTCGTTTACCCCTTCTGCTCAGCTCCTGCGCTTCGGCGCCCAAAAAGAGCTATTGATTTCCTCAAACTGCTCCTCTCTTCGTCGATTTGACCACAGGCCATCGATTCTGCTTGGGCTGGTAGGCCGCTCCTTCAGGGTTCTGGCACCAACGGCCGTTTTTCCCTCAGAAGTTGACAGCGGCCCGCCCAGCAGCTGAGAGAGAAAG
Organism: Diadophis punctatus similis; assembly: GCA_023053685.1. Lineage (NCBI taxonomy): Eukaryota > Metazoa > Chordata > Lepidosauria > Squamata > Dipsadidae > Diadophis > Diadophis punctatus. The sequence goes on from JALIGW010000006.1 coordinate 44,071,883, forward strand.
GGCCTTCTGCACATGCCCAGAACTCATCGTACAGCTTTGCTTTGCCGCCTGTGAAGAGAGGCGCCGAGTGCGCAGGCGCAGAACACATCCGACACCTTTGCTGAGCGAGCCGGCATTTGACAGCTTCCCCGCCCCTGCGCTTCTCAGCTGTTGTTCGGGGCGGCGGAAGAGGAGCCGCCAGCGCTGCCAGAGAAGACTGCTCGCCCTTTCAGGCCACCTGGTTGCTTCCTCTTAACCCGGCCTCTGACAGCTCCCCCCGCCCTCGCGCTTCACAGCTGACGGGCGGGGCACCGAGCGGAGCCGCCGACGCGGCCAGGAAAGTCCGGCTCGCCCACATCAGCAAGTTCAGCATTGGACTGTGGCTCGCGTCATTGCGCCTCACACCTGGCTCAGTGCAACACACACGGCTGCCAGCGCCGACGGGTCAGCCCGGCCGGCACACTCACCATTGGCCCCGCCCTCTGCCTGTCCTCCTCGCCTGCCTGCCGCACCAGGGCTCGTTTCCGGCAAGCATCAGCTGGCTGTCGGCACCGCCTTGTGCGTGAGCCCACCAGCTCCGGCCAACCCCACTTCCCAATGGCTGACAAAGGGGTTAAGCATAAGCCCAAGTCAGGGAAGGAGAAGCCACCTGAGAGCGAGGCCAGGCTCACCCCTGCTCCTCACAGGGATCGCTCTCCCCTTCGGCAGGCTCAACAGAAGGACGGGGGACATCGGGACAAGGCTCCTGAGAAGACAAAGAAGCCACTTCCAACCTCCTCTTGTCCAAGGGAAGGGGGCGATAACCTACCCTCACGCTCCAGACAATCTTCGGGGGCTCTGTCTCTGGACAACCCCAACCTTTGCCTGGGTGACAATGACATCTGGGAGGAACCTCGCATTTCGCGGGTTCCCTCACCTGCTCCCCAGCAAGTCACACCATCTGCCATTTTCCAGAACCCTGAAGTTCAGGCCCTGATTCAAGCGGCCATTAAGGAAGGCATCGCTGCAGGCATCCAACGCACTTCGGCCCCAAAGCCTTCCACTTCTGGACCACCTCCCCCGGAGGCTCCGGTGCGACGTCCCACGCCGGTCGCTGAATGGGACCAACCCCTACAGGCTGACGCCACCGCACTTCAGGACTCCTCTAAATCCCTGCGCGACGCAGATGACCAGGGGCAGGACTTGGACTTATCGGCTGATGAGGACCTTGCCCCTGAACCCCCGGTGACCACTGGCCTCTTCAACCCGGCTCTATTTAAGTCGCTCCTCCACAAAGCAAGGGCGGCAGCAAAAATGCCTCCGGTGGAACTCAAATCGTCTTGGGAGGAGCCGGGTGACCCTCTCTTTGAAGAAACAACCTCCCAGGAGGAAGTTATACCGGCTCCCAAACTGTTCATCGAGGTGGTCACCAAACAATGGCTGGTTCCTATCACAGGAGCCGCCCCGTCCTCCTTGGACAAAAAATACTATAATGTGGCTCAAGGCCTAGCACAACATCTGCCCGTTCCGCCGGTGGATGAGCCCATCAAGGCCCTCTACTCCGCCAATCCTCTACCGGGTGATGGCGAGGAACTGCTACGTCCGGAAGAACGCCGAGCGGAGCAGGCAATCTTACGGGCTCACCAATCAGCCGCCTGGGCCGTAAGAGCATCGGCCACAGCATCATTTTTTTGCCGGACCTCCATTCGATGGCTCAAAGCTCTTCAAGAACAATCGTCCGACGTGCGCACACGCCAGGACATTAACAAGCTATTGGCAGTGGCACAATTTACATCGGATGCCACCCTTCAGAGCGCACGCTTCGCGGCAAGGTCCATGGGAGCATCCATCGTGGCACGCCGCATGCACTGGCTCCGTGGCTGGCAGTCCGACGCTCATCACAAATGGAGGCTGGCCACTTCCCCAGTTCAGGGTCAGTCCCTTTTCGGGGGGGCCTTGGACTCGTACTTGGTCGAGTCCAAGGACAAACGGAAGGTACTTCCCAATTGTACCCGTAGGGGTCCTTCCAAACCTTCCACCCCTCCCCCACCTCCTCCGCCCCGACGTCCATACCGGGCCCCTAGGTATAGGGGCAGATATCAGGCGGGTGGCCGACAAAATCAGGGGCAGGATAGACCTAAGGCGGACCCTCCGGCCAAGCGCCCTTTTCGGGGTGCAGGCGGGCGCTCCTACCGCCGCAACAAGTAGATCCTTCGGTCCTTCCCATTGGGGGTCGCCTGCAGTTTTTTGCCGGGCGATGGGAAGAGACTACTTCGGATAGTTGGGTGCGAGAGACCATTACATCGGGACTCGCACTCAACCTCCTCTCCACCCCACCGGGATTTTTTATGAGGTGCCCCCAGTCCTCTGATCCCCAAAAGCGGTCTCTAATGCTAGCCGCTATCCAGCACCTATTGGATATCCATGCTATCCAACGGGTTCCGGAGGACCAACGGGGGCAAGGATTCTATTCCAATTTGTTCCTTGTCGAAAAATCCTCGGGGGGGTGGAGAGCAGTCTTGGGCCTCAAGTGACTCAACAAATACGTCGCCTATAAGAGGTTCAAGATGCACACGCTGCAGTCCATCCTGGCGTGTGTGAGGAAAGGCGACTTCATGGCCTCTATTGATTTGACAGAAGCTTATCTTCACGTACCAATTCGGCCTTCCCACCAAAAGTACCTTCGCTTCTGCTACATGTCCGATCACTATCAGTACTCTGCACTCCCATTCGGTCTGTCCTCCGCCCCGCGGGTCTTCACGAAGATCCTTGCCGCCCTTGCGGCGAGCATGCGGGCCATTCCAGTTCGCCTACACTGCTATTTGGACGACATTTTGATCCTGTCGTCCTCATGCTCCCAAGCGGAGATTGACCTTCAGTTAACCATGGAGTGCTTAGAAGAGCATGGCTTCTCCTTAAACATCGAAAAGAGCCAGCTCCAGCCCACCAACAGAATTACCCACCTTGGGGCTATTGTGGATTCCCTGGAGTGCAGGGTGTTCCTCTCCCAGGAGAGACAGGACAATCTTGTCACCATGGTCCAGCAGGTCCTCTGCCTCAGGAGAGCTCCACTGAAGCTGCTCTCGTCTCTCCTGGGAAAAATGATTTCGGCCATCCATATTACTCCCTGGGCACAACTGCACTCCAGGGACCTACAATGGCTCTTGTTACCATACCAACGGGCGGGTAAGAGTAACTCAGCGGCCAAAATCTGCATCCCATCCTCTGTCCGTCGCTCCCTCCAGTGGTGGCGTTCCCCGGCGATATCCGAAGGCTCCAGCTTCTTCGAACCCAACCGGGTGACGGTGACAACAGACGCCAGCCTGCAAGGATGGGGGGCTCACGTCCTTTCTCACGTAGCCCAGGGAACGTGGTCTCAGTCGGAGACCCTGCTGAATATCAATATTCTGGAACTCAGAGCAGCGTTTCTTGCTCTTCAACAATTCCAGCATGTCCTTCACGACCGACATGTCCTGCTGATGACCGACGTCACCACCAAGGCGCACATCAACCGCCAGGGTGGCACGGTCTCCAGGGGTCTTATGTCGGAAGCCAAAGCGCTGGGACTTTGGGCGGAGCGCCACCTGCTCTCGCTCCGAGCGGAGCACATCTCGGGAGTCGACAATACAACAGCGGACTGGCTCAGTCGCAATGCGGTGGACTCGGCGGAGTGGAGCCTGCACCAGGACATCTTCCAGCAGCTGGTGCAGCGATTCGGCCTTCCGGTGCTCGACCTTTTCGCAACTCCCCTCAACACCAAACTCCCGAGGTTTGTCTCTCGATACCGCTCACAAGGCGCCGAGGACATAGACGCGCTGCGCTGCCCCTGGCCGAGGGGCCTGCTATACGCCTTTCCCCCTCTGGCAGTGATTCCACAGGTCATCCGTCGGATCATCGCCGAGGAGGCGGAAGTAATTCTCCTGGCCCCGCATTGGCCCAGGAGAGCGTGGTTCGCGGACCTCCAGGCGCTTTCGACCAGCCCCCCGTGGAGGATTCCTCCGACTGCGTATTCGCTTTCCCAGGGGTCCTTGACTCATCCGGACCCGCAATGGCTCAAGTTGACCGCTTGGCACTTGACCGGCGTCGCCTGAGTCATCGTGGAGTGCCCGACGCAATCATCGACACGTTAATGTCGTCATGGCGGGCTTCAACCAACCGGATTTACTCCTCCACATGGAAAGCATTTTGTGTTTGGTGCTCAACCGTTCAATTGTGCCCGGTAGAGCTTACTATTGTGGGCGTGTTACGTTTTTTGCAAGCTGGCCTGGACAAAGGGTTGGCCCCCAATACACTGCGCTGCCAAATTGCGGCTCTCTCTACAGTACTCACCTGTGACACCGCTGTGACTCTATCAGCGCATCCGCTGATTCGGCGATTCCTGAAGGCGGCCGTTAACATTTCTCCACCTGTTATACACCGCTACCCAACATGGGACCTATCGCGGGTATTGCTTGCCCTGACCACGGAGCCCTACGAGCCATTGCGCACAGTGTCGCTGAGACACCTAACTCTCAAGGTGGCATTTCTGGTGGCCATAACATCGGCTCGCCGGATATCCGAACTCGCGGCCTTATCGGTACGGGATGATTTATGTATTTTTCACCCCGATAAGGTAGTGCTCCGCTTGGACCCGACCTTCATACCGAAGGTTAACACACCTTTTCATAGGGCTCAAGAGCTGGTTTTACCTTCGTTCTACGCTCAGCCCTCAACGGACTCGGAAAGACTGTGGCATAACATTGATGTCCGGAGGGCAGTCAAAATCTATAACGTCCGCACGGCGCCCTTTCAACGCTCGGAAGCGTTGTTCGTTTGCTTCCAACCGAAATCCATGGGTAACAGGGCATCACCAGCGCTAATTGGCAGCTGGATCCGGGCTGTGATTTCAGACATTTACTCTGCTCAGAATCTTCCCCGGCCCGGGGGGTTAACCGCACATTCCACACGCAGTGCGGCCACCACGGCAGCGTGGTCGGTCAGTACCTCGCTGGAGGAAGTTTGCAGGGCGGCCACCTGGTCCTCTCCAGTGGCTTTCATCCGACACTATAAGGTAGACCGATTCGCATCGGCTGAGGCCGAATTCGGACGGCAGGTTCTTCGGACTGCCGTAATACCGGAGGGACAGCATGAATGACGTTTTGGCCCTCCCTAGGGACTGAACTGCTTTGGCATGTCCCATTCTTGGAGGCTAGCTCCGCCCACTATGGAGAACGGGGCGTTGTTACTTACCTGAACGCCCCTTCTCGTAGGGCGGAGCTAGCCTCCAAGTCCCTCCCTGTTGGTTTTTTGCATAAGAGTTATCGTTTGAATTCCTGCTGTTGAATAAAGTTTGGTTAGGTTGTTACACTATGGGTCTGACTCCGTCCTTCGTCTCAAGAGGGGGTGCCCTTCGGGGTGACAGCTTTTATAGAGTCTGACTCAGTCCTCATTGGCTGATGGATTGGATCATCCCATTCTTGGAGGCTAGCTCCGCCCTACGAGAAGGGGCGTTCAGGTAAGTAACAACGCCCGATTTAATTGTACTACTATTTCTTTAGGTTTCATCCCAGCCATTTCCCTTTTAACTATTTCTGCAAAGAGCCCCTAGAAATGGGACTCTGCATCTCAGGGGTCTGTAAAGACACTGGCTGCTAAATTATGACAAAACACTAAATAGGGTGATAATTTGAAGCTTTCCTCCACTTTTTGTCCTCCTATCATATTGCCTTCCTGATTTGGCAGTGACCTCACTTTAACAGGCTGCAGCCGTCTGGCTGGAAGTTTAAGTGCTCCTGAGCATTCCTTCTCACCATCATGAAGTGGAAAAATAATTTTGTCAAGCTGTCGGAGGACTGCTGAGATTGTGTCATACAATGTTTATCAAGATGGAGTCAGAAAGGTTCTGACTGGCTTTCAACTCTTCCATATTGCGGTGGACTCAAAGTTGGTACCACTCCCTATTTCCATGTTCCATCAACTCGAGTCCTGATAGACCCATCTCCTAAGCTGTTTTTCCAGGCCAAGTAGGCCTCTTGCTTACAGCTTCCTATTGGTTTGCTGTGCTGGAATGCTTTTTCACGTCAGGATAGCACTGATCTTTAGCTCCCAAAATGGAGCTCATGGAAAGTGGGTGTTTTGTCTACAAGTCAGAGCATAAAAACTGGCACAAAGGCTTTCCTCCATGGGATAGGGAGAACATTTAATCGTTGCCTTGCTGCCTGAAAAGATGGAGCCAATCCTTTCTGGTTGACTCTTATCTACAGTCTACAGTAAAATCTATCTACTTACTTACTTATCTACAGTAAAATCTATCTTAGATTTTACTCACTATTTTGTAGTACATCATGACAGAAGACTTGGAACTCTTATCCGCAACACTAGTACAATTTAAGTGATGTCATCCTTATTTGTATTTAGGCCATATTTTCCTTGCAAGGAGTATTTTTGTAAGACATAATTCCAATTACAACATCAAGTTCTTCCAAGGAATATATAACAAACCCACCAAAATGCCTTGCAATATGACAGTTTAAAAGAAAGATAAAATGGAGACCACTAGAAGTGAAGACAACTTATTTTTACAGAATTGTCACATGTAAAGAACTGCACATGGCCAGAATGCAACAACTGAGATAAAATATTGTCCAATATTCTTCAAAATATTTAATATAAATGTTAAAAGTACTTTTACTTACACTGCAAATAATTCCAGCATCATCATCATATATAGTATGGTCTGGGAGTAAGCTGTAAGTTCTAGTTTTGTTCACTTTCCCACTTTTCCCATTAAGCATTACCTCAATTTCAACCATCTCTTAACTCCGTAAAATCTGGAGATATTTCCCCCACATACTTCAAGGAAAGAGAACTGTTGATGATCTGCCCTTTAAAATGCAGAACTTTGGGAAAGCAAATTTCCACAAAAGCTCTCACGAAAGAAAGCCAAAATGGAGACGTCCTATTTGAAAAACTAAGTACACATTATGATTCAATAGGTTGTAAAACCACTTTTGACAGCAATAACGTCTAAGTAATTGTTTTCTGTACGACTTTATCAGTCTCACATCATTATGGAGGTATTTTGGCCCATTCTTCTTTACAACATTGCTTCAGTTCATTGAGGTTTGTAGGCATTTGTTTACGCACAGCTCTCTTGAGTTTCCGCCACAGCTTTTCAATCGGGTTGAGATCTGGATTTTGACTGGGCCATTGCAACACTTCGATTTTTTTTTTCTTTTTCAGCTGTTGTAGATTTGCTGGTGCTCAGGATCATTGTCCTGTTGCATGATCCAATAGCAATAGCACTTAGACTTACATACCGCTTCAGTGCTTTACAGCCCTCTCTAAGCGGTTTAGAGACAGCATACTGCTACCAACAATCTGGGTTCTCATTTTACTGACCTCAGAAGGATGCAAGGCTGAGTCAACCTTGAGTCACTCAGAATTGAACTCCTGGAGTGAGCAGTGAGTTAGCCTGCAGTACTGCATTCTAACCACTGTGCCAACACGGCTCCTGGTGTCAGCCTAGCTTTAGCTGTCAGACACGTGGCCTCACATTTGGCTCTAGAATACTTGGTAGGCAGAGGAGTTCATGCTTGACTCAATGACTGCAAGGTGTCCAGGTCTGGTGGCTGCAAAACAAGCCCAAATCATATCCCCTCCACCATGCTTGATGGTTGGTATGAGATGCTTGTGCTGATATGCTGTGTTTGGCTTTTGCCAAACGTGGCACTGTGCATTATGGTCAGATATCTCCACTTTGGTCTCGTCTGTCGAAGGGTAAGTGTTCCAGAAGTCTTGTGATTTGTTCAGATGCAATTTTGCAAACCATGTTTTTTTTTAGAGAGAAGAGGCTTTCATCTGGCAACCCTTCCAAACAAACCATACTTATTCCGTCTTTTTTTTCTAATTGTATTGCCATGAACTTTTAACATTTTACATGCTAACTGAGTCTTGTAGGTAGAGTCAGAGATCTAACTCTTGGATTTTTTGCAATTTCTCTTGAGCATTGCACGGCCTGACCTTGGGGTGAATTTACTGGGAATCCACTCCTGGGAAGATTGCAATTGTCTTGAAGGTTTTCTACTTCTGAATAATCTTCCTCAGTATAGAATGATGGACTTTAAGTTGTTTGGAAATGGCCTTATAACCCTTCCCAGATTGATGGGCTGCAACAATTGCTTCTCTAAGATCATAGCTTATGTCTTTACTCCTTGGCATTGTGTTAGTGCACACCTGGAATGCTGATTTCTTGTTCTTTCTATGCCTCTTCCCCCCCCTTTTTTTTAAAGAATCTTATTAACCTCCTATGAAGCTGGTTATTGCAACTCTAATACATTTTGAAACTGTAAGACAGTATAACACAAAGGTGAAGACAATTCCAGTCACTCAATTACCACTGTTAATGGTTTAAATTAAATTATCATACAAGTTCTTTCCACTGTATTATCAACCAGATGTTGCTCCTGTTTTTAGTAGAATAACTGAGATAATTAACTTAATTCTTTGGTATATTTCCAATTCTCTGCTATTTCTGAAACTAAGTTTTGAGAACTGAAGTAGAAAACTGTGTAGCAGTGTTGATCTGGATGAACTCCAGAGGCACATTAAGGCTTGGAAAAAAGAGACACCAATTTTAAATTTCATTATCTGTATTTCAGTAAAACCTACTTGAATACACTTTGAAACAAGAGTACAACAAAATAGAATATACTTTAAATGTTGAATATACAAACTATTATAGTTCATTCTGAACACTGGTACTTTCCTCTAACTTCAACTAAAAAATATACAGGCTTTTAATCTACCTGACAAGAGTCCATGCCAAGCGTGATCTTTCAAGTGACAGAGTAAAAGCTGAAATTGAAATGTATGCACAGATGTCCAGGCGAAGTGGGTGATCCAAGCAGCAAGAGGCTGAACAACCTCTGGCCGCTTTGACCCCAATTAAGAAACCAACAGAGTTGACTACCATACAAAATATGTTACATGTAATTCTATAACAATACTGTGCTAGGTATAAGAGTTTTTTTTAAAAAAATGTTTTAATAAAAAATGCTTTACACAAAGAAGCCTTTAGCTTATTTCAACAAAGGTAACTGAAAATCAGTCTAAGGCTTTTGTTTTTAAAATCTGCTTAAGCTGCATGGGACAAAAAAAAAATCTCCAAGTCTTCAACTTCTTGTAAGAAGTTCTTTCATTCTTTCCTTATTCACATTCAAGAATACCTAGTAGCAGAGTTTTTCACATAGCACCAGTTGAACACTGTGAGTACACAGTAGTAATTGCTGGTATGCATATTCAAATGCATCAAATGTGTTTTGTGTAACAATGAGCCTCTTCTAGATGCCCCCTCCATCTACATAAGCCAAGACCCTCACAGAACCAGTTTAGTGTTCCATGTCTTAGTGTAACTGGCAATGCAGTGAGCCTCCTGAGTGCTCAGCCGCTATTCCCTTCGGCTCCAGGAATCTTCTTTCTTCATCAGCTTAACCCTGATATACAAGAGGCAATTATGTCAGTGTGTAGATCTAGTTCAATTCCCACTGAAACATGGGACATTATTTTGCTTCCAGTAAATTTCTAATATATGCGTAACTATTAACATTTTTTTTTAAAAAAATCAGTTCTTTCAACTTCTTGTTTGTGTCCAATTCCCTGGCTTCCTATGTATGTCAGTTTGCTTAATTCCGCAATGGTCTATGTCATTAATGTTCACAGCTGCTTTTTTTTTTTTTCATTTTTCGCATGTTACTATTCCTTCTGTTTTCACTTGTACAGGTAGGGCAATAGTGGAGGGTGTACTAACAACAACGACATGAGTGACTGTTTTGGTTCCATCTGCTGGTTTCTCTTCTTGTACTAGTTGCAGGGTCTTGATCTCCCGTTCCTGCTTTAAAGCCACTGCATCAGATTTGACCTCTGGACTTTTTATAACTGCACTAATTACCCTGGGTGGAGTATGGCTACTTGCCTGCTGGGCGGGCATTGATAATCTCATCACTGGTGTCCCGTGGGCTAAAGATACTGGAGTAAGTGCTCTCACAGCCAGAGGTGTTCCAACTATGTTAATACTCCCTGTCCCTGGCAAACCAGTTTTTGTTTGCAACTGGCATTGTGCAAGTTGTGTAGCAGGGATGGTGATTATTTTTGTAGGCTGCATTGTGATTTTCTCTCCATTTTCAGCAGTTGATGGCATCATTGTAGGGATTGTTTGGATAACTACCTTTGGGGTTGTTGCTGTTGTTGGGCTTGTGCTGGTAATCAATGGTGACCCTGCATTTACTGACTGCACTGCAACAGTTGATATTTTCTGTCCCAGAGATGTCATTACAACAGGCACTTGCATAGCCACCCGAACAGTTCTGTTAAATAGATGAAGATAAACACTACATTAAGACCAAGAATTTGTGACAAGATACATGCTTTAACTAAACAAAAGACCTTTTTAATCCAAAAGAAACAATTATCATATTTTATAAATCTGAAATACAGGCAAAGATTTCTTCCACTATCCCAATTCCAAACAGAATTCTTTGAAATTTCAGAACTTACTTGATCACTTGTTATTGCTACTAAAATAAAATGGGATATAGGTCTAATAAATAACAGAACAAAGCAAAGCAAAGCACTGTCATTTTAGATTAGCCCAACAGTTGTTTATTTTAAGTTGACAAATCCTTAGTATTATTAATTTGTATAAGAGAGAGAGGGGAGGGAGAGGGGGGAAGGAAGGAAGGAAGGAAGGAAGGAAGGAAGGAAGGGAGGGAGGGTTAAACCATTTAGGAAGAAAAAGGCAAGAGATCTACAAACAAACAGACTTTCTTTTCAAAACAACTTTGCTGAGGCCCAGGACTGCACATAGCTCTTCAAAGTTATAGGTATGGGCCCAGAATCCTCCAAAAATTGATTCAGGTAATCCTTTACTTATGACCAGTCTACGTAACAATTGTTCAAAGTTACAATAGTATTGGAAAAAATGCTTCATGGCTTGTAAATCACTTTCAACTTGTCACAATTTTTTTTGCAACTCCTCTGCCACACAATCACAAGATTGTGAACTGGGCACTTGGCAACCCGTTTGCACTAAATGGCCAGTTACCAAATGCCCAACAATAACCTGATTACCATTTACAATCTTCCCTGCTGGCTTTCCCAGAAAGTCAACGCTTTCCGTTTCGATTTCAGCAGGGAGAACATTTTCAGCCCATGAATAAAGAATGTAGCCTGCACTAAGCCTCCCAGGGCTGCATCCAGAGCTCTGATGCACCCTGCCTCTCCACTATCACACTGAAAATCCTCCCTGCAGAACAAAGGCTCACTTCAGGAAGGCGAATGGGTGTAAAAATGTACACACATGTAGGTGAGAGACAAGGCAGAAAGTGGGAGAAGAGTGCATGCATGTGTGTGTGAGAGAGAGAAGGGATGAGTTTGGGAGTGAGCAACAATAGCTGAATAAAGCGGGGAAGAGGGCGGGGAGGAGGAAGACCAACTGGAGGGCAAAGAGGAAAAGGGCAGGAAAAGGAAGGGGAAGGGAGTGTCACTCTTTGTCACTCTTGGGCTTTCTGCCGTCCCTTTCCTGTCATCCGGGCCAAAGGCATACATGCCCTTTGTGTGGGGGGGGGGGGGTACTTCCCAACAGCGGCAGCTGGACCCTTGGAAATAGCAAATGTCTCAACTGTTTCTCTGCTGGGAAATGGGGATCTTTTCCAAACTCATTCTAGCAAATTCCTGTCACTCCTCAGTACTACCATGTGTGGAGGTTTAGCACAGAAGGGAGGATTTTCAGCACCAGAGCAGAGAGGCAGAAGTAAGGTAAGGAGGCTCAGCACAGGAAGCATGCAACTGTAGTGGTTGGCAGGGAAGATTTTTCAGCCCTGAGCAGAGAGAGACTCAAACATGATTTGCATCAGGCCTCCCATGATTTCCGCCAACCCAAAGCACCCAGCACATCTTGCCTGAGACTCCACTTAACAGCCTGTGAGATTGCTTAACAACCGCAACCAGGAATGCTGGAATTGCAGTTGTTGGGTGAAGCGGTCACGTGATATCTCACTTAATGACTGCTTTGCTCAACAACCAAGGTTCTGGTCCCAATTGTGGTTGCTAAGTTGACGGCTACCTGTATAAGAACTCTAAACAATATCACAAAAGCAAAACAATAAAAATATCCCTGGAAATAATTATGTAGCATCTTTGGGTTTGTTTGTTTTTAAAAATATAGAAATGACTTAAATTTAATTTTTGGCCCAATTTAGCATGACATATGGCCCTTGACCAGTGTTTCTCAACCATAACTTTCGATGCATGGACTTCAACTGGCTGGGGAATTCTGAGAGTTGAAGTCCACATATTTTAAAATTGCTGAGGTTGAGAAACACTGACCTAGACTACTGAGTATGTAAATCATATAGCACTCACCTGGGAGCAGTTGTTGCTGAAACGGTAGTTGTGGTCGGTGAACAAGATGACATTTCATGCCCAGGTGAGGAGATACTCACTCTGGCAACAGATTTCTCTGATCTTGTGCAGGTCAACTGAGAAGTGCTTTTCCCTGTGCGAGCAGAACTCGCTGTTTTTAACAGGTTTTCTGCAGACAGTGATACACGTTCCAATGATTTCTCATCAGTGGACATGGATAAATCTTCACTGCCGCACTCACTTTTGTCATCAATAACAACAATATTTTTGGGCATTTCCTTGAATTGATATACTAGCCTTTGTCCTTCAACTTTTGCTAGAATTCCTCTTTGATAATAGTATCTGAAAGAAATACAAAAGTGTAGAACATTAACCCAAATAAACGATTCCCATTAGGTTTCTAACCTTTAAGTTACTTTGTTCATAAAAGTGATATCTCAATTTTTTCTACCTAAAGTTACCTATCAGTACTTAATTTTAGAAGGCAAATGAAGTAAATAATATTTTCCTTAGGAGTGAAAAAATTGGAATGTTAAGTTTAAGAGCATTAAAAAGGTTGTAGAGAAAGCATGATACCCATATTAGTTTAAAAAACATTTTCAATATTTTCATCTCTTTTTTTTTTCTTCATCTTTTTTTCTTTACCTCAAGGCTCTTCCCATTGTCTCATAGTTCATATCAGGCTTGTTCTTGTGTTTTCCCCACAACTTGGAAACTGCTTTTGAGTCCACGAGTTTAAAAATGCCTTTTTCTCGCTGAGTCCATTTGATATATCGAGGGCAAGTATTTTTATCTTGAAGTAAATCCAGAAGGAATTCCCACAAATAGGTTGTGTTTCCTATTTGCAAAACATATATTTCAGCAAATCAAAGAGCTAATTACCTCCAAACAAAATCATGCAAATAACTCAGCCAACATATTGGAATAGCATTTAATTGCTATGTTACATAGTATTTTTATGAAAGCTAGGCATATATTAAATATATTTTCAAAATGGGCAGAAACCAATTTTTGGACTGAGATAGCTAAAACTACACTTTTGTAGTTATTTACCGTACTTATTTAAAATGATATGACAAAAATACTGAGAGCTTTCTAGAGTAGGAATTCGCTATGTAATTTTTAGTATATTTCCAATACTCTTGCAAATGCATTTGTAGTTTCCTAAATGAACATCCTATATTTTTACTTTTGGAATGAAAGCATTAGTAATTATTGTCATTTAAAAATACTTCTATAAATAATCAAATAAAGGTGCTGATTACAAAAAATGTTGAAATTTAAAAATCTCATCTCCTTGCCAAAATAACAAACTAGTTAGCATCAAATTTATTAAAAGCTTTATCAGAAATATGTATCAAAAGAATACATTGTTTAAAAAGCTTATGTAGTTCCCAAGAACATCTAATAATAATAACTTGAAGATTAAGTAGTTATATTTTCTTCAAAGCAATGTATAATCTACTATTCTTATATCAGAAAGAAAGAAAGAAAGAAAGAAAGAAAGAAAGAAAGAAAGAAAGAAAGAAAGAAAGAAAGAAAGAAAAGGAAAAGGAAACAAGCACTCCAACTCGTTTTTAGCAAGATTTCTAAGCAGCAAGCCAAAAATGAAGGTCATTCTCTAAATAACTAATGTATATTAGACAATATAAAGAAGGGGTCGCCAATCTTTTGGACCTCAAGGACCACCAAGGTCATAATTTTAAATCCCGTAGACCACCAAATTCATAATTTTAAATCCCACGGACCCTAATTCATAATTTTAAGTCCCGCAGACCACTAATATGATTTTTTTAAAAAAAGATAAATACATTTGTAAAATAATGATCAGAGAACTTCCATTTTATTAATATGAAATGCATCTATTTAATATGACAAAATTATAAATGCTTATTTAATTATAACAAAATCGTAAATGCTTATTTAATCATAACAAAATCTTTAAAGGTTGTTTTAATTGTAACAAAATTATTAAAGTTAGTGTAATTATTACAAAATAATTGAAGCTTATCTGACGGTGGCTTGCTGATATTGTTGTGTAAGTCAGTCTCATATTCCAGAGCTGTAGTCCCTTCCCTCCCCTCTCCTCCCTTCCCCCTTTCCTTTCCTCTTTTTTCTTTCCTTTCTTTCCTCTTCTTTCTTTCCTTTCCCTTTTCTTCCTTTCCTTTCCTTCTCTTTCCTTTCCTCTTCTCTTCTTTCCTTCTTTCCTCTCCCTTTTCTTTCCTTCTTCTTTCTGTTCCTTTCCTTCTTTCGTTTCCTTCTCTTTTGTTTCCTTTCTTTTCCTCCTCTCCACTCCCTTCCTTTCTTTTCCTTTCTTGTCTCTATCTCCCTTCCTCTTTTTTTCTCTTTCTCTATTCTCGGAAGCAGAAGGAAGAAAGCGCTCTGGGAAGGCAGGCGACCCGGCACCGCTGCCACCCCTCTCGCCTTCGGCTCCATAGGTGCGCGCCCCGATGCTGCCCGGCCCCGGACCCGAAGGCAAGAGGGGCGGCGGCCACACCTTCTTCTTCTCTCGCCGCCGAGAAGAGAGAAAGAGAAAGAAAGAAAGAAAGAAAAAGGGAGATAGAGACAAGAAAGGAAAGGAAAGGAAAGGAAAGGAAAGGAAAGGAAAGGAAAGGAAAGGAAAGGAAAGGAAAGGAAAGGAAAGGAAAGGAAAGGAAAGGAAAGGAAAGGAAAGAAGGAAAGGGGAGGGGAGGGGAGAGGAGAGGAGAGGAGAGGAGAGGAAAGGAAGAAGAGGAAAGGAAAGGGAGAAGGGAGGAGGGGGAGGGGAGGGGAGGGACTACAGCTACAGCTCTGGAATATGGGACTGACTTTCACAATATCAGCAAGCCACCATCAAATAAGCTTCAATTATTTTGTAATAATTACACTAACTTTAATAATTTTGTTACAATTAAAACAACCTTTAAAGATTTTGTTATGATTAAATAAGCATTTATGATTTTGTTATATTAAATAAGTTCATTTCATATTAATAAAATGGAAGTTCTCTGATCATTATTTTACAAATGTATTTATCTTTTCAAAAAAATTCATATTAGTGGTCTGCGGGACTTAAAATTATGAATTAGGGTCCATGGGATTTAAAATTATGAATTTGGTGGTCCCCGAGGTCCAAAAGGTTGGGGATCCCTGCTCTAAAAGACTGGCACCAATTGACCTTTATTGTTAAGCATTAGTGCTATGGAGAATATGTTTTGCTAAATATTTCACAATATTTAAAATAAAACGTAATTAGCATATTACCTTTGCCCTCTCTTGGCTTCTTTTTTATACCCAAGTCTGGAGATGAACTGGAAATGGTTGATGGCACTTGAGATTTTGGCTTACGGCCAGCTGCAGTGAAACAATCATAAAAGATAGTATTTCTCACCTTCAGTTCTCTCAGAGTTTAGTTTAACAAAAATAAATCATTAAGGCTGATCTTATGCAGCTTTAGAAACACTGATGCAGAAGGTTAATATTTCCTACTTGCAATTTAGAACACTACTCCATCAGAATAGGAAAACAATACAGTGGAAGTGCAACCATAATTATAATCACATCTGATGTATTCAATCAATAAAGGACCATTAAGCCTAATCTTGAAAGTATTTATTTTAAGTAAGCATTTACAATTGTTTACTGACAATTCAATATTTAAACTGTTCCAACCAAATACTAACCAATGAAACAACTACTAATGTAAAAAATATCAATCTGAATAGCCTTTCTAG
Organism: Diadophis punctatus similis; assembly: GCA_023053685.1. Taxonomy (NCBI): domain Eukaryota; kingdom Metazoa; phylum Chordata; class Lepidosauria; order Squamata; family Dipsadidae; genus Diadophis; species Diadophis punctatus. The sequence goes on from JALIGW010000006.1 coordinate 44,087,953, forward strand.
GCAAATGATCATATAGAAAATATGCTGTGGCTCTCCGCCCATCTAGGACAGGCCTGACAGGAACAAACCAAGCCAGACGCAAATTGTTGCAACAGCCAGGATTTATTCCCCTTCACAAGCCTTCAGAACGTGGCGGGGTAGTGATCAAGCTATGCAAAGTCAGCACTGGGAGCCTCTGCCTACCAACGCTTTTTTAAACTACCCGCCCCACCCCCCCAACTGCTCCGGTCCCACGCCCCAATCACTCAGGTGCCATGCCTGCCGGTAGCCAGTATCCGGTCCCTGCCCGCTCCCAATGTAGCCTCCAAAGCTGACGGTAATGAGGTCCAACAGCTGGGATAGCAGCCTGAGTCAATAGATGCCGGCCACAGATATCCGATGGTCAGCTGGCAGGTGCTGGTGATTCTTTTAAGCGTCATGGCTTGATGACATCAGAGGAGTGCCCGTTTTACTTGGAGATGCTGCCTCCCGTGCCGCGCAAGTTGCTGTTTTTCGCCCACCGTCCCCAGGTATGGCAAGCCCCAGACTAGGACTCGACAGGGTCTCCCCGAACTGTTCTGCTACTTCTAGTTATCATACAAACATTACACAAAGTACCTTTCTTTTTTTTCATGGGCTCATGGATTTCTGGAGAAGTTCGTGAAGGAGATGCATCCATTGGTTCAGATTCTTCAGTGGATACTTCCACAACAGTTTCTGTAATAACGTCTGGTCTCATTGCAGCATGGATGAACTCTGGAGTTGACACACAAGGTGGAACAAAAACTTCCACTAAAGAAAGCAAATGAATAAATAAGGTAAATGCTTTTTTTATTTTAAAAAATCCAGATTTTTCAAGTTACAAATAAACTAAATATATTCCAAATTTTGGAAGCATTCCCAAAAGGTGCCAAATAAAAAAATAAAGTTTTCTCATCATTCAGTTGCATTCAGTTGCTAGAATACCCATGAATAATATGGTGCTGCCTTTATTATATGACAAAACATGGGCTTGATCTGCATTTTTTAAAAATTGAAGAGTAATATTGTTTTCAGTACTGAAAGTTTGTACACTAAATTACAGTCTGGAAACAACTGTATTCTGTGTGACATTCATTCGTTCATAAATTTAGAAAACTAGGATTTTCTTTTGAAATGAACCACAATTGTTCACTTAATATTCATTTCGCTAATCCCTGGATGTTAGTCTAGTTCAGTGATGGCGAACCTATGGCACGGGTGCCACAGGTGGCACACGGAGCCATATCTGCCGGCACGCGAGCCGTTGCCCTAACTCAGCTCCAGTGCACATGTGCGTGCCCGCCAGTTGATTTTTGGCTTGCGTGGAGGCTCTGGGAGGGCGATTTCGGCCTCCGGAGGGCCTCCAGGGTGGCAGGGGGGAGCGTTTTTGCCCTCTCCAAGCTCCAAGAAAGCCTCTGGAGCCTGGGGAGGGTGAAAAATGGACCCACCGGGCCCACTGGAAGTCGGGAAATGGGGGAGTGGGGGGGTCGCACACGCATGTGCAGGAGGGTGGAGCAAGTGAGGGGCTTTGAATTATGGGTGTGGGCATGCACGCGCGTGCAATAGCGCGCACACACCCTATTTCGGCACCCGAGGAAAAAAAGGTTCCCCATCACTGGTCTAGTTTGTTCCTCATTAGCATATCACTCCCATTTTATAAACTGTATCACTAGATACAAACCACAAATTGCATGTAAAGGTAATAATTAAATTACAATTGTGGATAAATTTAACCTGATGATACAAACAGAAAAAAAATTATAACCAAGATATAAGAAAACATTGTTTTCTGCTGGCCTCAGTTAAGAAAATCTGAGATATGTTTATTAATTGATGTACAGATCAATCTAAAGTGATACTTATTAGATGGAATTTTCTGGAAACAGAAAATGGGCAGTATATGTTCCAAATAGCTGTAATTCATTCAGTAATTATGAATTACACCAACATTCTTTTCATGCAGTAATGCAATATTGCACCGAGTAACACTACATACCACATGCAGTATATAATTTGTAGACCAGTTTTAGGAACAAAATTATTCATGCCCTATGAGCAGAAAGGTATAATTAAATACTAACTGATTAATATTCCTCCCCTCTCATCTGAATTAAGATAACTTGAAGGTCTGAAAACTTTTATACTGAATATTACCCAGGGGATAGCTATATGGTGAAAATAATAAGACATTTAACTGGTGTGATTGATTCACATACCTGGACTTCTAGCATCTCTTAAGCAGGTTGGAGATTCCATATGAAGCAAGGCTTCTGCTGCTTCAATTGTCTTATCTGAGCAGTGCACATTGCTGCCATGAACAGATGCTTCCACTGTAAAAAATAAACATTCGTTTGACAGATATTGTGAGCCAGAAGTTTCATTTGCCATATAATTTTATTTATACACATGGTTTTAGACAAAAATATATATTAGATATATATTCTCATTTTTTTTACATGAGAGTGTATTACTTTCTTTTAAAAACCTCAAAATCTAAAATCCAGTGGTTAAGTTATCACACTAAGCCAAAACCAAACCAAGCACATGATATCTTAGGGAAGTAGAAACCTAGTTTACTCAGTTCTGGAAAATTAAGACAAAAATGTACATTCTGCATAAAGTTCATCATTCAAGAACAGCCTACTTTATTCAGTCTCCTCCAGAATAAACGAACAAGCAAAAAAATTAGTTAGCATACTGTACAACTGTATGAAAAGGTTGAACCATTCCTGGTCAAATTGTATGCTTTAAAGCAGGGGTCGGGAACCTATGGCTCGCGAGTCAGATGTGGCTCTTTTGATAATTGCATATGGCTCGCAGCAGGGGTGAAATCCTCCCGGTTCTTCGATACTCCGCATTGCCCGAAAACCCTGTAACTAAACGCCCAGACAGAGAGAAGTTAGCAACGTGGAAAGAGGGGCGACATTGACAACTACCGCTGCTTGAGCGGTGGGCCAATAAGAGAGCCCGCTGATGGGGCCACGTGAGGGAAGTTTGTGTGGAAAGACGGTTGGGAAACCAAGGAAACGGTTAGCGGGAGTGAAGCGGTGAGAGGGCGGGGCTGGGGCCGAGCACGCGCGGCAGGTGAGGGGCTTTGTGTGAGAGTGTAGACTTGGCTTTCTTGCTTCCCTTCGCGCGTCGTCCCGCCGCTCTGTTAATTGTCAGGCCGTATCAACCTCCCCCTTTTTCTGTGGTGCCTAATGGTGGGATAGTTTGAATAAATAAGCCAAGCGGCCGAAGGAGCCTTGGAGCTCCGATGCTGCTCTGCTCTAGTCGCCTGCTGGGAAGGCTGCAGCAGCCACCATCAGCTGGCGGCATAAGGCAAGAGGCAGGCGGGAGACGCGGGCAGGAGCTGGCTGTCGAGGGAGCGCGTGGCTGAGAGGCATCTCGCGCGGGGAGGAAACTTTGTCTGGCTTGGCTTCGAGAGCGAGCAAGCAAGCGAAAGCAGCGCAGCCACAGCGGGAAGGGAAGCAAGCAGCCTGCTCTGCCACTCAAGCCAGCGGCCGCCGGAAGCAACAAGGGCGTTAGGAAAAGAGAAGGAGGAGCGCCGCCACCGCCGCTAGCACTCTTTCCTTCAGTTCTATCTTTTCCTTCTCTTTTCCTAACTCCCTTGTTGCTTCCGGCGGCCGCTGGCTTGAGTGGCAGAGCAGGCTGCTTGCTTCCCTTCCCGCTGTGGCTGTGCTGCTTTCGCTTGCTTGCTCGCTCTCGAAGCCAAGCCAGACAAAGTTTCCTCCCCGCGCGAGATGTCTCTCAGCCGCGCGCTCCCTCGGCACGACCGCAGCCGCCACCAGCACTTTTTTCTTCATTTGGGAAAAAGGATCTTGTGGTGCTGAGGGCTAGGAAAGAGGGAAGAAGAGAAAAGGGAAGGAAGGAAGACCAGAGATGAAAGGAAGGAAGGAGGGAGGGAGGGAGTGCCGAGGGAGTGCACGGCTGAGAGGCATCTCGCGCGGGGAGGAAACTTTGTCTGGCTTGGCTTCGAGAGCGAGCAAGCAAGCGAAAGCAGCACAGCCACAGCGGGAAGGGAAGCAAGCAGCCTGCTCTGCCACTCAAGCCAGCGGCCGCCGGAAGCAACAAGGGAGTTAGGAAAAGAGAAGGAAAAGATAGAACTGAAGGAAAGAGTGCTAGCGGCGGTGGCGGCGCTCCTCCTTCTCTTTTCCTAACTCCCTTGTTGCTTCCGGCGGCCGCTGGCTTGAGTGGCAGAGCAGGCTGCTTGCTTCCCTTCCCGCTGTGGCTGTGCTGCTTTCGCTTGCTTGCTCGCTCTCGAAGCCAAGCCAGACAAAGTTTCCTCCCCGCGCGAGATGCCTCTCAGCCGCGCGCTCCCTCGGCACGACCGCAGCCGCCACCAGCACTCTTTTCTTCATTTGGGAAAAAGGATCTTGTGGTGCTGAGGGCTAGGAAAGAGGGAAGAAGAGAAAAGGGAAGGAAGGAAGACCAGAGATGAAAGAAAGGAAGGAAGGAAGGAAGGAAGGAAGACCAGAGATAAAAGAAAGGAAGGAAGGAAGGAAGGAAGGAAGGAAGGAAGGAAGGAAGGAAGACCAGAGATGAAAGGAAGGAAGGAAGGAAGGAAGGAAGGAAGGAAGGAAGGAAGGAAGGAAGGAAGGAAAGAAAGAAGGAAGGAAGGCCAGAGATGAAAGGAAGGAAGGAAGGAAGGAAGGAAGACCAGAGATGAAAGGAAGGAAGGAAGGAAGGAAGGAAGGAAGGAAGGAAGGAAGGAAGGAAGGAAGGAAGGAAGGAAGGAAGACCAGAGATGGAAGGAAGGAAGGAAGGAAGAGGAAGAAGAAGAGGAAGGGTGGGAGGAAGAGAAAAAAGTGAGAGGGAAAGAAAGAAAGAAAGATTTTAGGAAGGAAGAAAGACAGAAAGAAAAAGAAAGATGGTAGGAGGGATAGTCTTATACGAAGAGTATATCCCAAACTCTATATTTTCATTGGAAAAGTTGGGGGTCGTCTTATATGCCCAGTCGTGTTATACGCCGGAATATACGGTATATGGCTCTCACTGAAATAAATTTCCAAATTTTTTGCTTTCATGGCTCTCTTAGTCAAAAAGGTTCCCGACCCCTGCTTTAAAGAATGCCTAAAAAGCAGAAGCTGGCATAATTTATGCATGTTACAAACATATACCTTAACTGGGGTGTCTAGACTTTTGCAGTCAACTCTTATATCCAATATTCAATCCACAAGAATATATATTTATAGAAGTAGTCCACAAAGATGTGCCAGTAGTGTAACATACGTTGTGGAGTACTAAATCATAAGATTAGTGATGTCAAATTTAAAAAAATAAGACGGTTCAATCGATCCCCTGAGAGATATGCATATTTGCATTTAAAAGGTAAGCTATAAGTAATTTTAGAATTCTAATTGCCTATTTACATCATTATGTTTAATCATTATTTCAAAAGAACCAACTTAAGAACATCCCTGATCTTTATCTTCTTTACTGTTCACACTCCTAAGCAAATGAATCAAAGATTAAGCTTCTAAACGCCTAATACCAAGTACATCAATTGTAATAATCTGATTAAAATTTAGATTATGACAAGTAACCCATTCCGTATTAAAGTTTTTTCTATATTAATTCACTAGCCAGTTTAATTTCTGTTTATAAAAATGTGAGAACTAATCTACTGTATTTTTTGGTGTATAAGACGTACTCCCCCCCCCCAAAAAAAGTGGGTGGAAATGTCTGTGCGTCTTATACAGCGAATGTTGCTGAAGCCCTGCTCACTTGCCGGCCCCCACCCTTCAGCCTCTGCCTCCCAACGATTTGCTTCCTTGCAGCAAATAGTAAACAGCCTAGTCAGCTTCAGCACAGCCTGATTTAGCACTAGCAGCTGATTGGTGGTTGGATCTGCCTCCCGGAATACTGCCTATCAGCTGTTCCAGGCTGCGGGGATCGCCACCGCCCATCACTGCCATCGCCGCCCATTGCCACTGCTGCCTATTTCCGCCTCTTCGCGCCCCTTTTTCGGCCTCCATGCGCCCCATTTTCAGCCTCCATCTGCCCCATTTTCGGCCCGTTCCAGAATCACAGCCACCACCTATCCCTGCCACCTGGAACGGGCCGAAAATGGGATGCGTGGAGGCTGAAAATGGGGCACGCAGAAGCTAAAAATGGGACACGCAGAGGCCGAAAATGGGGCGCATGGAGGTGATGATAGGCAGCAGCGGCGATGAGCGACAGTGGCGATGGCAATCCCCACAGCCTGGAACAGCTGATAGGCGTTATTCCGGGAGGCAGATCCAACCACCAATGAGCTGCTCGTGCTAAATCAGGCTATGCTGAAGCTGACCAGGCTGTTTGCTGCAAGGAGGCAAATTTGCTGGGAGGCAGAGGCAAAAAAAAATTCTTGTTTTCCTCCCCAAAACCTAGGTGCGTCTTATAGTCCAAAAATGCGGTAATTTCAAGGGCATAAAAAGCTAAGATGTTGACTTTAAATTATCTGCACAAATGTAGAGATGGGAATAATGCAGCATTTTGTTTCTTTTGTTGTGGTAGGAGTCTTCTGTTCTCTTTCATCTTTTATTTACCCCACATACACACTAGATCAGTGATGGCTAACCTTGCGCGCATGCGCCAGCACCCATAATGCAATGCCCACATGACACCCCCATGCGTCCCATCCCCCTGCCCATGCGCATGCGACCCCCTGCGCTCCCCCCTCCCCCACCCATGCACGCTTGACCCCACCTGCGCCCCCCACCCATGCGCGCACGACCCTCCTGCCCCATTTTGGGCCTAGCAGGCTTCCCTGCAGACTCCTGGGACCAAAAATGGGACGTGTGGGAGGGGCGCCCCACCCCTACGCCCCGTTTTGGGCCTAGCAGGCCTCCCTGCAGCCTCCTGGGACCAGAAACAGGCCACGGTGGGGGGCACCACACACACACACACACGCTCCCCCTGCCCCACGCGCATGCACAACCACACATGCGTGCGCATCTCTCGCATGCGCCCCACCCTCTACGCATGCACGGCAGATACCCAAAAATCAGCTGGCCGGCGGGAGGCGCACCATCACGGCACTAGATTTATTCAACTCACACCATTCCTTAAAATCCAAATCCAAACTGGAATTTTGTTCATTTAAATGTAAAGTTGTATCCTGACTTTCATTCAGAAACTTGTAACATGGCAATTTCTGGGGAAATCAATACAGAGCTGACACCTGCAGTGAAAAGAGGAATCAGTGAATGGATTCGAACTCCTCTCCAGATGGAGAGAATAGGGATCAACCACCAGTTTGCTCCACACAAAATCTCCTTGCAAAGAGAACATAAAATAAATATTTCTAGCAGGTTTGAGAGTTCTGGGAGTTGGCCATCTTGCCTAAGGCAGGATTCAGTGCCTTCGAAGGGGCACAGGATGTTCTATCTTAACTACTTTAAGAAGCTGCTTATTATTTCCTTGTGAAGAACCTTCTGAAGGGCAAGTGAAGGGCACATTTCATTAGAAGAGGAGACTCTCCTACCTTGGAAGAAAGAAGTTCTATGTAAGTTTAGGGATTTTAAAAAAAATAACGTTAACTTTTGGAAAACAGCAAAAGGGAGACCAGAATGTTGATTTTGAAAAGTTAAAGGGATAGATTGGCTTGAAAAAATATGAGGTGTTCAAATTGTTATAAAAGAATATACTGTATGAAGATTTTGAAATTAATTGACAGAAATTTACGGAAAAGTTTTGTTGACTGGAAAATGACTTGAAGTCAAGAGATGACTTGAAAGTTGAGTTACAGGGAACCAGAAAGAACCATTACAATTAAAGAAGAAGCAGACCATTAATACAATAGATCAATACTGTTTGACTAGAAGAATTCAAGGTTGTTCGTGAACAATGAATTCAGAAATTATTTACAAGATTGTCTGGTACTAAAACAGAGGATATAGAAGAACAACGCATCTTACTGGATAAAACAAAAACTGATGCCGATTTGAATGTGGATTTTTTTTTTAAATGCCAGATTACAAAGGTGATATGAAAGAAAAAGATGTTGTGGACCTGAAAATGGATTTTAAAATATCAGAATATAAGAATGATATGGAAAAAGATGCCGCAATGTATTTACAAATAAAACCACCTGATGTCTTAATAATTAAAGGAGACCTACAAACAATAAATCAAAAGAGTGATCTGAAAGCCTTCTGTTGGATTTACAAAAAGGGACATATTAAACTAAAGTTGTTCCTGAAAGGAGACAAAGAAAGAATCAGCTTGTGGAACATTATTTGATGGATTTAAAGATTTTAAAAAATTAAACAAAAGGAATTTAAAATGGACTTATTTGATCAGGGTTAATATATTGTGATTTCTGATAGATATTAATGGAATTTCTTTTTAATAAGCACTGAATGACAAGATTTTAAAAATCAGTTTTTATTACAGGTAATTCTCAACTTATGACAATTGAGCCCAAAATTTATGTTGCTAAGTGAAACATTTGTTAAGTTAATTTTGCCCCACAGTTGTTAAGTGAATCATTGCAGTTGTTAGTACCATGGTTGTTAAATGAATCTAGGTTCTCCATTGACTTTGCTTGTCAAAAGTTTGCAAACGCTGATCACATGATCCCAGGACATGGAACTGTCATAAATATGAACCAGTTTCCAAGCATCTGAATTTTGATCATGTGACCATGGGGATGGCTGCAATCGTTTTAAGTGTGAAAAACAGTCATGAGTCACTTTTTTCAGTGCTGGTGTAATTTTGAATAATCACTAAATGCACTGTTGTAAATCAATGACTACTGTATATTATTAATAAGGGATAAGATAGAGTAAGATATCTATTGAAATATTAGAGAAGGTGTTAAGTTATTGAAATTATATATTCTTATCTGGAGAGAAGGGTAAGTTATCTTTTAAAAATCTTTGTTTCTTACATTTTATTTTATTTTTCAATCTTTTTGTATTTCTTTTTCTTTACTTTATATATTCACTTAGTTTGCATTAGTCTTATATCTTTAAATCCTTAAAATCATCTCAAGAAAAATGTGTAACATGTACCTTCAATTATTATTTCAAAACTGATTTTTCACTAAAGCAAGACCTTTTTTCCACTAAATTAACATTTGCCTCAGTATATTGTTTAGACTATATTTTGTTTGCTCACTTAAAAGGGGGAAATAGTTAATGGCTAATCTTTAAGTCCTGTATCACTAAAAACACCTTACTTTATAAAATATTGTGATATTGAACAACCAATACATAAAAAACACATATAGAAAATTTTGGTCTTGTATCAGTGGAAACTGTTAAAATCAGCAGCAAATAGTACCACCTGCTGCATATTATCTATACACAGGAAGGTGTACACAAACACATTCACATTCTCTTTCTCTCTCCACTTGCTCTTTCCATTTATGGAAATCTATTCAAAGCTAAATCCTTCCAGCTGAGCTGTCAGCATCTAAAGATATCTTTAGAATAAGCTGGATCACTTATCAGCAGTGCTGGGGAAACTAATGAGGATTCAACTGGTGCTTCGTTGTTAGAACTGTTAACTATTCTGTTAACTTCAGAATTCTAAATGGAATATTAGGCAAGAAAAAAAATCTTTTACTCATTGTCTGCTCAGATCCAAATCATGCAACAAGCTGCCTCAGAAAGAATCATGGAAGAATATTTCAATAAACAACCCCAGTTTTTCTAAAACAGCTTATGGTATCAGTCATTATCATTACCAAAGAGCAAGGTTTCAAAACCAACTTCCCAACTATAACAGTGGAGATGAAGGCAAATAACCATTATGAAAAATGGAAAAGGACAGACCTATATGCATGCAAAGCTGCCATTCTTTTCAAATATTTAGAATAAGATGGCTTTTAGCATGCATTACGATTATTACCTCAGATACTATTTCAAGTGGTTTATCTCTAAGTAGCAGCTAGAAATAATTCAATAATCATACAAACCGCATGCATCTGTTAAAATTAAACTTTATAATTTTCAGTAGAGCTTTCTGTTAGCTAACTATAAATAATATTACTCATCAAATATAAAAGAGCCTATAGGGAAATGAATAGCCATCATCCTTATCCAAAAGGAGAATCAATCAATTCTAGAATTAGTTACTAGGAAAATGTATAATACTTTCAAGAAAATGTTCTCAATATACTCTTCCAAAACCTACCACTTTGCATTTGGGAAGGTCTTTATTATTCTAGACAGTTTTACCAATAGTTATAAATAACTTTTTGAAAATGTTATACTAGGCCAAGACTATTCTTATTACAAATTCTAATAATGCGCCAACGCAACTAAATTCTACATAAAGAAATCTGTAACAAACCTGTTGGCCAAATCTCACATGAATGAATGGCAAAATTTATGGGGGGGAAACATAAGAATTAGGAAGTCAATCAAAAAAAAAAACTAAAGCACAAATATATTATCATTTTACCACAGAAATATTTATTTTAATGCCTAACAAGCAGGAAAACGTAGTTTTTTTTATTCCTCAAAATGACAGCTAAATAATTGCCATGAATTAATCACACATGTTCAAATCTTCCTTGTTCACTCACCACAGAGAACCATAATTAGGAAAGATGGAGAATGGGTTGAATCATTGATCTGTCAGGTTCATTTTAACCATGTTTATTAAATAAAACCATAGTGATTGTATTTACAATGCATTCTAAGCCACAGTAAAATAAACTAATTAGCATTTAGCATAATCCATATTTGATTTATTTGGAAGCTATTTGGATGCTTTTGATTTGGATGTAATGAGAAACTATAATTAACTAAATCTTCCCACTTTTACAGATAGTCCTGAACTTACAATAGTCACTAACAGAGACCGTTCAAAGTTATGAGGGACAATGTTCCCTCTAACATTGAAAATCTCTGTGCGGCAGCTGAAAACTGCTGCGCCGCATTTTCTTTTCTGGAGGGACCGAACCGGCCTCCCTGGATGAAGAGTAAGCTGGTGGGCAGCAGCCTTTGATCTCGCTCTCCTCCTCTCCCTAGCAGAGGAGCCCGCCTGGGGAGGCAAGAGTTAAAGCCTCCGCCTCTCTTCGTTGAAGGCTCCTTTCCCCCACCCTTCACCCACCCCAATCAGCTGGTGATCAATGTTCCCTCTGACATAAGAAAACACGGCGGGGCAGTTGGAAACTGCTGCGCGGAGTTTTCTTATCACTTGTGCGGCCGTGCAGCTGCGCATCTTAGAGGGAACATTGACGAGGGACCATCTCAGAGGTACTTACAACCCAGTTCTGAAATTCCAATGGCCAGGATCCCCCATGATTACATGTCAGGCTTTAGGCAACTGGCCCACATTTACACCTGTTGGCAGCATCCCAGAATCACGATTGCATTTTATAACATGTTTACTGAAAACTGACATTTACTCAAGAAGAGTCTCTCTACTGTCTGGGCGCCCATCCTCTGGAACTGATTAATCCATATTAAATTGTGTCCCCTCGCCTCCAGTCTTACAAGGCGGATGAGCAGTTTCTAAATAAGATATGTAAATTAATTAATTCTGTGATCCCACAAAAAATTAAGGTGAATGCTTAGACTTATGAAAGAATCACTACTTTCAATTTGAAGTAAATTAAATTATTTGATTTGGAACCAGTGTGTGGGTATATTCTCTTCTAAAGTATGCTTGAACAAAATAAGCAGACTAATTATCTCTAAACAACAGGTATTTTCAACCTCCCTGTCAATTGATACTGTATTCCCACCAATAACAAGGCATACTAATAATATTAAATGAAATATCAAATAACTGTAAGGATATATATTAAATATTCAATAATGCAGCTTAGCATTATATATAAATTTCAATTATTTAAACAAGACTTGTTATCCCACTGTTATCCCACAATTTATCACAAGGGATCAAGGCTGAAAGATAGCCTGCTTTAGGCTACAAATTTAAGACAGATGGTATCTGAAAAATAAACTACTAAAGTGTAGGCCAACTTTTAACTACTACTTTAGATTTTAATATCAGATTAATATTGATACTTTACCAGCAATATGTTAATTATAATAGCCTAACTATTAATTGCAGTATAATTACTGTGTTTCCCCGAAAATAAGACCCTGTCTTATATTTTTTTGAACCCTGAAATAAGCACTTGGCCTTATTGCCATGCACTCAAAAGCCCGATTGGGCTTATTATCAGGGGATGTCTTATTTTGGGAAAAACAGGGTAGTAACAAGAGTATTGTAGCTGCAGTTTACAAACAAGAAAAAGTTCAAAGTGCATTTTCCAATATAAATATCTAAACATTAATATCAATATAATTTGTATAATTGTATAATTTTTCAGGAGATATTATTCTATTACCACAATAATTAAATTCAAAGATACAGGACAATTTAAAAAAAACTTTAAATCATATATTTAAATTGGTGTCCATATGCATCCTATGAATTATACCATATTGTATGTTTTAATCACTGCATACTACCGTGAGGTCTCTCTGCATATTTGAATAAGGGTAACAAGAAAGCACAAATATAATCTATTCGATTAATTATAGGCAAGCCACTAAAAGATGTTTTTAAAACTTTGATACTTTATCTCCATTACTATTGCTGATATAATACAACACTCGGACAACTACACATGAATCCTTATACCAATATAATACTGAACATTTGTTAGCACAACTAAATATTAAATTTACCTCAAGTATTATGTATATTCAGAGGGAACTGGTATGTTTTATCAGTGATGTATCACTTGACTCTTGATTGCTAAAATGAATACCTTTTCCAAAAAATGGCAGAAATATAGATTTGATCCTTTCTCCAGATATGATAGCAATATTATAAAGTTCAACAATATTGTAAATAATACACCACAGAATGGAACAAATTTTGGAAGTTTTAATCCCGAATAATTTATATTAAATTTCACCAATAATACATTCAAAATATTGAATTGGCGTTGGTATACAGCTTCAAGCATTTATGTGCTAATAAAATTGTGGGAATTTGCTTCAATGTCTAGATAAAGTAAAACTGATGTAGAATTCAAATCTATATGGAAATCCTGTCTAGACTACAATACATGGAATTGTACTACATCCAAAATTAGGGCTTTAGAGTTTATATTTTGACATATAATCTACGTACAATTCACATTAAACATAGACCTTGTTTAGTGACCAAATTGTGACTGGCAACTTGGTCATTAAGCAAAGTAATGAAACGTGATTTTACTTTGATTTTTCTTTGCTTTACGACCTAGGAAAGTTGTAAATATGAGGACTGATCATAAAGTTAACGCTCCCATGACTGCAAATAGTTGCTAAATGAGGCAATCACTAAGTGAGGCATATCTGTATTGTCTTAATGTATTGTTTTTCACTCACAGTCTCTCACTTTTTCCTTCTTTTAATGACTCAATTATGTTATCCAGCTATCTTTAAAGTATAATAGATATATTTTGCTAGAAAATGGATATGAAATACCTTTCAGCAGCGGTCCCCAACCTTTTTGGCTCCATAGGCAGCAGGGATGGTGGCAGGAAGTAGGAGATGCTTTTGCATGTGCAACCTAATCCCGTGGATGCACAAATAAAGCTTTGGGCACTCGCCTACCGCTTGAACGGATCGGTTTCCAATGGGCCATGGACCAGTACCTGGAGGTTGGGGAACCCTGCCATACAAGGCAACATTTGAAACTTATGTGTGTCCTAAATGCTATTTTCACAAGGCTCAGAAAAGAGGGATTTTACAGGGGAAAGAATACAAAAGAACTACAGTTCCTGAAAACATAAACAGGAAAAAAATATAGAAATCCATATTTATGGTGAGGGAAACATGGACTAGGGGGGAAGGCTCTCTAACACAAACAGCTGTATTTTGCAAATTCTTACCTCTGGAGGTTTAATCACTCCCTTATTTCATGAATTCTATAAAACTGTTAAAATAACACAATTCTACTGCGTTTTAAGGATTTCAAGTATTTTTATTCAGTGTATTGTCTTTCTGTTTTTATTTATTATTTTTACTCTTTTGGACATTACTCCAGGTCTGTGAATTGGGTAAGGTTAAAAATGTTAAATAAATGTATCAATGCAAAAAATCTGAAGTACTAGGATCAGGAGTAGGTACTAGGATTAGTAGGCACTAATCGTACTAAGTACTAGGATTTGTACTGAAAAAGACAATAGAAGTTCAAACGCCAGTCTTAAAATATATTAAATGTCATAGTACAAGACTCTCTCCCAAGCATCTTGACTGTATCTTCCACATCATGAGTTTTCTAAAGACCAGTGGCATGCAGTTATGTCTAATTCACTAGCTGTTTTGCATAGTTGGAACATTCACTGCTCCATTTCCAACATATAGGAAAAGCAATTATGAAAATTAAACAAAAATAAAAACAGATTAATATAACATTACTTGCTTGTCATGGAAGCACAGAAATTCATTTCAGTGCACATACCCATTTTAAATGGGAAATAACTCTTCTAAAATAATTATAACCACAGCTTTAAAATCCTAAGAATAATGAGCAAGAAAATATGAATTCAATTAAATTCATATTTTAATCTGCGTTTTCTTGTTCAAAATTAATAAATTAAAGGCGTTAAAAATGGAGCATTATATATACTGAAATAATTATAAGCATTCAAATGAATAGCATTTGAAATCAGTGTTAAAATTCAGTTTTACAAAACAATTTTACCTGTTTCTGACATCATTATTTTGTAGCCAGTCTACACCTCTCCCAAACCATTCAGTTTTCCTGGTTTTTTAATGTTATATTTCACCCAGGCTCTCTTCCTTCTCTTTTTATTATTACTTTTCTTTTTTGTTCCTTTTTTGTCCTACTTCTTATATCCATTCAATGAAAAACCATAGTCTTTTTACTACCAACTTGGTTTTTGGATAGTTTCTACCATTTTCTCTTTAACTGCATAGGGAAAACACTTATATTATGGGCAACCACTTCTGCAAAGCTTCTCTTCTAAGATTTATATGCTGCCTTTTATCTAGAACTTGAGATAGCCAAGGTGGGAATCTCCCTTCACTTTATCCACTCAAAACAACTCCAAACAGAGAGAATGAGTAGGCCAAAGTCAACCAACGAATTTCCATGGCTTAGAATGGACTTGAGCTTAGCTTACTACCTTAACTACTGTACTACACTGGCTCTCCTTGCCCTCTAGCTCTTAACTGTATGTTTCAATATATACTTTCTCTCTAGTAATTCAAGTATTTATAAAGTTTTAATAATATTGCAATAAATTAGCCAAAGAATTAAATCATCCTTAGGAACTCAATTGAAGTAAAATAACAGGTATTTAATACCAATCTGTATTGCAGCAGGTGGTTTTGCTGTGCAGATTTTTTTTTATGAGGAGGGGATTGGCATCATACACCATTCCTAAATACCATGCACTCTTTATTTTGTTCTAGACATCAGGCAGGAGGCAGTCCTGTACAAGCCCTAGACAAAAAAAATACCTAATTACAATATTCCTTTTGCACTGGTCTTTTAAAAGCAGTACAAACATTTTGTAGCTTAAGAGGATTCATCAGAAATATTTTTCCCTGTAGAAGCTCACAAACAACTCACACACACACACACACAAAAACCAGGCAAGAAATGAATGCCTAATATCAACTGTTAATTCATATGCATGGGGATACAATCGAAAAACCTAACTTCAAAAATTTAAAAGGAGTCAGTAAGGAATGGAATAACAACCATTACAGTTTATTCTCTACTGAACGAAACAAAAATATTTTTTAAAAACTGATCAAGGATGGATCAACATACGGTACTTTACGGAGCTACATCTTTTTAATCTGCACACAGAATAATTACGATAGCTAGAAAGCCACTTCAATTCTCCGCCTCTATCCCGCTTCACTCACACGAGCCCCGCCCTCACTTCCGTATTTACAATCCTTCCTCTTCCCTCCAATTCCGTGCTTGCATTGTCAACGCACAGAGAGCCGCCACTCAATTCTTCCTCCGTGCCTATTGGCC
This sequence comes from Diadophis punctatus similis, assembly GCA_023053685.1. NCBI lineage: Eukaryota > Metazoa > Chordata > Lepidosauria > Squamata > Dipsadidae > Diadophis > Diadophis punctatus. Next base: position 44,103,916 of record JALIGW010000006.1, read on the forward strand.
TGAAGGAGAACAGCCCCGCCCAACAAAGACTTCAGCGTTCAGATTTCGAACATCCTTGACAGACGATTGGCCGACGAGCCCCTCTCTCCCTCCCCTAACCCAGCGTACACGGGCTCCTGAGGGAGCTCCGCGCTTCCGCTATTTGGGGGGGGGGGAGAAGGGGGGAAATGGATTCGGTCTCCTCAATAAAAGATAATCGCACACCGTTCGCAACACACACACACCCCGAGAGCCGGACTCCCGGCACCGCCACCTGTTGCCCCTGACACCCCGTGGCCTCAGGCGGTTCCCACATCCTCCCCGTGAGAAACAAAAGTTTAGCAGGCGGGCAGGACCAGGGAGAGGAAGACTTCGAAGTCCGCTCGCAGCGCCTTTTAATCATACACAGGAGGAGGAGGAGAGGAGGAGGCTTCCGCCCAGGAGACGCTGCAAGGAAGGCGCCTTTCCATTCCTGAGCAGCCTGGCTCGGATGGCAGGCGCGGAATTGCAAGCGCTGCTCTTCCTGGTACAGGCTCGAAAGCCAGCAGCAGAAGCAGCGGCAACCCATAAGCGCTCCCTTGCTTTGCCCCGACAGCGGCGGCGTCCGCCGCAAACGCGCACGGACGCAAAGCGCCACATTGCGGGCGCAGCGCGGTCAGGTTGCTAACGCGGACAGCACGCCAAGGTGATCACTTCCTGGATTCGTCCTCCCTCCATTACTCCGCCGCTAGTGCCGCCCCCGAGAAGAGCCCGCGAGCAGCGTGCGCAACCTCCCTCCCGCCTGGCCCACCCTTCGCCGCTTCTTTCTTTTAGGCCGCCCTCCCCGCCGGAGAGCCCCGCCGGATCACGCCGCCGCTTACCGGCGCGGATGAGCAGATCGAGCTGATTCGTGGGCCCCTCATGCAGGGAAGTCGCCATGTTTATGCCGCTGGAGCGAGCGGCGGCGGCGGCTTCGCATTGACCCGCAGGGGCTTCCTGGCGCTCGGGCGCGCGCGCTCCGGCGCGCAGCCCCGCTTAAACGACGGGCGCGCGCTTCCGCCGCCACACCAGTCACCGGGGGCCTCGCTCGGCCGGAGCTTCCTCTGCACGCTCGCTCCCGGCCAGCCACACCGAAGCCAGCGCTCGGCTCGCTTCTCGCCCTCCCGCGTGGAGCGGCAAGCAAGGGCCCGCGGAAAAGCGCTTCCTCTCAGGCAGGGCGCACGCGATCCTTCCGCCGCCAGCCTCGCAGACAGGAAGTGTCGGGCGGGCGCTCAGCTCGCGCCCTCCCCTCCGGAGCCAGAAGCGGGGAACGAGCGCGGCGGGTCAGGCAGGCGAAAGAGGAGAGGAGACGGGCCGCCAGCCTTTCGGCCTCCTCCGCTCACCGCCGCGGGAAGGGATCCACCTGCTCCCGAGGCCGCCCGGCTGAACTTTCCATTTCAGGAGGCCCGGCGGAGCGCAACGCTTGCAGCTGCTCGCTTCTTGACTTTTCGCATCTTCAGGGATGGAGAAAGGACGACGACGTGGCCATAGACGAAGAGCCAACTTTTCATTCTTTCTTCGGCGTGGACGCAGGTTCTTTGGCACGGTTGCCTCCTGCTCCTTCCCGTCTCTTTGCAAGGCGGCACTTGGCTCGCATCGTCGGCAGTTGTTGAAGCTTGGACCCCACGTTGTCCGGAGTTCTGGAATCCTGAAACAGTCCCGAGTTCTGTTAAAGCGCTGCAGGCTCTGAATTCAGTGTTAACATTACCATGAAAGTGCCGTGACTATTTTGTTCTTAGTGAGTCCCACCACGGTTCTGCAAGCTTACCACGACGCAGAAATCTTTTCCCCCCCAAGAACTGATGTTTCTTAGACCCATGTTGTGAGCAATGGTAGTGTACCCGTTAGGAGGAATAGAGTTACAATACTGTATTACAAACTGTCAATTACAACGAGAAATTTTCAAAGGTGGTTGTGTTATTCCACTTATTTTTTAAGCATACTTCATCCACTTCGTGTTTATTCTCTCCATTGTTGACAACACTTGCCGAGTTTTTGCCTACGTCAGCAGACAATCTGCATTTCATGCAAATTATTTGCATATTTTCTTACATGCAGCTTTTACCTACGACACAAAACTGATATCGTAGATGAAGTGAAATATTATGGAATTACATTCTGACGACTGTGGGTGGACCTGTTTCTCAAATTCAGCCACTAGTATAGTACAGCCCATAACATGATATTGTAAACAGTATAGTATACACAGGTTGCAAACATATCAGTCACATGTTTTCCTACTGCTGACTCTTCCAATTTGTGCTTTAACATGAATTCCCCCAAGTTATATTTGCTTTAATGCATTTTTCCTTAATATTACTGCCAGAAGTCTTACAAGAATTAACAACTTACATCAAATATTTCCATTTATAGAATTTTACTACCTTTTTTTTTACTATTCAATTATGTACATTAAAAGGGTACTATCTGAAAAAGAAGCCTCGACAGAGAAGGAAAGATAGCTGCTTCTACTCAGTTTGAATCCTTTGGAGCCAGTGAGTCACCAAAAGGTGTCCACACTTGTGTATTTTTGTAGGTACCCCACTGACTACAGTGAGACTTAAAAATCATTTGTGAACATGCATGTTATTCCACACAGCTCACCTAGAAAAAAATCTAGATGTTCACAATAAGAATGCTTTTGAATTACATGCAAATCTACTCCAATGGGACTTACACTCTCAATTACACAAGTACTAAATTGCAGCTTTAGTTTATAAAGATGATTTAGCTGTTTTTCAAAGCAATTTTATTTCAACAATTTCACTTCCGGACAAAGTACAAATACTTACTAAATGCTTAAATCAAAAGATTGATTTCCTGGAGTTGCCTTGGCTACTCCATAACTTTGCATGTAACTTTTAAAACACGTTACTTAGGCCCATGTAAAGCAATGAACTTGAGTATTTTCTCCATTGCACTCTCTTTTGTGCAAAAGGAATGATAGCAGTGGTGGGTTGCTACCGGTTCGCACCGGTTCAGGTGAACTGGTGGCAGCGGCAGAGGGAGGCTCCGCCCACCTACCCGGACGTCATCAAAAATGTTCTGTGCATGCGCAGAAACATTGCGCACGCGCAAAACGCACCCATATGCTCCTGTTCCCAAACCGGTAGCAAAGGTAAGTGAAACCCACTACTGAAGGATAGGTATCTGCAAAGAGGCAAAAGTAGCAAAAGACATCGCATTTGTGTGATGCCACAATTTGCCTACTTTGTTAGATGTTTGACACACATCTTAATTGTAGCATCGGTGTGATAGCCTCACTTGTTGCAGATACTGCTGAAAGGGGTAAACTAGGATTTGGGGAAGAGGGTTGGCCATTTCTTTTTCAGTAATATAAAACACGGCATGGTTTAACATTCTCGTGTGTTAAATAACAACCAAACAATTCCAGAATTCACGTTGACTCATTTTATTGGCTAGTTTTATTTTAATCAAGCTTCCTATGAAGTCATAACAAAGCAAGAATCAGCAAGTTCAACTCAGCCTTGACTTTTTTTTCTCTTGCTAAATGCATAGGAAAAAAGAGAGGCATACTCAAGCCCAGTGCTTTCCAAAACCTTTTGTATGGGTCTCTTTCAAATCAAGCATAGTGACTACATGGGCATATCCACATGGGTTTTTGTAGGAAAAATACAGAAGTGGTTTGTCGCTGGTTTCTAATAAAATAGTTTTTCACTTCCCAGTCTGTTACAGCCCTACTATTCACCAAAGGTTCTCCATCCAAGGCTATTCAAAAGAACCTGCTTGGCTTCTGAGCTCAGACAAGGAAAGCAGCATTGCTAAAACGCTATCATTTTTTCATTGCCACTGAATAAGAATTCCTTGTTAAAGCTACCTGACGGATCTAACTCAAAAATTAAAACTCAGATTAAATTATACTTTTAGAGAGATTCATCATTTCCCTATTAACAAATTTTAAAGCATACTGAGTTTTATATATATTAGGAAAACATTTTGAATATTGTCATTAAACATCAATGATAAAACATTGTAATCTTACAATGTTGCTATTTTACAAAACATCTTTTGTGATTTGGAATTCAATTTAATATTCAGAAAAAATAATTTACATAAAGTACAAATATAATTAATTTTAACAAGTTGAAAAATCCAGAGGAAGAATGCTAAATTTATGTTTAGGTCATTCATAATGAGGAAATGCAAATTTGGAGTAGTTACAGGATTTCTTTCCGTAATAGTTTTAAGTAGTAAGCAGTCTGGAAAAAAAGAAACTTGTTTTAGAATATACCTGAGAATTTCTTATTAATGGGAATAGTTTTTTCTAAATATGTATGGTTATAGACAACTAGGAAAAAAATATACATACCAACACTGTTTCAGAGCAGTTTTTCCCCTCCCATAAGGTAAATCAAGGAGGATCTTTTTAATTATCCATGTTTTCATCAAGGTCTTCTACCTCCCTGTGGCAATAATATTTTAAAGTTAAAAGAAAACTTTATTTGTGCCACAGGGAGGATTTCTGATGCAATATAAAGAACATAGAAAAGGAGACAAATGTTTAATACTATCATCAGATTAAAAAAACACCTGTCTCTGGTGTCCTGAAAATAACAAATTCTGGAAGAATTAGTGGAAACTTAAACAATTCCATTTTATATGACATCAAACCATATTTTTCTTATTTAAACTGTGCTTAAAAATAACATATATGTCAGTTTCAGTCCTGAATAAATTGTTTACATAGAAATTAAGAGAAATATTTCAAATGTATATTTCTTAGAACACACTGTTCATGGTGAGGTATAGTAGGTTGGATCCATCTTGTCCCTATTTTGAAGAGATGGCATCTTGCTTTGTTGAAGGAACAATGGAAATAGCCCATTGGAGCAAAGTAGGAGACAATTTTTGGTCATTCATCTTTATCCAGGGGTCTGTACCACCTTCCCTGTACTATTGCCTCTATAGTTTTAGGAGATCTCTCTCTTCTACAGAATAAGAGGAAGGAGAAATCAATAAAAAGAATTATCTTATGAAGGAATTCTGGATCCAACTCACTAAAAAAGACTTCTATAAATGTTATTTTCACACAGTAAAATAAAGTACTAATATTTAGCACAAAGTACTAAAATAGGAAGTACTGTCTAATGAAAGTACTTTTATATAATTCACTTATTTAGTTTTATTCATGATGAGATTATATAAAATCTAAGGGATCATGTAAAATAAACTTTGAGAATTCCTATACTAAAGAAGACAAGAATATTTATAAAGCTTTATAAATTAAAGCATTAATATAATGCATTATAAGCATTAATCTCTACACTTATATTTACAAGAATTTTGTTCAAAGAATCTCAAGATGAAATTCTAAGTTTTCTTAATTGAAATATCTCATTTTTAATACATTACGATTGTATCTAATTTTTAGCTAACTTAAAGATACTGTAATTAATATAAGCTGTTGCTTCTATCTAAAATCTAAACTTAATCTTAAAAGTCAACATTATTTACTCAAAGTTCTAATAGCAACAAATCTTTGGGAATGTTCTGCTAAATAAACATTGCTTACTGATTGCTTTGTGCAATGACCGTTTGAAGGTGCAAAGGTGCTGAAAAAATAATTTTGCAACCAAGAGGTGCGTTCACGACCTTTGAAGCATCTCTATCGTAGTCAGATGTTCACTATTACAGTTAGTATGCACTGTCCTGTGTGTAACGCATTTTTCTTGTTTCTTGTTTTACTCACACACAGAATGCCAAGATTGCTTACTGAGATGCTTTTTCTGAGAGCAAAGCAGCGGTGGGTTGCTCCCGGTTCTGCCTGGTTCTAAGAACCGGTAGCGCCGGCAGCAGGAGGCTCCACCCACCTGAGACGCTTCTGTGCATGCGCAGAAGCAGCGAGCACACGCACAAACCTGTAGTAAAGGGTTTTAGAACCCACTACTGGAGCAAAGCTCTTCCCCCAAAGATGCTAACACCAAGCTTATGAGCTGAGATACTGTATGTGCCTTTAATTAGATGGCTGGTAACGGCTTCCTATAACTGATAAGACTTTAATCACTTTCACACTTTCTGCTTTTGTTTGCCTCCTAAATAGCTTGTGGCTGGGAGCATTCCTTTCTGAGCCTGCTTACTCTTGTAATCCCTTCCTCTGCAATGAATGTAAATACAAACATTAATTCCCTTCTTGTTAATTATCCCAGTGCTCGGTTGAGTATTCCGAAGGCCAGAGGAGTGGGGGGAAAGGAAAACTGAAGTAAAATCATAAGCACAGTTGTGGTCACATGATTTTCCACTTAATGATTACATCATCTAGAAACTGTTGCCAGTCTCAAATGTGTCACTAGATGACCATAACTCATAACATTAAACTACAGTTGCTAAACTTCAGTTTCATACAGAAGTGTTATTTTTTTAAAGGATATTTTAGAAAAAGAAACTTTCATACTTACCCCAACACTAAATTTACATGGATGTAGATCAGAGATTTAGTGAGATAAATAGCTTTTAAAAATTTTTAATAATATATAAGTCAACTGCCTAGTATCACTACCAGAGGTGGGTTCCTCCCGATTCGGACCGGTTCTATGGAACTGGTAGTAACTTGGCGGCCTTTGTCGCTGGAACCGGCAGCAACCCAGGCCTGCCACACCCACGAACAGGCTCTCTCAGCGGCACCATAGGCGGTGCCATCTTGTTTTTTGCTTCTGCGCATGCGCAGAAGCTGGTTTTTTTGCACTGTGCATGCGCACGCGCAGTGCATCAAGGAGCAAACCAGCAGCAAGGAAAACCAGAACCCAGCCCTGATCACTACCCTCATCTGTTCATGTCCCATAGGATTGTTGGTACTTCTCTTCAAGTAATTTTTGTAAATTTTGTAAATACTGATTACTGTATTTCCTAAGCAGTTTGCAATGTGACATAGAGCAGTCATATTTGAGAAGCCCCAAAGATATCTTGAATATCTAATTTATAAGATTACTCATACAAAATCTTACACTAAGGAATTTTTTTTTAAGTTAAAGGTTTCCTCTGTCCAGTAATGATCGATTCTAGGGGCAGTGCTCATCTCCATTTCTTAACCAAGGGAGCAGCATTATCTGAAGACGCTTCTATAGTCATGTGGCCAGCCTGACTATACGACGAGGTGCACAGAATGTTGTTACCTTCACACCAAACTGGTACCTATTTATCTACTTGCATTTGCATGCTTTCGAACTGCTAGATGGGCAAGAGCTGGGACAATTCACCCCATCAAGCAATGCTTGGGTCTCAAACCCGGGCTCTCAGCTTTCCAGTTGACAAAGTCAACATCTTTAATTGCTGAGCCATCACTTATTTTACCCCAGTATCTTAAAATCCAAGACTTTTTGTGAACTTTAAGCTCTACATAATTACAGGTTTCCTTAAAATGGCAGAAGTACACTTTTGGGGCTTTGGAATATAAATATACTATACTTATAAAAAGCAATATTGAACTTGTTTGGTTTTTCACAAAGAATTTTGTATATTACCCACTTAATTGAAATAGTCTGTTCCTAGTTGCCAGGCCTTAAAGGAAGCTTTTTAATATATATATTGCATTAGCACAGATCCAAATCCCATGAATGGCCATATATAATCTCACCATATTAAATCACAATATTTACTTTACAAGCCAGACAAACTTCCTATAATTATCTTGATGTATCTTAACTAAACTCACAAAAAATAAATTTTCATAATTTGCATTATAACTTTCTTCTGCATAAAATTCAGTATAGCCTCAATTTAGCATGCCTTTGGGGGGGTAGGGAGGTAGTTACAGGTAATCCTGGACTTACAACCATTTCTTTAGTGACCGCTCGGAGTTACAATTGCACTAAAAAAATTGACATGTCAGTTTTTCACACTTAACCGTTGCAGCATCCCCATGATCATGTGGTCAAAATTCAGATTCTTGGCAACTGGCATGTATTTATGATACAATTGCAATGACCCAGGATCATGTGATCACCTTTTGCGATCTTCTGATAAGCAAAGTCAATGGGGAAGCCAGATTCATTTAACAATCATGTTAGTCACTTAACAACTGCAATGATTCATTTAATAACTCAATAAGGGCATAAAATAAGCAATAAGGGCATAAAATGGGGCAAAACTCACTTAACTGTTTTGCTTAGCAATGGAAATTTGGGGCTCAATTGTATAAATCAAGGACTACGTATACTGTAAATCTAAACATCTGTTAAATCTGATTTAATGTTTTTTATATCAGTTTAGGACATTTGCATAGTTACAAAATTGATCTAACTCAGTGGCGGGTTGCTTCCTTACCAGTGCCGGTGCGCTGTGCGTGCATCTCTACACTTTGGGCATGCGCCACCTCACTACGTGTGCACGCCTCCTCATGCGATTTTGCTTCCGCGCATGCGCAGAAGCAAAATATCACCAAAATCTCGTGCGCGCATGTGTCCCCTCGCAAGATTTTGGCCCGATTTTGCTTCCGCGCATGCGCAGAAGCAAAATTGCCCAAAATTCACAGAAAAAAATGGCAACGCGTGCGATGGACTGGCAGAGAGGGCTCCGGAGTGGTCGCGCGCATATTGCGCAATTTGCCGCTCCCTACCGGAGCTGCGCACCGGACAACTCCGGCAGGAACCCACCTCTGATCTAACTAATGTAAAATAATTGCAATGTTTGCAATAAAACCTGACATTATTCTGTTAAATTATACAATAATCCTTAACTTACAACAGTTTGTTTAGTGACCATTCAGTGTTACAATGGCACTGAAAAATGTGACTTATGACTGTTTTTCAAAGTTACAACCTTTGCAGCATCCCTAGGATCATGTGATCAAAATTCGGATATTTGGCAACTGGTTTGTATTTATGACCATTGCTGTGTCCCAAGGTCATGTGAACACCTTTTGTGACCTTCTGATAAGCAAAGTCAATGGGGAAGCCAGATTCACTTAACAACCGGATAACTAACCTAACAACTGCAGTGATTCACTTAACAACTGTGGCAAGAAAGATCATAAAATGGGGCAAACCTCAATAAATGTTTCACTTAACAAGAAATTTTTTTGGCTCAATTGTGGTTGTCAAGGACTACCTGTACAGTATATTTAATATTTATTTAACTGTTTACAGTTCATTTAATAGTTTGTTTTGTGCTCTCACAAGCTATTCATGCTAAAGTTAACAAATTCATAAATGCATGTACACATCTCAATGAGTGTATCTTCGCTGATGATGTAAAACTATTTAACACCACTGACAATGCAGAAGAACCAAATAATAAATAATAAATAAATAATAAAATGCTGCTACCCTTCAAAAAGACCTTGACTATGTATCAGAATGGTCAAACAATTGGCAGCTTCAAATCTCAACCAACAAATGCTCTGTCTTACACATTGGCAAAAAAATTCAGAACACAAAATACAAGCTGGGTGGACACAACCTTGTAGACGACCCTTACTCTGTCAAGGACCTTGGAGTATTCATCTTTAATGATCTAAGTGCCAGAGCCCACTGTAACATTGCCAAAAAGGCATTAACAGTTGTTAACCTAATCTTGTGTAGCTTCTTCTCTGGTAATATTGTACTGCTAACCAGAGCATACAAAACATTTGCTAGACCAATTCTCGAATACAGCTCATCTGTCTGGAACCCACATTGCATATCGGACATTAATACAATTGAGAGAGTCCAGAGATATTTCAAAGAAGAGTCCTCCACTCCTCTGCTCGCAACAGAATACCTTATGCCACCAGACTTGAAATTTTGGGCTTAAACAACTTAGAACTATGCCGCCTTCGGTCTGACCTAAGCGTAGTACATAAAATTATTTACTACAATGTCCTACTTGTCAATGACTACTTCAGCTTCAACCACAACAATACACGCGCACACAATAGATACAAACTTAAGGTAAACCACTCCAAATTAGATTGCAGAAAATACGACTTCAGCAACAGAGTGATCAATACCTGGAATGCACTACCTGACTCTGTGGTTTCTTCCCCAAACCCCGAAAACTTTAACCTTAGACTATCTACTGTTGACCTCACCCCATTCCTAAGAGGTCTGTAAGGGGCATGTATAAGCGCACCAATGTGCCTACCGTCCCTGTCCTAATGTTCCCTTTTATTCGTAACCATTTCATAGATTCATAATCATGTTTATACTTATACCTGTTATCTAATACATGCTTGATGAAATAAATAAATAAAATAAATGAATAAGTGTACTGTAAAGCCTCAATTTATTAGACCTCAGTTTAATGGACCTCAGCAAAGGGAAACTTTTTTGTTCAGACTTCTCCATTTACAAGACTATTGTCCATTAAATTGAGGGTTTCTCCATTATATCAGGATTATAAAAGGATGCCAGATATGCCAGTGATATAATTGTGTGAATGATGTAAATTGACATCTTTTCAGATATAAAGGATACCTTCTGCCATGTTAAATTGAGGTTTTATTGTCATATATGATATGATTGACTTTGAGTACTGTAGTATAGTGTACAATTCAGTGTGCAATGTGAATCTAGTTCAGGGGTCCCCAAACTTGGCAACTTTAAGACTTGTGGACTTCAACTTCCAAATTCTCCAGCCAGCTATGCTGGCTGGAGAATTCTGGGAGTTAAAGTCCACAAGTCTTAAAGTTGCCAAGTTTGAAGACCTCTGATCTGGTTACTATTCATCTATAAACTATAATTTATTACTTCCTGCAAGATGTACCCTCAGTTAATCATAAGTTGTTTAAATCATAAGTAGTAATAATATTTTTAAATTAATACATTAATTGACTAATACCTTCCTTTAAGGTTTGCTTACACAGAGCAAAAACTAAATAAAGGGGTCTAACAAATCTTGAAATTACAGCTTTTCTTTATGAAATTGCAGACTAGGACTTGCAGGTAATCCTGAACTATTCATTAAGCAACCATTCAAAGTTACAACAGCACGGAAAAAAGGGACTTATGACTGGTCCTTGCACTCATGACTGTCACAGCATCTCCAGTCTTATGTTCCTAACCCTAACCCAGTCAAAATTTCGGCAGCCGGCATACATTTATGATGGCTGCAGCATCATGAGGTCATATGATCACCATCTGCAACCTTCTCAGCTGGTTTCTGACAAGCAAAGTCAATGGGGAATCTAGATTTGCTTAACAACCACTCAATTCACTTAACAACTGCAGTGGCAAAAAAGTTCACGAAACTGGGTGTGACTCACTTTACAGTTGCCTTGCTAAACGATAGAAATTCTGGTCCCAAATGTGGTCAACTTACCACAATTGAGCCCACAATTTATGTTTTAAGTATAAAAAAATTGTTAAGTGAATTTGTCCCAGGTTACGACTTTTCTTGCCCCATTTGTTAAATAAATCACTGCAGTTGTTAAATTAGTAAAACGTTAAATGAATCTGGCTTCCCCATTGACTTTGCTTGTCAGAAGGGCGCAAAATGACTCCTGAACAGTGCAACCATCATAAATATGAGTCAGCTGCCAAGCATCTGAATGTAAATCACGTGACCATTGGAATGCTTCAATGGTCATAAGTGTGAAAAATGGTCATAAGTCACTATTTTCAGTGCCGCTGTAACTTTGAACAGTCACTAAATGAACTGCTGTAAGTCGAGGACTATGTGTATTGTTTAAAAAAGGTAATATTTCATATTTCCTATCATACTACCTAGGAATACAAAGCAACTAGCATTATATTAAAACACCAAAATAATTTTACATCCATACAAATTAGGATTGACTATATATTTAGTTTTTGCAAAATGCTATTACTGAAACAAAAACAGCAAGTTTCTCAGCAGAAGCTATCTATATTTTGGAATACAAACTGAAAAATTACACAGGAAAGAATTCAGCTGGTGTGCGGTGCATCATATTTAAAAAAGTGAACTTATCAAGTTCTAGATTTCATAGGGTTTTGTTTGTTTTTACTTATTGCTCCTATTCAATGGAACAGGGCAAATTTTAATCTGCAATTGAAATGTTAAACAGACCAAATAAGTCTTTCATTTGTGGCAAAGTATTTAAAGGTCTACCTGTTTTCACAGTTTCAGTCTCGATTTCTTGTTCTTCTGCAACATCTTGTAGCAGGTACGTTTCATCGTCATAAACAAAAATCTGTGCAGCATATCCTTGTTCTACTCTGGCACATGGTACTGGCTCTACAATCACTGCTGGATATTCAGAAACTGGTTCATTCTCCTATGGAACACAGTGAGAAAGGTGTGTATAATATCACCATCTTAATCCAAGCAACATTTTCTGTTTGTAAACCTATGTCTTTAATATCGTTTTACAAATCAGTCTGGATATAAGATATGACTTTGAGAAAATACATCAGTGTAAAAAAACATGCAAGCATTATTAACTACTCACCAGATGTGTATACCAAGTCTTGGAAAAACATAATTTTAAATATACTAGCATTTTATTTTCATAACTTGGAAGTGACTAGGCACATTAGTAAAAAAATAATCAGAATAGAAAAAAAAATAGCATGGTTCAAATTTATACTATTAATATTTTTATATTATTATTTTAAAATACATTTTGGTCAACTCCTGTTGGTGAACATACTCCTGTCTCTTGTTTTCCCCACAGCAACCCTGTAAGGTGGGTTGGGCCAAGAGAGAATTCTTTAATTTCAGTGAAATAATTAAATTTATTCAAGATTTTTGGTTTTTCATTAAATTATTTTTAGATTTATATCCTACCTCTCCCCGGGAAATTCAAGGCAACATACAGAGTGCTCTGTCTTCTATTTTTTTTTCTTCGCAGAAGGAAGCCTGTGAGATTAGCTGAACTAAATGGTACGGTAGTAATTGTCCCATGACTGAGGGTAGACTGTCCCACAGTTCAAGCCCAATATCTTAACTACTACTATCCATACATTTGAAATTTTTTATCTTCTTTCCAAAATACATTTTGAATTTACATGAAGAACATACAGCTTCTCCTATTTTCTGACCTTGCCTTGAATCTGTACTCCATTGCTGTCAAATTCCAGGCTTGAGCTTCCATTGTGAACTACTGCTGATGTCATTGTACATTCCTTGGATGTATTGCAAGGCTAACAGCAAAATAAGTCAATGTTTTCAAGAACCGCAATGTTGACAGTGTGAAGTATAAGAGGTCCACAAACCAGGGGGAATATTTCCAAAATTCAATTTCTTAGTACTGGAATAAGAGATCCTGAGAGAAAACATAACCATTAGTTAATCAGTGTTTTATATGCGAATGCTTCTAAAAGGTATACAAGGTTACATTAAAATTGAGCAATACTAAATGGTGTAATTTGCATTGCAAGTAGTCCTTGTTAAGTGGCCACAACCGAAACTGGCAACTTGGTTAAGAAAAGTGATTGCTAAGTGAAGCCACAACTGTCCTTATAATCTTACTTCAACTTTCCTTCACTTTACACATCTGTGAAAGTTACAGTGAGGGTTGGTCATAAAGTTACATTTTCATCACCACTCTGTGAAGGGTACTAAACAAGGCAATAGCACTTACACTTATATACCACTTCATAGTGCTTTAAAGTCCTCTCTAAGTAGTTTACAGAGTCAGCATATTGCCCCCAACAATCATTTTACCAACCTTGGAAGGATGGAAAGCTGAGTCATCCTTGAGCCGGAGAGGATGAAACTGCTGGTGGGTCAGCAGAATTAGGCTGCAATACTGCATTCTAACCACTGAGTCACTGAGGCAATAGCTATATAAGGACTATCTGTATTTGAAAAATTATTGATTTACCATCTCATCTATTTTTTAAAGTCTGCACATTATCCACAAGTGTATGTACCTTATTTAAATTTTCAGCTGCTTTAAAATCTTTTTAATATTACTTTCAGAAATTATATTACTATTCAAAAGTAATTAACTATATAAACTAAGATGAATTCAAAACATAACCTAGAGATATTTAAATAAATTTAAAAATATTACTATTCATTGCTTATGAACTCAAGCATTTGCTCTAGCTATATATTTATATACAATGCTAAAGTAGCTCAATTCACAGTTTCTGTCACAATAATTCTCTAATGTCAACTGTAATATTAAATAATTAATTGTATTAATGAAGTACAAGAAATAAAGGAAATAATAAAGCATTCAATCAATAACCCCATCATATTCTGAGTGCATCAGTAGAAACTATAATTTTGGGGTGCCGGAGGTCAAACATAACAATTCACACATATATGCATATACGAAAGTTTTAAATCTCTCCTGGGAAACAGAGTAGAAACAAAGAATTGGTGAATTCTCATTCAATCCATCACAAAGCCAGTGGCCAGTTACACTGTCTCTGCCTTAGGAAGAAGACAATGGGAAACTATTTCTGAAAATATTGCCAAGAAAATAAATGGACTTGCCCAGTCACGAGGAGTCAAAACTTCAAAGCACACACAGAGAAACACAGATACAGACAACATATACATGCACATGTATAGTAATATTGAAAGTATGTACTCTTCAAACAGTTATAAGGATGGTTGTTTCTTGTTGTTAATGCCAGTAAAAACACAGCTTTCCTGTCTTCCTTTTGCCATGTCCATGACTGGTAAAATGCTATTGGTCAACAAGCAGTAGTGGGTTTCAATTACCGTCGCTACCGGTTCGCTATTGGGAGCGCATACGCACAGAAGCTTCTGCGCATGCGCAGACACATCCGGGCAGGTGGGCGGAGCCTCCCATCGCCGCCACTACCAGTTCGCCCAATCCGGGGCGAACCGGTAGCAACCCACCACTGGTCAACAGGATCCTGAGGATGTTAGCAGCCATTCTGACAGAATGCTACAACCATTCACAATAATTTCTATAGTGTGTGAAAACTATACTTCTATCTTTGAGGTATCTGGATGATCATGGGAAAACTAAGAACATATAGTGATATTAGCAGAATCATTTTGATAACAAATAAACTTGGGAAGGACTCGATAGTGGATAAAAATGCCGAATCCAGACTGAACATTTGTTTGACTGTGCAACAAACCATGATAATAATAATAGGTAATAAAACTATCACAATGTAGAATCACAGAGCTGGAAGGGACCATTTTGGCCACTGACTCCAATCACCTGCATAACACAGAAAATGAAAGTATTCCAAGATATACATTTTATAAAACAATTGCTTCAATAATCAGGGGGGGGAAAGAATCAGAAAAGGGCTAATTCTAAGGTGACCAATCGTCCTCCTTTAGGGAGGACAGTCCTTCTTTTGTAAGTTCTGTCCTCCCCCGAAAAGTGTCCTCCTACATGTCCTCCTTTTCGATATTTGAAGACTAATCTGTTGTGCATTATGTGACGTATTTGTATTTGACATGACGATTCGTCAAGGCTCGGTACAGTGCGGTATAAGATGCGATTATGAGACGCATGTGCTCTGCACAGGAGACCTTGAGAGAGAGCACCGCGTGCAAGTGGCTTTGTTTACTTCTTATGTTATGTGCTATGTTTACTTCTTATCTTATGTTGATACTCTAGTTGCAGCACTTGCCGTAAAATTCAATATGAAGGATATTTCTTGTTTAGATATTTCCAATATATTGTTAGAAGATGATACATTGACAAAAAATATTAATTCAATGGAAAAGTACTCATTTAAAAAATAATTAACAGGCATGTAAGCATAATTACAATATAAAATGTTACAAATGTTTTTATTATGCATATATCATATTATAGTGTATTATTGTTGCAATGAATAAAACATTTCTTTTATTTACGATTTTTTTCAATTTATTTGTCCTCCTTTTCATTGTAAAAAAGTTGGTCACCTTACTAATTCAGTTTTTCTATCTGTAAACTCTCTGCATATACCAAAAGCCTTCATGTGAAGGGACTATTTCTGGGGGGGGGGGGAGTCTCTACATGTGGCAATAATTTTCATAAAATATTTTTTATATAAAACTATAAAAGTACAAATCAGAACTAATAATTACAATTCTTCAGATTTTCTTATTTGAAGTAGGACTAAATAGGGATGTCTACTATTCCTTCTTGTGTTTAATTCAATTACAGAAATGTGGACGAATAGCCACATCCAAATAGTGAGTAAATTGTGGTGTGGAAGTCTACACAGGCAATTTATGACCTGGACAAAGTGAAACTGGATCCCTTTGGTGCTTCTGGTTGTCCTCTCAGACAAACAGGGCAAGACTAGAACACAGTGCATTCTTCTCCTTCTAGCCTGTATACCAGCCTGTATGCCAACTTATCTATCTTCCAACCACCCTTATTTCCCTTACCTCCCTGTGCTTGAATTCAAGTGTGGCATTCCCACTAAGTTCCACTGATCCTCTCCCCATCTTCTTTCCTTTTAGCTGCTTGCATTTGCTCATTGCTCCTACCCTATCTTTCTTCCTCCCCCTTAGCTATGCCCAATGGTCCTGCCTTTTCTCCATTGTCTTCTACCCAGAATGGACCAAACACATACTTTGAATATGCACCTGAAATAGTGTTCTGTGCATGGAACAACCTGTGCACAGAACATTTTACCCCTCTTAAGTGGCTAGCAACTATACAGTATATAAGTTGATCTAAAAGATAAGGGAAAGATAATAAGCTTTAAATAGGTTAGACATACTCAAAAAATTAGTCTGGCAATCATCACTGTACCTTTCTACCAGGGATCAACAGAAAACAAACAATAGGTTTTCAGACACTTTCTCTGTACAAGAGGGAATCTGACTGAACAGTTGCCATAGATGTAGCTAGGTAGCTGTCACCAGAAGACACCTGATTGCATACCTCTGTTTCCTCAGAGAGCCTCTGGAAGTGTCACATAGTCAAAACAGAGATGGCAAAATAAATAACTTTCTATCTTGCTGTTACTCATCAACAACCAGACTAAGAATAGATCACTTAAACTGACTAACTGGAAGAACTCAAAATATTAACTTTTAAAATGGTCCTAACATAACTGATACAGTTTTTAGCTTTAATTATTTAAACATGCATCATTTAGATTCTTAAACACCACAAACATGGGGAAAAATTCACTATATAACTAGTACTGGTAAAATAAAGAATATCCAGAAAACTCTAACCCATATAATGATAGCTTATAAACTTCTCATAATTAATAGATCAAGATTTCAGATGTTTAACCCTAACCCTAACCCTGCATACAGGAAAACTGGCTACTAGACAAGTCAATCAATTTCACTATGAAACTGCACAATGTTAGGATTTTTCTGGGTTAATATTTTAAAAATACTGTCTTCCTTCAACTTCAATCATTTCAATTTCTGCTCTCTGAAACAACAGAAAACATTTCGTGACTTATTTGTCTGTGACATTAATTCAGGTATTTTAGACGCAGACGGAATTCTGGGAGTTGAAATCGACAAGTCTTAAAGTTGCCAAGGTTGGAGACCCTAGTGAGTACTATCATATCTCTCCACAACATTCCCAATTTATTCAATTGCTTCTTGTAGGACAAAGGTGCTAATTCCCCTGATTATTCTCACCATACGTCTATGAAATACTTTTTAATGCCCAGAAGTAAATATAATATTTGAAGTAGGGTATAACTGACACATAATAAAGAAAAGCTATTATTTCTTCTGATTTGGAAAATATATTTTCTCTTCATAAAAAAGGGAAGACTGGTGATAGGATGACAGTTGTCCATAATGCATGGCCATGGTGGCATTTTGAAGAGGTAGTATGCAATCTCCTCTTTCAAAACCATCAACCCTTCTCTCCAAGTGGTTTCCTACTACCCTAATGTAATTTGTCAAACTAGTTCAGTCTAGTCTGACAGACAAGAACAAATTTCAGACAGAAGCCCATCTATAAACTCAGAGTTTAAATGTTCAGCCCCTAGCAGCTTATTGAAATTCTGCACAGCCAACATCTAATTCCAAGCATATAGGATTTTGTCTGCAAAATTCTTACCAAAAAATTATAGAAGCCAGTGGGAAGAAACAAGGACAACAGATTCACTCCATAAACATAATGTAGGGCTGAATTTGTGTTCAAGCATATTCACTTTTTATCTTACACCAGTGTCACTTCTCCTTCTCTGGAGGCTCCGCCCACCCGCCCCAGACACTTCTGCGTATGCGCAGAAGTGTTGCAGGCGCGCAAACTGGTAGCAACAGGATTGGCAACCCATTACTGGTGCATAAGCGCACCAGCTACCGTCCCTGTCCTACTGTCCCCTTTTATTCATACCCATTTCTTGTGTTCATATTCATATTCATGTTCATGTTTATACTTATACCTGCTATCTCGTACATGTTTGACAAACTAAATAAATAAATAAAAAGATAGACAGACAAATACTATTTGGTTAGCTGCAAGTAAAGATTTATAAAAATGCATTACACAAGTAAAATTAGATGTGAAAAATCTGAATTAATGTTAAGAAGAAAAAGGTAATGAATTATCAACTGACCTGCACACTTAATGAACTTAAAAGTCAACAGCCAAAAGGTAAAGACGATACATACTCTACAGAAGAAAGCAGTACAATCTTATACAAAATCATAGAGAGAATTCAAGGACAACAAAGATCAGAATGGTAAAAGTAATAGCGCTTCCATTAATAATATATGCCTGTAAAAACTAAACACTGAAAAAGGTACATGCCTTCAAATTATGGGTGTGTGCAGTTTGATTGCTGTGAGTGCTACAGACTACAAAAAGAACCATTTATTCCCAGACCAAATAAAGAGTAATTGCTTTCTTAAGGCAGTGAACAATAAGCAGAATGTCACATACTTTAGGCCAGTGCTGGCAAACTTTTTTGGCACACTCAGTGCCGAAATGGGAGCGCATGCGCGCGCACGCGACACAGCACTGGAAACCGGAAGAGCAGCTCCCTGGCATGCAGGCGCGGGAGCGCCTGAAACCGGAAGAGCAGTTCCCCGGTGCATATGCGCACACCGGGAAGCTGAGCTTCCAGTTTCCGGCGTGCACATGCGTACCAGTCATCTTGTCTTCCGGTTTCTGGTATGCATGCACGCACGAAGACTAGCTGGCCGGCACGCATCTGCGCACTGGAACCTGGAACAACAACGGGCAACGGCTGGCGTGCCCAGAGAGATGGCTCTGTGTGCCACTTCCAGCACGCATGCCACTCCTGCCACGCATGCCACTCCCGGCACGCGTGCCATAGATTCACCATCACGGTTTTAGGCAGATGATAGAGCAGAAAAATATATACTTGAAGTTTGAAAAAAGTGGAAAGAGGAAAAACTCCTAGAAAGTACTAGTTTCATATCTGTCTTACCTATATGGAAAGCCAACTCATTCACCCAACCATCCAATACTTAAAATCTGGGTGCTGTTCTAAATCAACCATAGAAATGCAGAGCTGTCAATATATTACTGTAATGACAACTTAGTTTCAGGGTTCCAAAAGATACAAAATATGATTCAGCATCTGTAGTCATCCATCAGAAAAAATATAAATTATCAGAAATTAAAACCCATTCCTCCATTAGGAACTGGAAAAAAATGTTGCACTCAATCTGTAGGTTACTTTCAATTCTTTGGTCAAGTCGTATGTCTAGGTCAAGCACAGTAGATGTATTATGTCTATATAGAGATAAAGAGCATCCATAATTGCCTTCAAATCAGATTAATATTATCACTCCATGGAAAAATGAGGAAGTCCATCTCGCATCATTCACAGACTCAAGTGGTTTTTAAGTATTTTTGAGGAAGAATTGAGTCAAGCAATTACTAGTGGCCAACACAGCAGAGAGACAATCGCGAAGATGAATGCAGACAAATAGAGGAATGTTCCAATTGTTACCCAATTGCTAGCTAGCCCAAAGCAGCCCACAACAATCACAATACCCTGGTAAGAAGATAGCCAGCAAAAGGAAACACTCAGTAATCACATTTTCTATGTCAGGACGTCTATGTCTTTAAAACAAAAAATACATTCAACAGATGAAGCTTTCTTCCAGATAGAATTGCAATGACATTAAATATTTATCCTATTTTATCTTTGCTTAAAATCTCCCTCCCCCTCCAAAACAGGAAGTATGATGAACTTACTTGAAACAGTTGGTAATGTGGATAAGATCAAAGAATAACAGAACAGCAGGGTTAACTCATGGATCATCCTCCAACAGAGATTATTTAATTGCTGAAACACCCTTTACCATCCAGGACAGTAAAATTGGATGTGATTCAATTAATGCAGTCAAGGTAAAAAAGAGGATTTGATTTCTACCATTAGGGTTATCTTATAGGTCTGCAAATGGACTCTGTGATAAGTTCACTCAGATTCAGTCAGAGCTTCTGGAGATCAATACTCTTAATTATTTCTCAACAGTTTTTACCAAATTAAAAGTGAAGTAATATATCTCTAATTGGACCATCCTAATTGATACCTTAACACTGTGACAATCCCAGATGGAGACTGATCAAATAATGATCCAACCACAACATGATACTTAAATACACGCATAGGGTTTTCAAAGTTAACTTCTGTTTAGTACTAGCAAGCTGACACCTTACACGGACATTTATATAAAAGCAACTCTCTTTTGTGTCTAATAACAAGTATTACAGGTAGTCCTCAACTTACAACCTAAATTGAGTTCAAAATTGTTAGGTGAGAAATTTATTAAGTGAGTGTTGCCCCATTTTCTTGTCATATTTGTTAACTGAATCACTGCAGTTGTTAAATTACCGGTAGTAACACGGATGTTAAGTGAATCTTGTTTCCCCATTGACTTTGCTTGTCAGAAGGTTGCAAAGGTGATCACATGACCACACTGCAAGTGATAAATGTGAATCAGTTGTCAAGCATCCAAATGTAAATCATGTGACCATGGGGATGTTGCATCAGTGTGAAAAATGGTCATACTTTTTTCAGTGTCGATGTAACTTCAAACGCTCACTAAGTGAACTGTTGTAAGTCAAGGACTACCTGTACTAACAAAATGATACATAGATTGCATCTCACTAAATGTGTGGTTAGCTACAAATGCAAACTAAATAAAAGGTAAAGTACAATCCATTCAAAGTTAAAGAACATTCAGAACCCACTCATACTAATGAAACCCAAAAAGATGAAACCTTTGCCCCTTTCAGATTTATGCTTTGCTTGATTTATATATCAAGCAAGACATATTACAGTATTTTTAATGTGAAAACTATTAAACTATGTTAAATATCATGTCCTTAAGACTGTAACTGAATTTAGTGTTACTTATGACTTCTCATAAGAATCGGGATCTTGCCTGATTCAAAATTCCCAAATTAAGTCATTGCCAATAAATCAGATGCCATATGCTATGTTACTAAACAAAATAAAGCTATACTTATGAGCTAGATAAAAAGAAATCCTTCCCTAAAAATAGCTATCCTGCACAAACAGGATAAGTTATATGAGATAAGCAAGAGAAGTGACAGGATGGTTCAATATGAAATTATACTGACTCCTCTTACTTTATACTCAAATTAATGAAGTCATGTTAAAAAAATGAGACACTGAGACTAAAGATTAAAAGAAAGGAAAATATGGCCTGCATATGGAGAAATGGAGAAACATGTTAGAACCTGGAGACAATAGAAGAGAAAGAACCAGAGATATTACAAAATACAAACATGCAAATAGAAGTGGAAGTATTTTGGCAAAAGAAAGGTAAGATAATACCAATAATAGGCACCTTGGTTGTAATCCCCAAACATGTGGAGCATCACTCAAATGCATTTTATCTTGTGATGATAACTTTAATACCATCAAACAACATCTGCCTAGTCCAGGTCTATGGGAAAGATTTAATAGGTGGATAAAAATGCCAAATCCAATTTAAAAACTGGTGACTATTGGACAAAGTATAATAATAATAGACAATGAAGAAGCTAAAGTACTCTGGAACTTTATAATTTAAACAGACGAGCACCTGCTGCATAACACCCCAGATTTAACAATTGTCAATATTCTGAAAGACAGAAAAGTCTGGAAAATTGTAGTACCCAGAGAGAGCAGAATAGAAAATAAAAAACTGGAGAAGATAACAAAATACAAAGACCTGCAAAAAGAAATAGAATGACTGTGGCAAAATAAAGCAAAAATGGTACCAAATACTAATAGGTGCCTTAGATACAATCCCGTGGATACCCCCTTGAACACCATCGGCATTGACAAAATCACCATCAGCCAACTGCAGAAGGCAGTTTTACTTGGAACGTAACACTCACTTTTCAAATGTTTTCCCATGAAAATAACTCTGTCAAATAGGTTGAGTAGAGAGAGAAAAATTGACCTTAAAACCCCAGAACGTTTCTATACTTCTTGAGAGTTTCTTTCATCATAGTCCATTATCTAAATCATTATAACATACTGATTTTGTAGCTATCTTAAAATTATCTACTTTATCATATATATATGATATACTATATATGATATGCTATATATATATAAAGTATATATATGATATACTATACACATATACACATATACACATACACACACACACATTTTATATATATATATATATATATTTTGCCCAGGTTCAAATCCCACTAAGGGTATGGCTATCTGATGAGAGCAAAATAGCTCAAAATAATCTATAATATTATCAGCAAAAAAAGTTACATATATATATATATATATATATATATATATATATATATATATATATATATATATATATATATATATATATATATATATATACACGTATATATACACGTACACATACATGTACACATACACATACACACACAAGTAATTAACCTTTATTACAGTTCATAGCTAATATTTTGAGAACAAAGCATGTATGACTTTTTGCTTATGTATCTGTTCAGCCACAGTTGGCTTCATTGGTGCAATGTATTTCAAATGCACAGATTATGCAAACAAAAGAATGGCCAGTATAGTCAAATGTTTTAAATTTTCAACTAGAACTGGAGAGACCCTGGTTCAAAACCAGAGCAGCCTAAGATATGGAAACTTACAGGCTGACTTCCTCCACCCTTCAGCCCAAACCACCTCACAAGGTTGTCGTTGAGATAAGATGAAGGACGATCTTCATGCAAGTGCCTTGAGCTTCTATAAAGAAGGTAGGCTATCTAATTATCAATGCAAAAATAAATGTAAAAGGCAAACCCCCTTTTCAGAAACAATCAGCCACTGGTTCATACATATTGTTTTCATATATTTTTTTACCAGTGCTGTTAGAAGGGTCATCCCATTCAGTTTTCTCATATTCCAAACAATCCGAAACATGACTAAAAACAACACAGCAATACGGAGCCAGCAGTAAAGGGAAAATTGGTCGGGATTCAGTTACAACTTTCTTGTATAACCTGTCTTGTAAGACGTCGCAAATATTACTAGGCCAAGCATATTCAATGGTTCCGATGATGTTGTTTTGCAATTTAACGGGGAGGGGGGGAGGGGAAGCCCTGTCACAACCACCAAGACGGTCTAAGCAAGGCTTTCCCAAGTACGTGCGTATGCAATGCTCATCCGGGAAATAATACGAGAAACCGAAAGTAAAGGTTTGGAGGAGGGGGGGGGGTGGAGGGAGAGCTAGGAGGCAAGTAATGTCATCCCAATTGACAAGGAGACCGGCCGAAGCGGCTTCATTTCCCGGCAACGAGGGCCTCGCTTACCCACTTGCACTTCCCCTTCCAAGACTATCAACAAAGCCAAGCCTGCACCGGGGTGGGGTGCCGGGGGGAGGGGAGGGGAGGGGAACCGAAGATATTTTCAAAGATTTCTCCTTTGCGGCTCTTCTGTTCCCCCTTCATTCTTTGCAAATTTGGTAAACATTGCGATTAAGAGGCTAGGGCCGGGGGGAGCGCAGAGACTTCGCTTCCCTTCCACCCCAAACAAAAACCTGACAGGCAAAAGCTTCGCGGGGTGAAACCCACAGCCAGCTCGATCAGATTTTCCTGCCCGTCCCCGTCTTCCCTTCACTACACACACACCACATTCTTGTGTACAAAGTTGCACAATCGTTTAACTGAGAAGGAAAATTACAGTTCGGCGGACCGGGAGGGGGGGTGAGGGGGGGGACTTTTTTCAGAGGCAGTTGATGTCACTCTCCCTTAATCGCTCCCATAACGAACATACACGCCAGCACTCGTGTAAACCGAGTAATACAAGGAAAGCTGAATCCCCCCCTCCACCTCCCTATCTGAGATTAACCCCCCCCCAAGCCCCGTGGGACCGCCTAGCTGAGACCAACCTCTCCCGGCCGCTCCGGTCGCCCAGATCATACGCTCGCCAACGGACGGAGAGGAACTGGGGTGGGGGTTCAGACGGAGATCGGCTCTTCTTCCCCGCGGTGATTCTTGTTAACGGAATCTCCCCCCCTCCCCGATTCTCATTCACGGGCCGGCGAAAAGGGGGACCACCAAACTAAGCGAGGGGGGGGCTTGCCTTTCTCTGCCGCTGCTGCCAAGGCCGGCTTCAGCCCCCGAGAGCCGCTGCCATTTCTCTCTGGGCCGAAAGGCTCCGGGTGTCGCCTCCGACGGCGCGGACCGGGGCGCCGCGAGGGAGCCCCTCCCCTGCTCCGCCTGCCCTCCCCCTTACCTTGTTTATGTGTCAAAGGGAAGCGTCGCCCTCTCGCAGCAGGCCGAGCGGCGGCGGCGGCGAGGAAAACAGCCGGTAGCAACCGCCGGGAGAGAAGCAGCTCCGGGCGGGGATGAGAAAGACGAGGGAGGGCTCCTCGCGAACAGCAGCGGCGAGAGAGAAGCAGCCGCCCAACGCGGGGGAGGAGACACTGGGGAGGGAGCTGGGCCCGTGCGACACAGCAGGCGGGCTGGCCTTTTTTGCGTGCCTCATTCACCCGCCGCGCTGCCGACAGAAATATGCGACTCCGGGCCTCGGTCCCCGTTTCTGCACATGCTCACGCACCTGAAGCGCTTTCGCTGAGCGGGCACGGGCGCTCTCCGTTGCATAAAGAAGCGCCGCCGCTGCCGCTGCTGGAGTAGGGCAGCTAATATTAATATTATTGTGCTACGGGTTGAGGAATTGAACGTGAAAGGACCGTCAATTTCTCTTCGCCGGTTGCTATAGAGGAAGGACAGCAGGAGGAGGTCGGTTCAGTTTAGTAATGGTAGAGAATCGATACTTTAATTTTTCGGCTCTTTTGGCAAGGCTTTTCTTATATATATGCTCTCTTTTTCTAAGGTTGTGCAAAAAAACTGGACGACCACTGGAGGGCTCGCATCTTTGCTGCATTTAGTGTTCATCGGGATTTTAGCAGCCTAGAGATGTGCCCAAGTTCATCTTTCATATACTGTATTCTCACATTTCAGGGAGGTGTATGGATAGTCCTTGGCTTACGACCACAATTGAGCCCAACATTGTTGAGTTTTGCCCCATTTTACGACCTTTCTAGCCACAGTTAAGTCAATTCATGGCAGTTATTAAGTTAGTATCTCAGTTGTTGAGTGAATCTGGCTTTCCCATTGACTTTGCTTGTCAAAAGGTTACAAAAGGTGATCACAAGATCATGGGGATGCTGCAAAGATTGTAACTGAAAAATGGTAGTCACTTTTTTCTGTTCCATTCTAACTTTAAACAGTCTCTAAAAAGGAACTGTTGTAAGTCAAGGACTACCTGTATTGGGTTAACTGGCTGTGTGCATATTATGCACGCACTGTGGGCTGCTTCCCACAGAGCCTCCCTCAATGTTTTCAGTTGTCAAATAATGTAATGACATAATTTGCACTGCCTTGACACACGTCTTTAATCTGCCTCAATAGGAGCCTTGCAAGTGATTTTGTTCTTGGACAAATTAAGGACAGATTTCGCAATGTGTTCCTTTCCCCACTCCGAGTGTTAAGGGAATGGAGCAAGATAAAGCAAGAGGAGCTTTATGTTGTGCGATGAATTGAGGGAGTATTCTCCCACTTCATCCTAGCCTACCCTTCACCCAGTAATCTGACAGTTACTTTTGGACAGAAGTTTATTCAGCTTTCTGTCACTTATGCTAGAATAGGAAATTGACAACACTCTTGTCAATTTGTCCCCAATTTTTAAATATTTACAATTGGTAAGAACTGCAAGTCAAGACAGGGCAGGTAGTAAGTGGCCACCATCAGCAACACTTGGAAGCATCCTATGGAATATGTGCAATACTGTTATATAGTAAGTAAAGTGGCAGTGCCTCCCACCCAAGTAAAAACAGTAGAAAGCATAGCATGGAAAACCCTCTTTTGGCAGGAGCATCAGGAAATCTTTAATGAATTTATCTGTGGGAGAGGACCATCAACATACCGCATTCACTTAAACTAAACTAGCAACACTTTAAAAGACAGGCCTGCAGGTCTTTTGAAAGATTGCTGAGAATGTGTCAACACTATTAATATTGTCTTCCAGATGATTGATATTCCAGTGTACATAAGGAATCCCATAATATTTGAATGGCACTTGCAATCATAGGCATTACATTCTCCTTACATAGAAGGCTCTTCACAGAAACCAAATGTCTAGTTTCTCCTGCAATGTAAGCCAAAATAATTATAGAAGGCAATGATGAGGGGAGGCAACCTATGTACAGCAGCTTCAGCCACTCAATAGGAATTCAGGTGTTTGTGCATGGCTGCATCATCAGCAAGATGTGACTGAGGCATTATAGATTATACTGAGGCACTATAGATTATACAAGTATGCCAAGACTTGTGTCAGAAGAAGACTGAAAACTCTATTTTAAAACTAACTGCTAAGGTCAGAGTGAAAGTGAAGGCAAATAGAAAAATTTATCTCATGCTGGATAAAAGATTTTGCCTCTTATTTTTGCCTTAGCAGGAGTCTCACATATAAAAAAAATAGCTTGAGCTCTCTTTGAAGGGAGATAATGAGGATAATGGTATATAAAAATTGAAGTGTTTAAAAAATAGCAAGAACTCTGTGTATTATTGTACATTTTTCAAAGCAATAGATTCCTTTTTAAATCAATTCATTTCCTCCACTAAAAAATACATAAAACGTGTTTTCTCATCTCTTGTTGAATGTCACATCTAAGGCTAGCTTAGTTTCATTTGATAGTTTCCATCAATCCTAAAGTCTTTGATTTAGTGCCCTGATACAGAACTATGTCCTTTAATAAAAAAAGAATAAAGATATATAAAATTGCAGAGACGTAACAAAAAGCATGTAGGCAAAATGGGCTACGCAGATTTTATACAGCAAAGCATATATCTCGGAGTTTTTGTCACCCATGGCTTTTGCATCTTGGATTCTCAATTCTGCTAATCAGTGCTGGCTTGCTTTTCTGATGACATGTGATTTAGAATTTATTTATTTCTATTTATTTATTTAAATGGATTTATATGCCGCCCAACTCCCAGGGGACTCTGGGCGGCTCACAACATGTCAAAATCCATTCAACAATATAAAAAAGACACAATAATTAAAAATTACAAAAATTAAAAAGAGCATCTGACATTCATAACCAAGGGGGGAGACCCATATCTGGTCTAGTTGGTCTCACTTTCACCCCGCCTGCCGGAAGAGCCAAGTTTTTATTGCTTTACAGAAGGCCAGCAGGGTGGGGATAGTCCTGATCTCTGGAGGAAGCTGGTTCCAAAGGGAGGGAGCTCCCAGAGAAGGCTCTCCCCCTCGGCCCCACCAACCAGCATTGCTTGGTTGATGGGACCTGGAGGAGGCCAACTCTGTGGGCCCTAACCGGCCGTAGCGAGGTATGCGGCAGGATGTGGTCCCGAAGGTAACCTGGCCCTGAGCCATGTAGAGAATTGATTTCGGCTTGCTATTTTAGAGGTATGAGTTTGCCTTGCACCTTTGTCCCTCTGGCTTTCAGACTGGAAAAGCTCAATTCTGCAAAGATACATTCTCTTCACACTGGGAAGGACTTGTTGGGGTGACCTTCACAGGAGCTGAATCTATCATGGGCAGCGCAAGGCAGTAACTTCAAGCAACAGTATTTAGGTCTCCTTGAAAGGTCAAAAAGTCATGTCAGAACTTTTGAGTGTTAAAACTTAAGAGAAAGTGACATTTCATTTATCTTCAAAGGCTTTTGTATAAAATGGCCTTTTCTTCCCTCTGATCACTGTTAATGCTGGCTAAGGTCGCAGATAAGCCAGAGAGAACTAATCTGTAGCAGCAGTATTGTGAATATTTCGTAGCAAAAGAGAAGAGAATGCGAAAAATGTAACCAATTTCTCATAAACTTCAAATACTTTTCATCTATTTTTCTCTTTTTCTCTGATGTGAACATCTGATATGCTATTTAGTAGGGATGAATACTCTTAATAAATGTTTGGGAATGCTGTGGCAAAATCACAAACAATAATTACTAAAAATATAGCTACATCAGATCTCTCACATTTTATGCATCATGTCAAGTGAAAGTGCAGTTTGCTTGATGTGCCTTAGCATGTTATGTAAATATATACCAACTCAATCCTGGATTAACCAGTAGCAAAATAAAGGAAGAGACTATCTGGCTATCATGCCCTTAACTCTTTCACTGTCATACTTAACTTTATTTTTTTCTTTTTGTAATTGTGCTTATTTTCCATGTTAAACAATCTGCATTGTTTTTAAAAAACGTTTTCTTTGGCATGGTGAATGATTAACGTTTAAGTTTGGTTTGGAAATGTTGGCAAGGGTATCATATTTGTTTGCATCTCATGGTGTCAGAGTTTTGCTTCCATCACAAAGCACCATAGTTGGGCTCTGATTAGAGCATCAGTTGGCCTTAATCCAACCCTGGACTGACTGACTTGTTCAACAACAAAATGTAAAGAAGTTTAATTTCTGATGACTACATGCAAACATCAACACAGTTCTCCTAGCTATGTTACAAATATACTGTAGCCTTGAGGCTATTATTGGATTTTCATCCTGCCTTTAATATACAGCTAGTCCTCGACTTGCAACAGTTCATTTAGTGACCGTTCAAAGTTACAATGGCACTAAAAAAAAGTGACTTATGATTGATTTTTAACACAACCATTGCAGCATCCTCATGGTCATATGATAAGCATTTGGATGCTTGGCAAAGGATTCATATTTATGACAGTTGTAGTGTCCCAGAGTCATGTGATACTCTCTTGCTACCTTCCGACAAACTAAGTCAATGGGGAAGCCATTCACTTAACCGTGTTACTATCTTAACAATTGCAGTGATTCACTTAACTGTAGCAAGAAAGATCATAAAATGGGGCAAAATTCATTTAACAAATTCTTGCTTAGCAACATAAATATGGAGCTTAATTGTGTTTGTAAGTCAAAGACTCCCTTTATAACTCAAGGCAATGAGCATACTAATACTGAACTCCTGCCTCCTATTTTCTCCACAACAACTATTTTGGGCTGCACTAAGAGAATGACTGGCCCAAAGTTACCCCAGGTTTTCCTGCCTACGGCACATTTAGAATTCAAAGTTCTCTAATTTCTAGGCCATCATCTTAGCCACTATACCAAACTAACTTTCTATATTTGTACACATTAACATCCCAATCTAGTTTATAACCCTGGAGTTGGCTGGCAATTTATTCAAGAACCAGTCAATCCAATACAACTTGGCTACTAAGCCCAGAGTTAGCCAGATGCTGCCATCTGGTGAGATATTAACAGGAATTGATCTACCTATCTTTAACAGAGAGGCAGCAATAATCATCGTATGCCTTATTACTGCCTGCTTTGTCCTAACTATATTCTGATTCATTTATAAAATATCCAATTGTTTAAAAAAAACCCAGGCAATAGATAGAAATGAAACTTCAAATGCACTGTATTTATTGCAATATAGATGTTTTGTACTTCCAATGCAAATAAAGTCATTTTCATTCTAACCCCCCCAAAAATAAACTTAGGCAAAGTGTTGGGATAGGCATTAACCTTCAAAATGTAGTAAATTATGAAATGGAAATATTTTATGTCGCATTTTTAAATATATTATAAAACAAGATATTCAATTTGTCAAAATTGCTATTTTTATGTGGTAAGAACAGCAAAGCGGCCATCTCATAAATTCACAACAAATCTCCCAAAACAATGCATACGGGAAGAAAAATTTACAATGCCTAAAGTATAATAGCTGTGTTTAAAAAGCAGTCACTGTGGACAATGAATACAACATTTTTTTATTTATTTTTATTTGTGAGATTTATATACCGCCTCACAGTGCAAGCACGCTAAGCGGTTTACACCAGTAAGCAATGTAGATTTATATTTCCCCCAACAATCTGGGTCCTCATTTTACCTACCTCGGAAGGATGGAAGGCTGAGTCAACCTTGAGCTGGTGAGATTTGAACCGCTGACCTGCGGCTCAGTCAGCTAAAGTGGCCTGCAGTACTGCCTCTAACCTCTGCGCCACCTCAGCTCATTCAAAACATGTTTATGAATTTCATGTTATTTTATAGGCAACACCAACCATCAAGACATTCTTTATAATACAGAATGTTATATTCAATTATTACTGAAATTATTTCTTTATAAAACAGTAAAGCTAAAATAATAGCATATAGCCAGCATATCACAGCTGGAATTTGCCTGGAGGTCTTCAACCAGGATGAACAAGTGCAATTTCTTTCATATCTTTGTGTGTTGACTGACAGTCCAATTTGATACTGTAATTGAAATCGTTTCCAACTATTTTCTGTTCATTATAAGGCTTCTGCATATGTATGTGTTTTACTAAAACATAATAAAACATTTATCTCTAGATATGACTGTTGAATTGTCTGCATTTTTAAGAGAACTGAATTAAGTAAAATTGAAAGTGACTTCACTTAGGTTGTTCAAGTGGTTGATGTACGGCAATATGCAAATTTTCAGATTCATAAACATTCATAAACTAGTTAAGATTCTTTAGCCACTGATGAGAAAACTGATCCTCCAAATATTCCTGGACTATAAATCCCATCATCCCCGACCACCAGCCCATTTTTGTTTATGCTGATTGATGAGAGATTGCCCATATAAGTTTACAAAAGCAAAGGGATCAATCCTGAAATAAAAATCGGAAAAAACATTTTAAATTGCAAACAAATAGAATGCAGAATTTAGGCGCTTCACCATTTGGATCAGCAGAAAGCAACAATGGCATAAAACATAATTTCAGCAGAGAGATAGGAAAGAATATCTGTGATTAGCTATCAATAAATTGGTAGTCCAGGTGATCCCCCCAAACAATGTAGGTTCTCTTTTGTCCTGTCCCAGATTGAGAGGGACTAAAGTACTTTAGCAGTACTAGAAACCTGGATCTAAGGACCTATAGTAAATCTTGAAATAGCTTTAATCCTCCCACAAATGATTAATGTAGTATGTATAATGTAATATAATCCTGTTTAAAATTTATTAATTCTAAAGAAACATCAAATCTGTATTTCAGCATAATTTAATATTACTGTACTTACCTAGACTTTTAAGATCTGCCCATTTTCAGTACCTAGCTATTTTGCCATGCACTATAAACTTGAGGAAAGCATAAGTATAATTATCTAAAACAGGCATTTTAAAACCTTTTTGTGTTAATTTAAAAAAAAATCCTGAAACCAGTTTGAAAAAAACCTGCTCTAAAATTTATAGTAATTCACTAACAATGCCAAGAGGCCTCAGCAAATGGCAAGATGACCTTAGCTGGTTTTAAAAGCTATGAAGAGCCCACCTTGATTAATACTTGGAAGGAGATTCGCCTGAGAATTCTAGGGCTGTTACCAGTCATTAGGATTGTATTCTAGTATAAAATGCTTTACAGAAGACAGCGACAAGCATTTCATGAAAGAAAATAGAGAGCTGGAGTCCTCACTAATCCATCTCGAAATGGATAGATCATCTTATTTCTTAAGAATACAAAATATTCCAGAGAATAAGGAGGAAGACTTGGGAGATGTGATGGCAGGGGTGGTAGCAGAAATTCTACAGCAAGACAAAACAGATACCAGAAATGAAATAGATGAAGTGTACAGGATACAAACCAACTACGCTAGACGCCACCGCCTGCCGAAAGAAATACATATAAGGTTTGCCAGAAAGAAAACAAGAGACAACGTTTACTTAGCCACGAGAGGGGGGACATTAACATACAAAGGGAGAGAAATAAACATCTTGAAACAAGTCCCAAGAAGGGTTAGGGAACGTAGAAGAGACTATAAGCCACTAGCAACATTGTTAAATAAAAAGAACATTATATTCAGATGGCTCATTCCGGAGGGGATGATAATAAACTTGGAAGGACGAAAAGTAAAGGTGGATACCATAGAAAGAGCACAGGAGGTATATGAACAACTTGCTGGTATGGAGAAAGAGATGGAAAGTGAAGGAAAAGTGGATGGGGCAAGTGAAGAAGAAGAGCAGGAGATTGAAGAAGAGGTACAGAGGGAGGGAATTGAAGAGACTGAAGATTTAAATAAAAAAGTAGAGAGAATTAAAACAAGGACACAAACAGCAGCAGAAGCGAAAAGTAAATAGTTAGAAAAACACTTTATAAACAAAACCGGAAACGTTAAAGGAAACAAAACTTATATCATTAAACATTAATGGATTAAACAATGCACAAAAAAGAAGGAAAATATTTTCAAAATTAGTTAAACAAAAAGCAGAAGTAATATGTTTACAAGAAGTCCATATCAAACAAGTACATAAAAAATATCTGGAATATCCAAAATTAGGGAAATTATACGCATCATTAGGGGAGAAAAAAAAGAAAGGTGTAGTAATATATGTACAAAAAGAGATTGAGTCTAAAGAAATAAAAGTAGACTCCAAAGGAAGATATATAATGGTGGAAATTGAAATAGGGGGAGAAAAAATATTATTAGTAAATATATACGCACCCAATCAAAAGCAAAAAAACTTCTATCAAAAGATACATGAGAAATTAATGACAACTAAATATAAAAATATATGTTTAATAGGGGATTTTAATGGTATAATAGATCCAAAAAGAGACTACATAACAGGGAAAAACAAAAAAATAACAAAAATACACTACCAACTACATTCAAGGACATGATAGAGGAGTTGAATTTGACAGATACATGGCGATTATTGCACCCTAAAGACAAACAATATACATTTCATTCAATACCACACCAATCCTTTTCAAGAATAGACATGGTCTGGACAAATAAAGAAATATGCAAGAACATAGCGTCGGTGGAGATAGCCCCAAACATATGGGCAGACCATAGCCCCTTAATAGTAATATGGAAAGGGAAAAAGAAAGGAATAAGGAGATGGACTTTGAACACAAAAATACTCCAAGAAGATGAATACATACAAACAATTACCAAAGAAATAAAATTATTTATGAAAGAGAATAAGAAACAGCCTACAACCATACAAAACTTATGGGATACATTAAAAGCATATATAAGGGGAATTACAATTGCCTATACGGCAAAGAAAAATAGAGAAAAATGGCAGGAATACAATGAAAAAATAAAGGATATTCAGCAGTTAGAAAAAAGACTGCAAAAAGAACCAAAGGAAGAGAATACACATAAATTATTAATGGAAACGAGACATAAATTGAATTTAATTGAACAACAGGAATATTTGAAGGATATTAGGCTTACAAAACAAACATTCTTTGAAACAGCAAATAAACCCGGTAGATGGCTAGCTTATAAAATTAAAAAGGAAAAAAGCAATAGAATTATAAATCAACTGATAGACACAAATGGGGAAATACAACACTCAGACGAAAAAATAAAAGAAATTGCAACAGAATACTATAGAGACTTATACAGACAGGACCCAGTGGAACTAAATAAAATAAAAGAATATTTAAAGGAAATTAGTATGCCGCAAATAGAGGAAATTGATAAGGAAATGTTAAACAGGGATATTACAATACAAGAAATTCAAAATGCAATTCAAAAACAAAACAACAATAAAACACCAGGACCGGATGGATTTCCAGGGGAATATTACAAAAAAATGAGTACAATACTAGAGGATATTCTATTAGAGCTATATAATGAAGCATTAACAGGAGCTAGGATACCAAATACGTGGAGGGAAACATATATCACCACGATCATGAAAGAAGGTACCGAGAAAAATCATATACAAAACTACAGACCAATTTCGTTGTTGAACACAGATTATAAAATTTTTATGACAATTATGGCAGAAAGAACCAAAAAAATACTAAATAAAATTATCTATTCGGATCAAAATGGATTTTTACCAATGCGGCAGATAAAAAACAATACAAGAATCGTCTTAAATATATTGGAATATTACGAAGCGCATCCAGAAAAGCAGGTCGCCCTAGCTTTCCTGGATGCGCAAAAAGCGTTCGACAACGTAAATTGGCAGTATATGATAGGTTTGATCAAAGAGATGAAATTTGGCGACAAATTTGAAAAAATTATAGAAACAATCTACACCTCCCAGTCAGCCAAGATTATGATAAATGGGGATATGACACAATCATTCCGGATCTTTAAAGGAGTACGTCAGGGATGTCCGATGTCACCTCTGCTCTTTATCTTAACATTGGAAACATTAATAAACAAAATTCGAAATAATAAGGATATTAAGGGAACAAAGATTAGAAACCAGGAGTATAAATTACAGGCATTTGCCGATGATCTCGTATTTTTTATAGAAGAACCAATTGAAACAGGGCAAAAACTGATTAAAGAGATAGAGGAATACGGAGAATTGGCAGGATTGAAAATCAATAAACAAAAAACTAAACTATTAACAAAAAATATGACAATAAAACAAAAAGATGAATTAGAAGAGAAATTAGGCTTACAAACAACCAAAACAATTAAACATCTAGGGATAATACTAACAAATAGATGTTCATCTATTAAAAAAGACAATTATGACAAATTAGTAAACCAAACAAGATTAGAATTAGAAAAATGGAAAAAATTACAGTTATCATTATTAGGGCGTATAGCTGCAATTAAAATGAGTATACTGCCAAAATTTTTATACCTATTCCAAACAGTTCCGATCAAATTAGAGACTAAATTTTTTACTAATTTGAATAAAATTATATCTAAATTTATATGGCAAAACAAAAAACCAAGAATCAAATTAGCAAATTTACAGGATGATAAGAGCAGAGGTGGTCTAGGGCTCCCTGACTGGAAACTTTACTACAAAGCAGCATCCTTGGCGTGGATAAAAGAATGGATAAACTTAACTAACAAAAGAATACTAACACTAGAGGGCCACGACCTACAAATGGGATGGCATGCTTACATATGGAGAGATGGAACTAAGCCACAACTTAGCTTCAACCAACACCTAATTAGAAAATCTTTGTTAAAAACATGGTATGAAATCAAAAAGAAGAACTACATGAAAATCCCCAAATGGCTTTCAATTATAGAAGCCATGACCTACCCCAACCTAATTGATATAACCAAAGCAGCAAAATATAGCGATATATTAGATCTGACAGGGAAATTAAAAAGTAGAGAACAATTGGCGGAACAAAATATAAATATTGATTGGTTGACCTACTTACAATTAAAAACTCGACACAAAAAAGATACTGAGGGTATGGGTATAGAAATGGAAATGCAAAAACTGGATAAAATTTTGATTGGCCCGGACGAAAAAATAATATCAAAACTATATAAATATCTGCTGGAATTCGATAAAATGGAGGAAATTGTCAAGGAACCCATGATAGCATGGGCAAAAAACGTAGGCCACAACATACACTTAGCTGACTGGGAGAAAACATGGAATATAAACTGCAAAATAACTAAGTCAACAGCATATAAAGAGAATTATTATAAAATGTTTTATAGATGGCATTTAGCTCCATCAAGATTGGCCAAAATATACCCAAAAATGAATTCGGCTTGCTGGAAATGTAAAAAAGACGTAGGTACCTTCTTTCATGCGTGGTGGTTGTGTCCCGAAGCAAAGGGCTACTGGAAAACAGTGCATGCCTGGTTACAAGAAATTACTGAGAGAACAATGGAATTTACCCCAGAATTTTTCCTTCTGGGGATAATGGAAAAACAACATCCAAAAAATATACAATATTTAATACTACATATTACAACTGCGGCAAGAATAACATATGCACAATATTGGAAAGACAATCAAATCCCACCAGAAAATATACTAATGGACAAAATATATAGATGTGCCGAAATGGACATGCTGACTATTCAACTCAAAGGACAATGCGACTCAGAATACTACAAAACATGGACTAGATGGTACAACTGGACTAAAAAAAAGAGGAAAGACTGTGTGACAACGTGAGAAGAAAACAAAGACAGAAAAGATTGTAAATTTATGATTTAATGTGCATAATTGAGATATAACAAATGTTGTAAAAACGGGTGTAG
The DNA here is from genome assembly GCA_023053685.1 of Diadophis punctatus similis. Classification (NCBI taxonomy): domain Eukaryota; kingdom Metazoa; phylum Chordata; class Lepidosauria; order Squamata; family Dipsadidae; genus Diadophis; species Diadophis punctatus. Next base: position 44,140,149 of record JALIGW010000006.1, read on the forward strand.
ATCTGTATCAAAATATTCAGATGTTTAATGAAGAAAAATAATAAAAAAAAATTTTAAAAAAAAAAAAAGAAAGACAGTTTGCTTCCAGGGTTAATTATTCAAGATGCTGGTTGCTACTTATACATAGCTACAGTAAATGAACAAGCCCACTGGGTGGTTCTACTCCTGCTTCTCAGCTTCCAGCCTATCTTCCCCCCACCCACTCTTTTTTTGTCAAGCTAAGTATTTTCAAACTTCAGCTGCTACAAACGCTTGATTTTGTTGTAAATAAATGTCTCTGCTCCAGCTGACTATTGTGCACTGTGGCAAGAAACTCCCTATCTTCCAGCCACAAATCGCTGCCCTCTTTCAACCTTCTGGCCACCTGCAGAAAAGAACCTCCTCCTAGTGGCAGGTGTAACAATGGATGCATTTAAACAAGCCCACCTATTTATTTATTTATTTATTAGTGAGATTTATATACTGCCTCATAGTGCAAGCACTCTCTAAGCGGTTTACACCAGTAAGCAATGTATATTTATATTGCCCTCAACAATCTGGGTCCTCATTTTACCTACCTCGGAGGGATGGAAGGCTGAGTCAACCCTGAGCCGGTGACATTTGAACCGCTGACCTGCGGATCACAGTCAGCTAAAGTGGCCTGCAGTACCTGCCTCTAACCACTGCGCCACCTCGGCTCTTCTATGGATTCTGATGATGGGCCTTAGAAAGGAAAGCCAGTGAAACTGATAAGAATTATTCCGTTGTTCTCTTCTAGCCCAAATGATGCAAAGAATGATAAAACAGTTTTTTTTTCTTTTGTGAGGGCATGTAATCTCAAAGCAGGGTAATCCACCAGTGAGGGTCTGTGATAACCAGTATGCACACAATACCTGGCTAGCAACATTACCAGAATGGAAGAACAGATTGAAATTTGAACAGGAACTTTATAAGCAAGTATCCTTTCCAACCAGTGCCTGATGGTTTCAGACAAAAAACTTAAAGCTTCTTAAGGAAACAACTATCAGGCTGAAATATGACTCCATTCTTAATCTTTATTACTTTTTTATTTCATATAGCAATACAGACAAATGAGGTTTCCAGCAGATAAGTCTGCACTGAGAAATAGGTATTTTACTGGTTTTAAATCCCTCCCCAATATACAGGCAAAAGTAAACACATAACTTCAATGTTTACTGTATATTACCATATTTATAATTGCATCCCATTGAGCATTGTATCTCTCACAACAATGAATGTTCAGCAGAATAATTTTGTTCAGATAAAGGACAGATTGTCAAGCAAAATTAATGTTCAGTATATTTATTAGATGGGTGATTACAAAGTGCAATAACAAACAGAAGTGCCTTTAAGGTGTTAAGTTTGCCTTTTATAGGATGCATTCATAAAGTGTTATTCCTTAGCATTGGAATAGTCTGATTGAAGAAATCTCACTATTGGATTGAGTTTGGAAGGACATTTATTCTTTCTTTAATTCTGAAAATACAAAAGTAAAGAGAAAAATTTTCAAATTCCAATTTTCTAGTATAGGAATAAAGAAGATAACACGACAAACCAATCAGTTGAATGGATGCTACACTGCTCGATTCAGCTATATACTGAGAAGTCCCACTGAACTCCTCAGGCATTGTTTCAATTCCAAAACTACAGTTTCAAGCACTGAACTATAGTGTGTTTTCATAAACAACAAAAATTCTACAAAATTTCTGGAATGTCTCTGTGATCAGAAGGAAATTATATGCTGGTCTGACAATGCGTTCATTTATGTGTTCCATTCTTTTATAGCCCTGCTTTGGTTGCTAAAGAATCCTTCTCCATACATCTCTACACCTTTAGATTTCACACAACAGCAATACTACTTCTTCTTTTTCTAAACAGTTTCCATATAAATATCAAAGCATATACCATAAAAACATATCAATAACATACATACTTATACATTTATATTCAATCAGTCAAAATTCAATATCCTATTTTTGCACCTATTCTTGCTACTTTTTGTCAGTCTGTTTTTCTTCTTTTCTTTACACTCCCCTCCATCTCCACCTCCTCTATCTACCTTCTTGCTCCTTCTCTCCCCTTTCCTACTTCCCTCCACTCCTCTCTTCTCCCCTCCCTTTCTACTTCCTCTTCCTCCTCCTATACCTTTCCCTGAGTGAGTCTGATACTAATACATATTATATTTAACAGACTGATAACATATCCATACATCTTTAAGTTGTTGGTGTCACTTTTAAATTTATTATATTTTATGTCATATCTATACTTATAACTCTTTATTCTAGGTATATACTATTAAATCTAGTGCTGTCTCCTCCAAATCTAATTCTGTCATCTGGGTTACCCCCATTCATTTTCCATTTACTTTCCTGTAAATCATCATAATTTAATTTCTATACATACCATATTTTTCGGAGTGTAAGACGCACCTTTTTCCTCCCTAAAAGAGGCTGAAAATTTGGGTGCGTCTTATACTCCGAATGTAGCTTTTCTGATCTTCTGGGCTTCCTACTCTGTCTTTGCAGGCTTGTTTTCATTCCTACTCCTTCTGAAAAAGATTTTTTCAGCCCTAACGAGGTGCTAACGATCTTACCGGCTTGCAGCATTTTTTTTATTCCTACTCCCTGGAAGTAGTTTTTTACCAGCCCTAAGTCTTTGCAGGCTTGTTTTCATTCCTGCTCCTCTGAAAAAGGACTTTTCAGCCCCAACCAGGGGATAAAATAATGTGCTGAAGCTGAACAGACTAAGGACGCTAGCCAGACGAGTACCTGGTAGGTAGATTTTTTTCCCCTATTTTCCTCCCCCAAAACTAAGGTGCGTCTTATACTCCGAAAAATATGGTATTCATTTTCTATCGTCATAAAATTTCACCCATACATTATAATATTCAGAATCTTCCTTGTCTTTAAGTTTCATTGTCAATCTATTCATCTCAGCATACAGCAGCAATACTTCTGAAGCACACTAATGAGAGGTGGTCATGGGTTCTTTTTTAAATTATGCCCAGTTAAGATTGACTCAGACTCGAGAGAGAGAGAGAGAGAAAAACACTGAACTCTGGACAGATGGTTTCTTTACATCTCCCTCTAATGATTGAGGGTATGTTTGATTTTGTAAAAAACACACATATAGAAGTTATATGTGAATGCTTCCTATATTGTGTTCTATTGCTATCTCTATGCTATTACTATGACAATTATGACTTATTATTACTAAGACAACTACTATGTCTTACACTATTACTATTCACTCTGAACTTGAAATGAGGGCATTCCATGCTCAGAGACAGAGAGCATTAGTATTACTATTCAATCAATCAAATTGATTTCAATCTTAGACTAGCATGTTACTAATAATATAATTATGCTAAAATAGAAATAAAAATAGATTCATAATGATGGAATAAAAAGTGAAGATAAAATTAATGTAAAATTAAAAAGTACAGATATTAAAACACAAATTAATCCTATAAAATGACAATTACATTTTTGAAGAATAATCTAGCACAAGATTAGAAAGTGGAAGAACATGAGTTCTAGTCCTGCCTTAGCCATGAAAGTCAGCTGAGTGACCTTGGACCAATCACATTCTCAGCCCAACTCATGTTACAGGGTTATTGTGGACAAAATAAGAGGAGAAAGGTATGTTGGATATATTTGCCACCTTGAATTATTTGTAAAAACAAAGGTGGGATACAAATAAATGCTATAAACTAAGACAACTATAAAAGGTCATGAATACTAGAATTTATAAAACACTATGAGAATGTAAGACAATGCTAACATATCTTAAGTCTAATACTTGCTGAAGCCTTTGCTAGGGTTTGTTGGATTTAAAACCATAACATAATTTATAAAATTATAACAAAAATAAAAAAATAAAACAGTGTCGTTGTTTAAAAGGATAAAAAGGGAAAGGGGAGGATGAAGAAGGAAATGGAGGAAAGGAAGAAAAAATATATTATGCAGAATAATTCAGAGTTGGAAGGGACCTTGGAGGTCTTCTAGTCGAACTCCTTACCCAAGCAGAGACCCTATACCCGTGATGGCGAACCTATGGCACGCGGAGCCATATTGGAGGGCACGCAAGGCGTCGCCCTATGTCAGCTCCAGCGCGCATACGCGTGCTGGCCAGCTGATTTTCGGCCTTGGGGAAGGCCGTTTTTGCCCTAGGAGCCGAGGTGGTGCAGTGGTTAAAAGCAGCACTGCAACCCTCAGCTGATTGCTAGTTCAGCAGTTCAGCTGTTCAAATCTCACCAGGCTCAAGGTTGACTCAGCCTTCCATCCTTCTGAGGTGGGTAAAATGAGGACCCAGATTGTTGGGGGCAATATGCTGAACTCTGTAAACCGCTTAGAGAGGGCTGTAAAGCACTATGAAGCGGTATATAAGTCTAACTGTAAATAAGCTTTTATATAAGTGTATATAAGTGTATATAAGCTAAGTGTATATAAGCTTTTAACATGGCTTTTTTTAAAATAATTGTTTTCACTTATTATATGTTTCTATACATGCTGTGAGCCGCCCAGAGTCCCTCGGGAGTTGGGTGGCATAGAAATTTTAATAAATAAATAAAATAAATAAATAAATAAAGTGCTATTGCTATTGCTATTCAGGAGACAACAGGCAAACCGAAGTTCGGAAAAATGACTTCTGGTTTGCCCGTTGGGCCGTTTTTCGCCGTCCCCAGGCTTTAGGAGTCCGGAGGCTTCAGTGAGGCCTGTGCACATGCACGGGGGGCAGCGCGGGGGTTGTGCGCATGCACAGGGAGGGCATGGGTGTGGGCATGCGCAAGCTAGCATGCACGCGCACACCTTTTTGGCATGTGAGCTATCACTGTTCTAGTGTGACAAACAAAAATTTTAATACGGCAGCTTCACTTCTTCTGACTTTTTCATTTAGAGCAGGGGTGTCAAACTCACATTGTCACGGCAGTATCACGTGATGTATCGGAACTTTTTCCCCCTTTGCTAAACCAGGCGTGGGCATGAGCAGCATGTGCTGCATCCGGCCCGTGGGCCGGGAGTTTGACAGCCCTGATTTAGAGGCTGAATTTGGGGCTTCTATGAGCTGCTAGCCAGAAAAACAATTCCTAGATAATTTCCACCTCTCTCTAGGCATCCTTGCCAAGAAGCTGCAATAGGGGGAATTTTGAGGTGATTAGTAGAGTATGGATCACATCAACACCATTTTCTCTGCATGTTATGGATTAGGTAAGCCAGGGCAACTAGTGAACTGCTAAACCAGAGTTCCCAAACTTTTTGGCTTTGTGAACAGGCGGGGGAGGATGGTTCCGCACAAGTGGCAGGCAAGTGCGTGCACACAGCTCCATTTGTGCAAGCAGTGAGCATGTGTGCCCACTGCTCACATAAACACTGTGCGCACACTTGCCACGTTCATGACCCGGTTCCAAACGGGCTGCATCCCAGTACTGGGTCACAGCCCTGAGGTTGGAGACCCTTGTACTAAACTGTGTAATCTCTTCCTCCAACTTGCTTTTCCTCAATATTGAGAAAGCAACTTGTATATAAACAGAGGCCAAACCCTTAAACACTGATGATGTTACTTAGATTAGTAATAAAACATCTGCAAGAAAACAACCAAACTCAGGGAGCACCAAGGACCCCACAGATCAACCCTGAACTACAAATATTCTTTTGGAATTACTATTTTGACTCACTCCCTCCTTGCTAAAGGGGGAGGCGAGGAACACTTGCAAGGCAGAGTTGAAGAATTTGCTCAGTTTCTGACGGATAAAGTCGCTCAGATCCGGTCGAATCTAGACTCCGGCTGGACAGGGCTAACCGAGGTGACAGGGATGAGTCTTGGTCCGGTTTTATGGGACGAATTTGAGCCAGTTACTTCTGATGTCGTGGACAAGGCCATGGGAGCGATGAGCTCCTCCATTTGTTTACTGGATCCGTGTCCTTCCTGGCTGGTCTCAGCCAGCAGGGAGGTATCACGCGGCTGGATCCAGGCAGTGATCAAAGCTTCTTTGAGGGAGGGATCCGTACCACAACCCCTAAAGGTTGCGGTGGTGAGACCCCTCCTGAAGATGCCTTCCCTGGACCCAGCGAATTTGAAGAACTTTCGTCCGGTCTCCAACCTACCTTTTGTAGGTAAGGTTGTTGAGAAGGTGGTGGTGCTCCAGCTCCTACGGTTATTGGAGGATACTGATTATCTGGATTTCTTTCAATTGGGTTTCAGGCTCGCTACAACACAGAAACTGTCTTGGTCGCCCTGATGGATGATCTCTGGCGAGCCTGGGATGGGGGTCATTCCTCCATCCTGGTGCTACTTGACCTCTCAGCGGCTTTCAATACCATCGACCATGGTATCCTTCTGCGCCGACTCGGCGAGGTGGGAGTGGGAGGCACTGTGTTACAGTGGTTCTCCTCTTACCTCTCCGATAGGACGCAGTCGGTGTTGACAGGAGGACAGAGGTCGTCCCCTAGGCCCCGACTTGTGGGGTGTCTCAGGGTTCGGTCCTCTCACCCATACTGTTTAACATTTACATGAAACCGCTGGGTGAGATCCGCCGACACGGGGTGAGGTTTCATCAATACGCTGATGATACCCAGTTGTATATCTCCACCCCGTCTCAATTCAAGGAGGCAGTGGAGGTGATGTGCCGATGCCTGGACGATGTTAGGATCTGGATGGGAAGGAACAGGCTCAAGCTCAACCCTGACAAGACTTAGTGGCTATGGATATTGCCCCCTAAGGACTATGTCGACTGCCCATCCTTGGTTCTTGGGGGAGAGAAATTAACTCCCTTGGAACAGGTTTGCAATTTGGGAGTTCTCCTAGATCCACAGCTAAAATTAGACCAACATCTCTCAGCTGTGGCTAGGGGAGCTTTTGCACAGGTGTGCCTGGTGCACCAATTGCGACCCTACTTGGAGGAGGCCTTACTCACAGTCACTCATGCCCTTGTCACCTCACAACTAGATTACTGTAATGCGCTCCACATGGGGCTACCCCTGAAGAGTATCCAGAGACTGCAATTGGTGCAAAATGCGGCTGCGCGTGCTGAGGTGGGTGTTCCAAGATACACCCACGTAACACCCATTCTCCGCCAGCTGCATTGGTTGCCCATTAGTCTCCGGACGCAATTCAAGGTGTTGATCATCATCTTTAAAGCCCTACATGGCTCAGGGCCAGGTTACCTTCGGGACCGCATCCTACCACATACCTCCCTACAACTGGTTAGGTCCCACAGTCAGTCTCCTCCAAGTCCCTTCGACCAATGTCGGTTGGCGGGACCACAGGGGAGAGCCTTCTCTGTGGGAGCCCCAACTCTCTGGAACCAACTACCCCCAGAGATCCGAACTATCCCCACCTTGCTGGCCTTCTGAAAAGCTGTCAAGACATGGCTCTTCCTGCAGGCAGGGTGATAGAGAGACCATTTGAATACCTTAGGTCTCCCCCATGTATGAATGATTATGCTTGTAATTTTTTAAATTTTTATATTTGTATATTTTTTAATGTTATCGGTTTTTTATAAAAACGATAAATAAATAAATAAATACTATGTATTTTAGAGCAGGGTTTTTCAAACAGATTTCCTAGGATTCCACAACAATCCCAAGTTGAATGGATTCTGTCCCTCCTTCATTCTAGTGACTAATTTTCACCAGACCATCGCCTCTTGATCAGGGGTTCCAGAATTTTGTTAGCTGAAGTGGAAGTGAATAAAAATAAAACCTGGTAATAGCTTACAATGGAACATTTTTAAAAAGTGACTGAAGATTTCTTCGTGCAAAGAAACATTTACTGTTTCTTCTGCCTCTTTGCACAATCTGCAATTTGAATCAGTTGATGTTTTTCCGTTGTGACCTTCATTGCATTAGTTCAAATAGCAGCCAAAATTCAACAGCCAAAATTAAGCCATTTTTTTAATGTTTCAGCTGTAAGCCATTGCTAGGTTTTATCTTTATCAACTTTCCCCTTGATCATTTGTAGACATTGACTGTGTAATGCTTTTTCTTGATGGCATTTTTTTCTTGTTTTTATTACATTATTTTGATATTCATGTTTTCTTTCCAGCTCATTCATTAAGTTCCAATTTTTAACTTGCATTAATGCTTGTTCTTGGCTATCTTTTATGTAATCAGCCAGTGCATGCTTTTCTTTGACAGTTTGTTTGAAGTAAATGTCTACTTCCATTTCTCCAGGGCAAGTATAATCTATCATTATGGAAATGAGTAGTCATTAGCTTTCTGGGTTTCAGCTTGTGTTCAATTACTCATTCCAGCAGTATATCACATCACAGGTATGCCACAGATATTGATGGCTTTCACAGTATTTCCATCATTTTTGCCTTTAGCACTTTTCTGATTCTTTGGAAGTGATTTACCAATCACATTTTTAACTTGCCATTACTTCATGTTATCCGATGATAAAAATGCCCAGATACTTATAGGCTTCATTCCGATAGCTTCTGATGGCTTATCCATTTAAAATTTCAATTCCATTACAGCAATTTTATTCAAATTTATTTTTACTGTAGCATATTACTCTAGTCAGGGGTCGGCAACCTTAAACACTCAAAGAGCCACAAAGGTCCTAACCGGAAGCCCCCCCCCCTCCGGTTCAATTCTGGAGCCGACCAGAAGTCCGGTTTCCCCACCATAGAGTCTCCTCCTAGCACGGTGTCCTTTTTCCTCTACCTGTTCTAACCAAAAGCCCTATCAATTATGGAGCTGACCGGAAAACCTGCCCCTTGCCATAGAGTCTCTTCCTGGCATGCCCTGCTTCCCCCTCCCCAACCAGATGCTCCTCTCAAAATTGTGTTGCCGACCGGTGACAGGGAGCCACAGCAGAGGGATGAAAGAGCCACATGTGGCTCCAGAGCCGCAGGTTGTTGATCCCTGCTCTAGCTCAAATTTCATTGCCATACCTGTGTTAAAAATTCTTACCATATTTGTCAATTGTTGTATTTCAATTTCTAATTTTCTGTAAAGCATCAGATCGCCCATATAAAGCAAATGTGACATTTTATTAGCATTTTTGCTGTTTGGTAGCCAAGATTTGTTTTCTTCAAAGTCACTGGAACTAGAAACAAATAAGAGTGATGTCACTTTAGAAGATGCCTCTCCTAATGTTGACACCACCACATTTTTATTTCCAACATCCATTCCAGTCTTCCACTGCTTATTTTTTCTATAAACATTCCAATATATTTTTGACACATTATTATTATGGTTCATCACAATCAGTATATGTTCAGATTGGACTTGGCATTTTTATTCACATATAGAGTCCTTCCCAAGGACCTGGGATAGGCAGATGTTATTATGGTGGGTTAGTCAGCCAGCCAGATGATTAGACTAGATTTCACCTTTATTCATATATCAAGTCTCAAGGATCTGAGATAGATGTTATTTATGGTATTAACAGTATCATCTCAGGATGTAAGTTATTCCAAGTAAAGCTGCCTTTTGCAATTGACTGGTGGCGATTTTGTCAATAATTTTGTAATGAGAATATATTTTATCCTGCCCTTTTTATACATAACTCATAGCTTATTTTCCCCATTACAACAACCCAGTGAATTGGATTAAGATGTGAAAAAGCAACTGGCCAAAATCACCCAGCTGACGTACAGCAATTTTCTATGATAAAGCTTTTGCATAATTGGAATGTTTTATAACTCTTGCAAGAGGTCAAATGAAAAAAATTATTGCAGTTACTTTCCATATTAGTCATTGTTTTATTTCAAGAATTTTAATATTAATTAGGAATAAATCCAGCTTTGATAATTTCACTGCAGACTATGTCTCAGCTATGTTATCTTCAATCTAGAAAAAAGATTTTAAAAGATATTAATAATGGTATATCCCACAATATAGTAGGTTCAGTCATATCCATCTATACAGTCTACTTATAAAAAAATGATAGTCTCAAAGATTTTGAATTAAATTATAGAATAATTACCTACTGTAGCTCTTGAAAAATCTTTGTAAATTTTCTATGTTGTTATGGTGACAAAACAGTATACATTTTACAATTACAATTACTACGATTAATCAGATAGACCATGTTAACTGAGTAATGTGGAATTAGAAATTAGTGTATTATATGTGTGTGTCCGTATGTGTGCACATATGCAGCCTCAGTTTTTTTTACTCCTAGCAACTGTCTAGATTAATCCCTGCAGTTCTCTTGTCAAGATTTCAGTTGTTTACCATTGCCTACTTCCAGGGCTAAGAGAGAAACTGCCCAAGGTCACCCAACTGGCTTTGTACCCAACGCAGGACTAGAACCAACACTTTCCTGGTTTCAAACCTGGAAACCTTAACCACTAAACCAAAGTGGTTATAGTGTAGGCTGAAATTACTCCAATCCAAAATCAGGAAGTTAATAGGAAAATAATGGGCCAATTATTCCTAGAATTGGTATATTGGTTATAACATCAGGGTTTATTACTAAATGGGGCAGTGCTTTCAAAGTCTGCTACTATTTACAATGTTGGGTATCGGCATTCTTTAGAGAAACTATGCTAAATTAACGCGAAGCAATTTTTAGTACAAATAACTATGTGTACAAAAACTTGTGAAAACACTGTTATGAAAGCTGGCATTTGTAAGGTCCCACATTTAAGTCTAGTTGCTGTTATGGCTGTTGTCTCTTATGATCTTAGAAAATGTTACTCAAGAAAATCAGTAGATGATTATCTAATTCTAAACCAAAGCCAAGAATAAACCTTACTATCAATATTTAACAATTACTAAAGTTGAGAAATCTACTTTCCCTTCTCCCCTTTATAATGGGAAATGGGAATTTTGAATGCTAACCAAAAATATACCTAAAGACTGAGTTCAGATATAATGATGCTTTTCTCTTTATGAATATGAACCAGCTTCTCTCAACTATAGATTTCTGAGTTCCTCAAAAACATCTGCCACAGGCTTTAGTTAATCAAAATTTTATCATATCAAATCTAAAACTATGCCCAGACTCAATCACTGTTGGTTGCAACAAACCAATTTCATTATTTGAAGTTGGAGTTTTTCAATTATTACTATTTCAAAATAACCATTGTTTAAATTTGAACACAGTGCTAATCGTGGTAATGCTAAAGTGGAAGTGAAAACACCATGGCTGAATTTCAATAATGTACTAAGCTTCCATAGCAGTTTAATAAACATGCATGCATTGCCATCTTCACCCTCTTATGTTTCTCCTTGAGCAGTGACAAAGTGAAGCAATTGCATTTTCAGTTTGCAAGACTCAGAATTTGAAATCCAAGTGGACTAAAGAAGAATGGAGTGAAGTCTTATCACTCCAATATGGGGTATAGAACACTGAATTTCTTAGCGGCCTATATTATGGCGATGGAAAAAGCTACATAAAGCAACACAAGAGTTCAGAAGTATTTTTAAAATTTACAAGATGGAAAAAAATCAAACTATAAAAAGAGTAAGGACATAGAGGTTTAATTAAATATTTACCATAACAATCAGATTGGCATTAAGAATCTTGTTCTTTTTTTCTCCTTTCATATTCTGCCATTTCATAATCATGGTGCCTGATAAGCTAAAAGATAATCATAGATAAATACATGGAACATACAGTACAAGGTTAGCATGTTCTTATGAACTTCTATTATTTCATTATAGTAGCATGACTACAACTTATACATTTAAAATACATTTATTTTACTCAGAATTAATACTCAGTTTCTATAAGTACTATTGTGAAAATGATAGAATTCAAATTATAAATTCAATATCCTTTAAAAGTCTACATTAGTTGCAAATTATTCAATCTTGCCAATTTCCAGTCTGGGGCTACATTTATACACCATGTTAACCCATAACAAGTTTGCACTAAGCCAGAACAAAGAATACTATGCATAAACCAATAGTGTCCCCAGCTAATTCATCAAAATTGTGACCAAAATAATCTTTGGAAACAATTCTAACAGTAGCTTCCTGTTTGGAAAACCGCAGCAAGATAAGTCATTCATTTCTCTATTTTAAAAGAGAACTAGATAACATGTTTCCAACCTATACGCATAATGCTTTTAAGAGAGAGAAGCCTAGGGAAGGTTATCAGTTTCAGTCTTATCCAAGATATATGCAATATTTCGATATCACAGTCAGTTTGGTACATAATGGCTAGTGTGCCACAAGCACAATTAAAGTCCAGTTTTAAGTAAGTTTCTTCCACAATTCTATGCAAGCTAGGACGTCTAATCTAGAGCCAATATACTGTTTCCTGTTGGTGACATTCCACCAATTAGGAAATACATATCATATAGCTCCTTGAGGTACATTCATGTTCATATATAAGGGCAACTATGGAAAATGATCCATATACGTGGTCAATTGATTAAAACTCAGGAAAAGATGTAAAAAATAACTAATTAAAAGTTACTTTACAAACATTAATTTCACACATATTATTCTTACCATAACCCATAATAGAACAGTTGAAGAAAGAGTCAGGCCAACTTTTATCCAGTTAGGATTTGTTGTATCTTCCCTTCCTACTTGGAATATTGAACGAGACAATGCTAAAATAAAAACGTTTCAAAATACATTAGTTCTGAAATGAATGTAAAATACTTTTGGAGAATAATTCTTCATTTATGGATTAGGTACACATTTCCCAATTAAACCCAAAAACAATTAAGTGATATTATGATGATTTGAGCCACAAATTACATTATTTGTATCCCAGGTTATATTTTCATAAGACAGACAAGATAGAAATAGGAAACAATTTTAGCTGAAGTGTCATAGTTGTGAATAAGTATTCAGTTATTAGATGAAATTAGAATTTTGTAAAGATTAATTCTTTTCATATACTGTATGGTTAGTTATATCAGAAGAAAAGTATAATACAGTTTATTGTAAAACACAACATTTAAACAGAATATAACAAACAGGAAGAAGTAATGGTGTTTTAAATTTAAAATAGTTTTTAAACAAATCTAAACCCCATCTTTTTACTCCTTAAAGAAAATGATTTTTTTCCTACACTCATGTATGATCCCAGGGAGAAAAGGAGGTTCCAATGATAAGACCTTTTCCCCTTCCAAACCAATCACTGCAGAGCACTAAAAACAGGTATCTTACACAAAGTAACCCATCAGGCTTTCGATGGAAGAAAAAAAGAGGAATGTAACGACAGTGCAGTAAAAGGATATGCTCATATGTTCATCACTCTGATATAGAGATGCCACTGATGCACAAACACACCCAACTCGCTGCCCTAATTTGACCACACGGGCCACCGCAAATCGTTGTATGCACAGAGGGCTCAGCAAAATTGTCAAATAAGACCTGCAGCTGAAGGTTATACGTTCAGTCTAAGGCGCAACACTCACACATTCACTCAACATGGGGTAGGTAGGGCAATAAAACACTCATGCAAATTGAATGTTTTCCACTGAATAGCCAAGTCCGAAAAGAAAATAAGTCCCGTCCGAGACCATGCAACTCACGTCGAGTCACCTTGCTTGGAACCTGCAAAAACCACTTCGCAGCCCGCAAGGTCGCCGCCATGTTACTCTTCTTCTCTCGAGAGAAGCGATGAGACAAACGCACCAATCCAAGAGTAAGAGGGGCGGCTGCTAAAAAGATCTAAGGAAAGGATTTGGAGCGTCATCTATCGACAACTCGGCAAACAACTCAGTCAGCCGTAGTAGAAGCTCATCCCCACATTGACATTCGTTTTTAATTAGGGTTTGGATGTTTTGTTTGATGGTATGTTCTGCTGTGTTTTTTTTATTTCGGGAACTAAAATATACACAACTTGTGTTGTTCAAGCTTTTCTTGAAATCACTGCTGCGATAGCACTCTCCTAAATTCTCCTGTTAAAAGTGGATTGTTGTAATCGGAATTACTACAAGTGATTGTAGTAATCAGAAAATAATATAATAAATGTTATTCTAATCTCATTGTTTTCATAATTAAAAGGTTACAATATATTTTTAAAAAATAATCAAAAGCATGAAAGTTGAGATAGCTGAAAATGAAATTTTGATAGCAAATACTAATCTATTCAGACCAGAGTACTCTTAACACTTAAAGGGTTGTGGTGTTGTTCAATCACTAAGTCGCGACCCCATGGACCATAGCATAAAGGACTGTAGTCAATCAGTGTTACCTCTGTCCTACACGTGTGTGTGTGTGTGTGTGTGTGTATACATGCGCACGCGCATGCACATTTACCTGCAGGTAATCATCTTAAAAAGTTGACTTCTGAATAAATATGAAGTTTTCAAATCATAGATTTCTGAAAGTATTACGGAGTACAGAATAGATATAAAATTGGGCTTACATGCTTTCTAATGAAATAGAAATGGTCAGAGTTACAAGATTACAATCCTTGTCAGCATCAAGTGGTTCCTCAGTTTAAAAAGTGCTGATCATTTTGGAACCCATATACTATTTCATAACTATAGTAATGCTGAACTCCAATTTTAAATATCTGAGGTTTCAGGAATGCTGCCTTACAGCTGGTTTTTCCTGTTTTTTGAGATTAATAATACAAGACTTTTGTAAGAAGTGGTAAAAAGACACTGTCGGTATGAAGTTGATTGTATACCTTTATGCGGGAGATGAAAAGAAAATCTTAGAATGTCAAACTTGTTTTCCTACCCAATTTTTAATTGGAATTTTGTGCTACAGGTTCCAAAGTGACAACTATTGTCTTTTTAAGTAACTAACATCTAGTTTTATAGCTACTGTGATAATGGAGATCTGTAGCTTTAATTGTAGAACGACATTAAATGCCAGATATTAAAGACATGACAGCCTATTTTCTTTATGCTTTGGAGGCTTCACGTGGGCGATTGCGACGAATGGCTGTTTGCTCTGACCAGGCACTTATTTATAAGACGGTTTGAATGTTACAATTTTAAGCTGTAATACTCTTTCTCCAGGACAATTCCAGCAATCTCCATAGCGCCTATGATTTTAGTCCTTCGGTTCGGTTTCCTTTTGTAAGAATGAGTGAAGACTCATACGTGTGTACAGTTCTGAAATCTTGAGGGAATTCAACAGCGTTACTCGCACACCCAGATGTTTTCGCAGTTTCGGAGCTCAGTAAACGCGCAGGCGCAACGTTTCCCCAAGACGCTGCGAGAGATTAAGATTGGTCCCATTTCCCGACTTCCCCTGTTGCTACCATTTAAGTCTATGGAGAAAAGAGAGGAAGGAGGGAGGGAAAGGGGGTCGTGGCGCATGCGCGCAAGTTATCATGACCCGGCTGGGGAAGCCCACACTGGCGGCCATTTTGGCGGCGCCTCCTCTCTGTGGCCTGCTCAGTTACCACGTGAACCGGCCTCCGTCTGGGGCTTGCTGCGGAGCAGGGGTAACCGGGCACAGGCATCCCCGGCGGCAAGGGAAGCCGCACAGAGTTAGAAGGGGGAGTTGCCATAGCAAACGACGGCAGTGCTGGTGGTAGCGACGCCCTGGCGTGGAGTCCCTCCTGAGAGGCGGCGGTAGGGGTGGTGATCAAGGGAGCAGGTTCACCGGCCCGGTCGTAGCAAGAAGGGCGGAGGCGGCGGCGGCGGCGGCGACAGTAAGAGCAGAGACAATGCCGTCAGTGAGCCTCCCGCCGAAGGAAAACGCGCTCTTCAAGCGCATCCTGGTGAGTGAAAGAAGCCCTCGTCTAAGCCTGCCTACCTACCCGCCAGACGGAGTTTTTCCATGAAACTGGGGCCCCAAGGGATGCTTATCAGCAACTCCCGGGTCAGAAACAATGTCTCCCGCTTTCGTTTGGTTTGAGCTCTGCTGACAAATGCAACTTGGACTTTTAAAGGACCTCTCGGCCATGTCAGCGTTTCTTGTTCCAGAACTGCCCGTAGAATGTGTTGGCCATGCTTTACTTCATCACGCCCCAGGGCCAGCTTAGAAGGGATTTGGTTGCTGAGAATGGCTATTCTCTGGTTTTAGAAGCAAGCAATAGACAAGCCTTTGGTGGGCGAAACAATAGGAAGGACAGAGCAAAAAAACAAGCGAAAACCGTTTGTTCAATGAGAGGCAGATTGGGGGGGGGGGAATCTGGGTTTTGTGGTTCTTTTATTTAAAAGAGAATTAAATGTCAGACCACTGTTAAATCTTATTTTTTTCTTAGCCTGAGCCTGATTGCTTTGAAAACATCCTTTCAGTTATCAAAGATTATTTCAAACATAAATCAACTGTTTTGTATGTGTTATCTTGTAGTGCTGTTACATTGTGCTGATCTAAAATAAGTTTGCCTAATGTAATATTAGTGAATTAAAATTATCTATAAAATTCATCAGTCCAGTTTTATTTTTAAAAAATAGATGAAGTTAAATTATTTGAAACAAACACTTTGAAATCTAGCAATTGGTGAAATGGATCAATTGTTAATGTTTTCTATTTGATCTACTTAGATAGGTTTCTGTCTTGAACATTTGTATAACGTATGCAATATTTTTCTAGAATTTTTCTAGAATCACTTAGTGGACAGTGATTGTTTGTATAAGGTTAAACCAAAACAGAGATATCACATTACACCATGTAACTCAAGCCTGTGTTAGACATCTAATGATCATCTATTTTTAAGAACATAAATTTGTTCTTGGGAGGATATTACACCCAAAATATTGCAGTCATTTAGAATATGACAACTATAAATTACAGAATGAGTAATTGAGATTGCACAGAAATGATGAGGCGGTTAATGTCCTCTCATATCAGAGGTCTTCAATCTTGGCAACTTTTAAGACTTGTGGACTTCAACTCCCAGAATTCTGGGAGTTGAAGTCCACAAGTCTTAAAGTTCCCAAGTTTGGGGACCCCTGTCTTATATCTTGTAATGCTTGTCTGGAACAATTTGTATAAAGGAATATTCGGAAACAAGCTATATCATTCTCAAATAGGTTAAATGTATATATGATGATATCCACTTTATATATAAAGTAGATATAATTACCAAGCAAATAATTCAGCTATGGAGCAAATATTTAAGTCCAGTTGTCTTCACTGGAAGATACCTAAATATGTACAGTGCCTATATTTCCTTAATGTTTAGGTTTTATATTTGTGGGATCAACAGTTTATTTGCATGAATGTCGCATAGTAGTCTCCGAGAAGATCTTTATATGATACATTATGGCTAAAATATTTTAGCTTCATCCTCACATCTTACAAAAGTGGAATATTAGAATATAGAATTTAATATATATACACGAAGTAATGTAGGATTTTTATGTATTCTTGTATTCTGTTTTGCAAAGTTTATTTAGAGTAGATTACTTTGGAATGTTCGTAGTGCCATTGAGGCTTTTACATTGGGCCTTATTTACTTAGTTTTGGTAAACATAGAATTCTGTCATAGGTACTGTATGATATGTATGCATAAATGAATAGACAGAATAGCAATAGCACATAGACTTATATACCGTTTCATAGTGCTTTGCAGTCCTCTCTAAGCAGTTTACAGCATCACCATATTGCCCCCAACAGTCTGAGTTTTTACCGACCTCGGATGGATGGAAGGCTGAGCAACTTGAGCCAGTAAGAATCGAACTGCTAGCAGCCAGCAGTCAGTAGAAGTAGCCTGCAGTACTGCATTCTAACCACTGCGCCACTACTCAAAAGTCAGCAATTACTTAGTATTATATCCCAATAGATATATTTGCCCAAATAAGCCAGGATCATCAGCTTTAGATCATGAGTCATTGTTTGATTATGAATGCCAGTTTGTTTGAATATAACACTAAAATATCCTTAAGTCTTTTTGTTGACCAGAGAATATCAAGAGAAATTAAGTGGGGCCAAATGGATTGTATTCACATTGGAGTAAAATTTTGATATTCTGAGAAATCAGAATTCCTGACATATTTGAATGTAGCTATTTGTTTAGGTGGAACCAATTCCAAGCTGAATATTATCCTAAGAAATACATAGAAATACATAAAAGTACTGTACAGAGTAATTATTATAATATAGAAGTTGAGAAAATGGTTTTGCAGCAGGCAGTTAGACTTAAGATAAGAAACTTGTTTTAGTGTTCCTTGTCCCAACTTGATTTTCTATGTTTTAATGCTGTTATGCAAATAAACAGGTATTTAAACTGTGTTTAATGTAATAGATTCTCATTCTGCACATGTAATAGATTCTCATTTTCTGTGGAAAATGCTAAACTTGTCTAATGACTTATCTGAGCTTTGTAGAACTTTTAAAACTACTTTTTAAAATATAGAACTAAGATAGTTTTGCTCATCTTGACAACTAAACATAGTGCTTTCTATGAAACCTGTATCAGTACAAAACATATAATGAATGAAAGGCGTGTATCTTTACAATTCTATGAAGTACAAAATGCTTTAAGTGTTACATGGGAAATAGCATATTTTAGATATGTAGGAATAAGATTCATATTTTTTCTCCACCTATTTGCATGTGTACAGGTAGTACTTGACTTACTCTTCATTCAGTGACTCTTCAAAATTACAGTAATACTGAACTCAGTAGTGGGTTTGTTACATGCTACCGGTTCAGAACTATGAATGTACGCGCTTGCTTTGCTCTCACGCGGCGCTTCTGCGCATGCACAGATCGTCCATGATGACATCCGGGTGGGTGGGCGGAGCCTACCGCCCCCCCAGCTACCGGTTCGCCCGAACCAGTAGCAACCCACCACTGGCTGAAGTAAGGAACTTAAGAGCCTTCCTTGAAGTTACAACCATTGCAGTACCCCTGCAGTCATGTGATTATGATCTGGGACCTTGGCAACTTTCTGGGTGCTTGACAACTGGTTGCCAAGCACCCATGATCATGTAAGCAACATTTGCACAGCTTCCCTGACAGCTTTCCCAGAAGGTCAATGGGGAAGCCGACAGGGAAGGTCTCAAGCCATTGCTGCCTGCCTAGAAGATTCCCTCTGGGAGTTGGCTGGAAAAGCTCCATGCTGAAATTCAAGGTTTGATATGGAGTATTTTCAGTCAGCCCCTCAAAGTCAAGAAGACTCTCCTTTGGCACTGAACTTTTTCAGTCAGTCCCAAAGATGAGAGGAAGGAGTGGCAGCTTAGATTGCTTCATGGCTTTCTGCTTAGAGGTCAGTGTGGAGCTTTTTTTAGCCGACCCCCAGAGATAAGAGTGAGCCTTTCCATTAAAAGGCGGCTGGCTGAAAACACTGGTGAAATCCGGGCAGAATTTTCAGTCACAGAGGATTTTCAACCGCAGAGTGGAGAGGCTTCAGAAATCTCTCGACTCTGGGGCTGAAAATCCAAGCAGGTATGAGGCCCTCATCCACCCTCCCTGACTCTCTGATGCATTCCCTTGCTTCCTTCCCCACCTGGTGTGGCCTGGGGCTTGAACTGCAGCTTCCCTACTGACTTGATTGTGGGAAACTTGCAGGCTAACAACCAGGGCATTCACTTAACATTGGCAACTGGAGTTACCTGGATTGCCGCCACTAACCAAAGCAGTTGCACTTTATGACTGAATCTCATAGCAACTGACATTCTGGTTCCAATTGTGGTCATAAACTGAGAACTACCTGTTATGTTTAGTCACCTTCAGAGATTTGAAAGGCTATTTGTGTATGTGTGCATATTCACACATGCTTATATATTCTTCAGTATGCATAATTCAGTCTTCACCTCATTTTCATTATAGATATTGTGGATAGTAAATGCATTACTTTTGAGATATACAGATAGTCATTGACTTACAACAATTCATTTAGTGACCGTTCGAAGTTACATGGCACTGAAAAAAGTGACTTATGACCATTTTTCACACTTATGACCATTGTAGCATCCCTATGGTCACATGATTTACATTTGGGTGCTTGACAACTGACTCACATTTATGATGGTTGCAGTATCCTGGAGTCATGTGATCCCCATTTGCGATCTTCTGACAAGCAAAGTCAATGGGGAAGTCAGATTCACTTAACAACCGTGTTACTAATTTAACAACTGCAGTGATTCACTTAACAAATGTGTCAAAAAAAGTCATAAAATAGGGCAAAATTCACTTAACAAATTTCTCACTTAACAACATAAATTTTGGGCTCAATTGTCATACGTTGAGGACTACCTGTATATCTTTTTGGTATAATAGATAATAAATGTTATATAACATAGAATAGAATCTGGTTTGATTTCTGATGCAGGATTTTCTCCAACTAGGATAAAACCAAAAGTTTTGTAAACAGTAGAAACTCTACCATTAAGTAAAGTTCATCAATAGGAGAGCCTATATTCCTATGTTTATTCATTTTACTTTTAATACATCTTTCAGTTTTCAAGTATGGGTAACCCTTGTTTAAGGACTACAGTTGGAACTGGCTACTCAGTCATTAAACAAAGCGGTCACTAAATGAAACCACAAAAGTACTTATGATCTTACTTTCTTTTCCTTTTCCAGACCTGCAGAGGTTATAAATGTTTGGTCATAAGCTTTTTTCATCTGTGTTATGTGATGGTGGCTAAACAAGGACTACCTGTATGAATGAAATCTCTTGAGTCCTTGGTGTGCTCTCTACGCTTAGTTGTTTTCTTACAGACATTCATCATCTTCAGTGCTAGTTAGTGGGGTTTGCTCTTCGTTTATATATAGTAGCTTGCCCTGTTAGTGGCATCTGGATACTTTGTCATCTTCTGGTATTGCCACATCAATTATTCACCCTTCTTTTCAACCACAGTTATATCCGGTGTGTTATGAGACAAGACTTTATTGGTGTGTATTCAGATGTCCCACAATACTTTAACCTGCTCATTTTTTATTATTTTTTTCAACTCTATATTCCCACCAGTATTTCATTACTGGCACAGATGTGAATCATTTTGTCAACAGTTTTATTATGTCATTTATTGTAAGTTTATGCAATTTTCATATACAAGTTGAGTGTATGCGCTACCATTTCTTCTGCCTCTTTGCACAGCATTTTTAATTATTTGATTATTATTTTTCAACTCTGGTCTTTATTGCATTAGTTTAAATGGTTTGCTCTTGAGCTGCCCAAATCAAGCATTCAGTTTCTTTTTTTAATGTTCCAGTTGTCAGCCTTTGCCATGTTTTATCTTTATACATTTTCCTCCCAATATTTTGTACAAATTGACCATATAATGCTTTCCTTTGCTGGCATTCTGTTCATGTTTTTCTTACATTATTTGGATATTAATGTTTTGTTTCCTGCACATTCAGTATATTCCAATTTTTAACTTGCATCAATGCTTGTTCTTGACTATCTTTTAAACAATCAGCCAATGTAAGCGTTACTTTGACTGTTTGACTATCTCCATTTCTATGGGGCAGGAATAATCTAGCAATATCATTACAGGGATGCAATGCATAGTAAATAGTACAGTCCTTCCCAAGGACCTGAAATAGATGACAAATGGTGTTCAAGTGGTGGTCCAGATGTTTTGGGTTTGTACCCCAGATGCCTATCATTGGTACCATCTTGTTTTCTTTTGCCATACTCATTCCTTTTGCTGTTTGCAAGTCTTTGTATCTTGTGATTTTCTCCACTGTCTTCTATTCTGCTATCTCCAGGTACTGCCATATCCACTCTCCAGACATTTTGTCTTTCTTATCAACCACTATTAAGTCTGGGGAAGGTGGCAAGTGGTCGTCATTTTGAGTTCTAAAGTTCCAGAATACTTTAACTTCTTCATTTTCTATTATTTTGTGATCCCACCAATTGTTGCTTGCAGGCAAATGGTATTTCTTGAAGATATTCCAATGCACCATTGTTTCTACTTTGTCATGCCATTGTTTGTAGTCAACCTGTGCGATCTTGCAACAGCTAACTAGGTGGTCCACTGTTTCTTCAGCTTCTTTTCTGTCACTGCCCCATTTATATATTATATTTTGCTCACCTGGTATGCTTCAGTAAATCCTACCAATTATTTTACTACCTCCTATATAAAAAAAATAACTGCCAATGCCATTGACCTGTAATTGGGACTGGACTGAAAAACCTTGAATAAACTTAAGCTTAGTTGCTACATTAAGGAAACTGTTGTCTTTAATATTTCTTGATCATAGGAAACATACCAGATTTTTTGGAGTATAAGATGCACCAGAGCATAAGGCGCACCTTAGTTTTTGGGGAGGAAAATGAGTTTGCTCGCTGGTTTTGAGGTTGGGGATGGTTGGGGCTATGCTTCTAAAAGCACAGCTGATTGTCGGAGGGAGCAGCAATTAGAAAAGCAGGCAAAGCACAGAAGATCGCTCGTGTTTAGGCTGAAAAACTGCTTCAAAAGCACAACTGATCCTCGGACGAAGCTCCAGTGACTAAAGCAGGCAAAGCGGGGAAGGGGTAAGAGAAGGCAGCTGCTGATCCGGGTAGTCATTTTGGGCACCGCAGGAGCGTTTGGAGACTGAAAATGAAACGTGCGGAGCCCAAAAACACAAGCCATTGTCAGTGGCAATCTCAACAGCCAGGAAGAGGACGGGCAGAGGCCGAAGGGTAGGGGCCGGCAAGTGGGCGGGGCTACATTCGGAGTATAAGACGCACCCAAATTTTCAGCCTCTTTTAGGAGGGGAAAAGTGCGTCTTATACTCCGAAAAATACGGTAAGTGGAAATGATATAGCGCTGATTTGCATACATTTAACTGTTAAATAATTAAATTTTGTAAAATAACTACAAAGTTAATTTTATCACATTCAGCTCAGAGGTATTAAATATTGTTACTATATAGTGAAATCATGACTATTTGCAATTACAATTTCGGAACTTAATAGATTTTATAATATCTAGATTCAAAGTTACATTTTCCATAATTTCAAAAAATTAATATGTAAATTAATATTCTATATTTAAATAAGTATTCTTTGTTTATCAGAATTGCTGCAATGAATGTTGGGATTTTTTTCTTGTTTTGAACATAAATTGCTTTTGATACAAAGAAAACTGTGATGCTGCAGTTTGTATGAAGAGTTCAATTTCTTTGCTGCCACAGCAGCGAGCGATGGGCCCAAATGTTGGCGGCGTGGCGCCCCCTCCTGACCCCCGCCATGCAAATGCTGCCCCATGCGCCTGAGCTGGCTCCCAGTGTTCCTTGTGCACAGCCCCACCGCTCCAGAAAAGCAGCGGCCACCTGCCCCGCCCGCTGCTCCTTTCCCACTGCTGCTGGCGGCAGGCATGGCGAGGGTTGGGTGGAGGTGCCTCCGGTGCCTGCGGTTGACTTTGCACCTCCACCATTTTTATCGAGCTCCCCCCCCCCCAAAAAAACCGGACCCCATCAAACACCCATTGTTTCAGCCAAAATGGAGTTTGCCTGTCACTCCCTCGCAGACCGACTCCAACCCTATTGGCGTCACAGCTCCTTACCTTTGGTGTGCCTTCATAACTGCTCCTCCGGGCCCTTTCGGCTCTGGCGCCAGGAAATGGCTGACATCGCCTTGCTTCGTTCCTCTGGCGGGGCAGCCCGGCTCTGGCACTCCGCTGCTCAGCACACGGGCACAGCTTTTGGAGGAGGCTTTCCTGAAGCCTGGGGAGGGCGAAAACGGCCTCCTCTGTCTGGAAGGCCGAAAATCAGCTGGCCAGCACACGCATGCGCACTCGAGCTGACAGCAACGCCTCACGTGCCCTCAGATATGGCTCCGCGTGCCACCTGTGGCACGCATGCCATAGGTTCGCCATCACGGGACTATGTTATCAATTATTCCCTATTAGGAACACTTTTCAGAAATACTGTTATCTTCTTATAGTGCCCAAATCAATGTGAATTTTAATATTTAAATATCACATAGTGTCTTACAGTGAAAATGTCTGTAGAATAGATACAACTCTTCAAATCCCAGTAGTTTGGCTTTAGATCCCCATTAGATCTATAGGAATATTATTGTCACACTTTTAAAAACGTATAAAATTGATGGTTAATGTGTTCAGAGAAGAGTTAGTTGATAAGAACTTAGAACATACACTTCTCTCTCCCCCCTCCCCAGATGCTTAGCAGATATTTTATAAACTGCCACCTAATTTGTACCATATTGGTCTGGATTTACTTCTAAATACAGTTTTTAATTTATATGCTTCCATTTTTTAAAGTTGGCCCTTAAATGACTTTGAAAACTAAGAGGGCCTGCTGTTAGCAGAATAAAATTTGATACCTGAATAAAACGAAAATTGAAATTATATTTGATATTTGGGGCAAATTTATCTGTATTCTTTTACCTTTTTATTACCTATATCGTAAGGCAAGTTTATAAACTTCATAAAGATAATCCCTTTAGTGATGCTTTAATTCTTACATGACTTGTCAGTTGTTTACATCTGTGTTTTGTTTTTTTCCATCTTGAGTGTACTGTATATTTGAAAACATGCTATTGTTATTCCAGCTTAGCAGGATACTTTAGGGCACACCCTTCAAGAATCATTGATAGAATCATGGCATAGTGGTAGAGTCAAAAGAATTTCAAAATCTCTTTTAAGATTCAGGTTATTGCTGTTCTGGCATTTCAGTCATAGGCTATATGCAATGATGGATATAAACATGGAAGAAAGATAAGGGAAAATCAAAATGCATTATTTTTCCCTTGTTGGACATACTTGATATTAACCAAATTGATTTAAATTGTGAATCTGATTATTTCCCAGAAGACTTTCTTAAAAGGTTAAATCATGGCAACTGGAATAAAGTTTATTAATAAACATTGGTCCAGTTGCCATGATTTAACCTTTTGAGATACTTTTGGCCCGGATGATTAAGTCTTCATTTACATGTCCGCAGAACCCTGTTAATTATTTAAATAATTATTAGGAAGATCTCATTTAATTTTAATAAAATAAAGTACATTCCCGTCTGATAAGAAAGTTGTACCTTTTTCAAATAAAGTAAAGAGTCACAAAAATCTCATAGGATGGAAAGAATTGATTTATGATCTTAGCAATCTCCTCTTCCCATCTCATTCCAAAGTTGTAAACTAAAATGCATACAGGCAACTGTATACATTTAATTTAGCAAATGGGTTATTCTAGATTTTCAAGAAATTAAAGGTGGATTTTTAAAAATAAACTAACATTCTGATTAATTTTGTTAACATAAATAATTGTACTCAAAGAATTTTTATGATTTCCAGGAAATGACACCTTTGCTCTTATCATTACTGTGTTCTTGATCATTGGTATACTGAAATTAAATTTCATATATTTCTACGCATCAGGAAATTCGTATTAGAAATAATAGATATGATTTAGTAAGTACATTAATGTCTTTACATGTTTTTTGTTTGTAATATGATGAATTTATAGTGTTTGGTTTTCTGTCTCCTTACAGAGGTGCTATGAACACAAACAGTACAGGAACGGTTTGAAATTTTGCAAACAAATACTTTCTAACCCAAAGTTTGCAGAACATGGGGGTAAGTTTTCAGATTTCTGCATAATGCTTAGAACTGTTGCTAAATTAGATTCTGAAACTGATATAATACTGCTAATACGTTTTATCCTGAAAGTTCAGCAATCATAAACAATATTTTAATATATCTATACTGCCACTGAATTTAAACATTTAATAAAAAGTGCATAACCACCATTTTATGCCACCCATCAACACCCACCTAAATATAAATGTAGGAGTTGATGTGCGGCATAATCATAAATATAAATGTTAGATTAATTTTAAAAGCTTATCTGATTTTGAGGAAGGACAAAAAAAAGGTTACTTTTAAGTGTATAAATTCCAGACATGCAGCTGTGCTAGAGAAGATAGTGTTACAAAAAAAAGTATGTGATTATTGATTTTAAATGATCTTGTAGGGCCGGCGGAGAATCGAATTACTTGTTCATGCATTGATTTCCTAAAGCCAATTTAGTTCAGCATTTCATTATTTACAGAGGATAAATCATTCAATAATAATGTTTTTCTTCCCTAGTTCAGCTTTCCTTTTAGAAAAAAGAAAATAACTTGAAGAACAAATCACAAATAGTTTCTATAATAAGAGATTTGACTTGCAGGTCCTGCACATACAAATATTAAGTTCCATTCATAATTGCAGGTCAGGTGTAAAAGAAGAAATTAATTTAGATTTGTGATATACTTTTATAAAATATGGTATTTATGTTTAGAGATTTGATATTATGTATTCTTACTGTGATATCAATAAATTTGTAATACATATGATTTAATTAATGTACATCATTTAAGTTAGGTGCCCTTTTTGGAATCTAAGTAGCTCTGTTTAAAAATAATTCATTTAAACAAGTTGAAAATATTTTCTAAAGAACAAGATTTTGTTTTGAGCTAAGGAAACAAAGTATTTTATTTCCTACTTACACATCAAATAGATATTTAACAGAGCTTAAAATTTAGAATCTGCTGATAGTGATTTCTAAATAGAAAATGTATTTATCATTTATCTTTATGTGTTTGTTTTAGAAACCTTGGCTATGAAAGGACTGACATTAAACTGCTTAGGTAAAAAAGAGGAGGCATATGAACTGGTTCGAAGGGGGCTAAGAAATGATTTGAAGAGTCATGTCTGTATCCTTTTCAAGTTATAGATTAAATTTGCAAAATAAATTGTGCAAATATAACTGCTACTTAACTATTCTTCTTACATTGAAGAATTAAAATATGGTATATTCTTTCAGAAAAGCAAAAGCGATTATTGGGTGGACAAGTGCTGCTAGAACACACTGAAGGGGACCATAACATTATTGTAAATGGGAAAGCAAGCAAATGGAGATATCATAATCCTAGTGCTATCTTGTTCTGGACAATTACTTCCTTTTAATTTGTTTTGCCACTACAGGTAGTTCTCAGTTTTCAACCATATTGGAACCAGAACTACCATTGCTAAGCAACACGGTTATTAAGTGAGTTACGCCCCCACTTTACAACCTTTTGGCTGCACTTATTAAGTGAATCTGGCTTCCCCCATTGACTTATTGGACACCCCTTCCCCTTCCAGGTTCTGTTCTGTTCTATTCTATTCTTAGTTTGCTGGTAGCTGCAGAGCTCCGAAATACACATCTCCTCCATTGTCTTCCTGTTCTCCCCACTCCCCATACCTTTATCAGTGTTGCTGTACTGATGCTGGGGGGAATATCAAATGGGAGGCGAAGAAGGTAGCACAGGTGTCTGCTATTTTGCTAAGCAGATGGCTTTTCCATAGAGATATGTTTTGTTATATTGTGTTTTGTTTTGTTTTTGCTGAAAATTAGTTCAGTCACTTCTTGTAATTTCTTCAAAATGTAAGTCCTTAACTGAGTATCCAGGCTGGCATGTCTATGGTCTTCTTCAGAGATCAGACAAGAAATATGATGAAGCCATCAAATGTTACAGAAATGCACTGAAATGGGATAAGGACAATCTCCAAATCTTGAGGGACCTTTCACTGCTACAAATTCAAATGAGGGATCTAGAAGGTTACAGGGTAAGTGAAGAGTAAGCTTCAAGAACATTTTATAGGTTTCATAACAAATGGCTTTTCTTATTTATTTACTTACTCATCCAGCAAGTTTCATAACAAACGGCTTTTCTTATTTATTTACTTACTCATCCACTCATCCAGCAATCATATTTACATAGTCAACCATCTCACAGAATTGTGACTTTATTATTTAAATAAGATGCAAGGAAATTTTTGATAGAATTCTTGATTCAGTGGGACAGGAGGACCCTGTTAAAGCATCCAGAATGAGATTTGATTATATAAATGTATGTATAATTTAGCACCTACACACACAAAAAATAGAACTTTGGACACAAAAATGCCTCTTTATTTTCTACTTCTCCATTAAAGGAGCTTATGTTCCAATTCCAGAGAATAATTTGTCAAGGGCTCTGATTGTTATACATGTAACATAACAACTGGTTGCTTAATGACCTTCAAAATTACAATGGACTTCAAAAAAGCTATTTACAGTCCATACTCAGTTACAGTTGCTGCGCGCGCACATGTAGTCATGTGATTGAATTTTGTGTGCTTGACAACTGGCTCACATTCATAAATGGTTGCAGCATCCTGCAATTTGTGACATTTTTTGACATTTTCCAGCAGAAAAGAGTTTAAAGAGTTTTTTTAAAAAAAAAACACCCATTGTAGGGTGTTTTTCATTCAGTTCACATGATGACCACTTAACAATTGCAATGACTTAAGACCAAAATTCTGGGCTCAATTATGATCATAAATCAAGAAATCCTTAGACAAGTAGTCCTCAGCCTATACCATTATTTCAGCAGTTGTTCAAAATTACAATGGTGATTAAAGAATTGTGGCTATTATCGATTTTTGGAGTTTTGGCTATCCTAGCACCCAGTGGTCACATGATTGTGATCTGGACATTTGACAACTGGTTTACACTAATAACAGTTGCAGCACCCTGTAATCACTTGATTGGCATTTGCAACATTCCCTGCTGGCTTCTCCAGAAAATCAGTGGGAGGCCGGCAGGAAAAGTTGCAACTCATTGGAGTAAATCTCCTCCACCACGCACCCTGCCCAGCTCCTCTGCACTCAGGCCAGCCACACATGCACCCTATCCCTCTCTCACATCCCTTCCTGACCCATGCCTCTTGCATATCCCCTTGCACTCCCTCCCCAACTTTCCCTTGCACTTTCACACACTATCCTTGACTCTCCCTTGAACACCTTCTTCAACCTATCTTAGCACTTACACTGCCCCACCCCACCCTAGCAGCAGCCACCTACCTGCCTGCCTACCTACTTGTTATCTACTTGGGAATTGCATTGCTATCACTAAATGATGCAGTCACTCTTCATGATCTCATTGTTTAGCATAGGGAATTCCAGTCCCAATTGCTGTTGTAAGTCAAAGACCACCATAATCATTTTAGAGACTGTATGCGCATTAATTATCTTTTACATGCAAATGGGGATCTTATTTTATTCCCAACTCAAAAAATAAGTATCTAGCTCTAAAGTGATCCTCTTCCCAAATCTACGAAGATGTCCATATACAAAATCATAAATATATATTCATTGGAGGATAGGATAAGCCTATCCTATTACAGCAATGTAACTTTGCTTTCAAATATCTAGTACTTCTGTCACAAAAGTAAACAGACAATATGGTACCATTTTTAAAGCAAGCTTCATTCCCTTATTCTCTTGTCTCTTTGTAATTCCAAACTTTTGGATGCTGATTCTTGTTTTTGACTCAGATCCTGAATTCAGGTGACTAAATTTTTATTTTATCTCAGTCATAATCAGCTGTTTTCCACATCACAAAATCCGAATGCAAAATGGCTCTCAGCCTTGTCAAAAAAAGTAAATCAAAACATTTTATCCATTTTCTGACATAAAAATATTGAAACATAATCACAGGTAGTCCTCCACTTATGACACAGTTGAGCCCAAGATTTCTGTTGTTAAGTGAGACATTTGTTAAATGAGTTTTGCCCCATTTTACAACCTTTCTTGCCCTAGTGGTTAAGTGAATCATTGCAGTTAAGTTAGTAGCCCAATTGTGAAATGAATCTGGCTTCCCCATTGACTTTGCTTGTCAGAAGGTCACAAAAGAGGATCACATGACCTTGAGACACTGCAACCATCATAAATAACGAACCACTTGCCAAGCGTCTGAAACTTGATCACATGATCATGGGGATGCTGCAAAGGTTGTAACTGAAAAACAGTCGTAAGACACATATTTTAGGGCCATTATAACTTTGGTCACTAAACGAACTTGTAAGTTGAGGACTACCTGTAGTGCAATTGGAAGGTATTCTTTTTTTAATTGATACAACTCGTTCAACAACAGCAGTATGGATTTCTGCTAGATATTGTGGAATTCAGTACAGAAGGCTAGAATATGAATTTGATATTTATTATTGTTATACAGGAAACTAGGTATCAGTTACTTCAGCTTAGACCTGCACAGAGAGCATCATGGATTAGCTATGCTATAGCTTATCATCTGCTGGAAGACTATGAAATGGCAGCAAAGATTTTGGAGGAATTTAGGAAGACCCAGCAGGTATTACATAGATTTATATGTAAGTCAATGAGTTGTTGATCAAAACTGTAAATGTGTTGTTTTACTTTGACCGAAATTTGTATATTTCCAAGTACTGTAGGCAACTGAAAATCAAATGAAAAGTTCTTATTTAGGAATGTTGGACGTAACTTTAGGCTGTGTTAACCCATCTGCATATCTGCAGAAAGTGAAGGATGGTGTCAGATGCTTTTACTTTACCAGTTCCCATTCAGAAAGAAGCAGGACTATTGTGTGGATGGGGATCAGATCTGACACAACTCACATATATGTTCAACATAATATAGATATCCCCTGTTGGATTGAAGTTAATTTTGTGAGTTAATTTCTTATTTGTGTTACTAAAATTAAAAATATGAGCAGTACTGAAGAACTGAAGAAGCTTCTTGGATGAGAAGCGAAATGTTGTTCAAGGAAAAACAAAGTCCAGTTGCCTTTTGAAAAAAGCACCTTTGGAATATGAGTAGTACGATTTTTTCTTGCCTTTGTAGACCTCTCCTGATAAAGTAGACTATGAGTATAGTGAGTTGCTATTATATCAAAATCAAGTTCTCCGAGAAGCAGGACTTTATAAAGAAGCTTTGGATCATCTTGGAACCTATGAAAAGCAAATCTGTGACAAGTTAGCCGTTGAGGAAACTAAAGGTAATTGGGCTATTCAAATTCTCTTGCATCTAAATCTCTTTACAATTAAAAATGTTTTTGTGGTATGATTTATTTAAATGTCTGAGGAATAAAATCACTGCCAATTCTCCATATAATCAGTGCTACTGATATGATTATATGTTGTTCCATTTATAATAGAAATAATTGTTCTGTCAAATTATTAGTAGTTTGATAACTAGAAAGAATGAGGCTGGCAAGCACCTTTCTCAAATTTAAATATTATAATATAAAGTAGTTCAAATCTGAGTAATATTTTCCTAAGTAATATTTCATCAGTATGTATTCTGAAAATTGAACAGGACCTGACCCTTCAATTTGACTTGCCAGTCAATCAGTTTTTTTAGTTTCCTAACCTCCATACCACCAGTATTTGTTTCCCTTGTATTCCTGGTACATATTAACAGGAACAGGCATGTCTGCTTACATGCTTTTAACATGGCTTTCACTATCTTTTCCCAAAGTTGATTTCCCCCCGTAATAATTGCTATAGCTGTGGAAGGATTGAATAAAACTCATTTATTTAATATAAATTTCTATGGACCTAATGTTCTTCAAAATGAATGGTGGTTCCTTTTTATCATGGGATGCACTCAAAGTTCCTCAAAAGTTGCTACCAAGTTGTAATTTGTAAAGTAATAGAAATGGGAAATTACTATAATCAATAATTAAATTCAGTTTTGTCTTAGCTCTGCTCACACCCCAGCAAGTTATTTAATTTGGATGACAAACTAAACTTAAGTGTGTTCTCCAACCAATACATTTTGCTTTTTTTAAAATTTGTTGACTAGATCAAAGTTTACTTGACCATTGATAGTTTTTGCCCTTCTGATAGTTTTTCAGGAAGATACCAGGTAGAAGTGCCAAACTTTCCATGAATGAAGTGTTCCAGAGAATTTCAGAACGTTCTGTTTTGTCTCTGAACCACACATTTCTGGCTGTTTTGATTTAAGAAGGGTGGTCCAGTTTTTTGGCAGCAAAGGATTAATATTGAAACAACTTTCAGAACAGAGTTCAGAATGACCTGTAGGTGAAATGAAACATTCTGGAATTATTTAGCACATTCTTTTTCCAAAAGAGTTAAAATTTGGGGCACATTTAGTCTATTGTATACAGTTACATAAGAACAAGAAATTGGTGAAAATTGTCTTGTTCCTATTTTATATGGTGAACATCCCTGAGCAGAGGTCTAATCACTGTTGATTAATTAAACTTAACTTTACTAAACTAGATACCATAGTGAATGTAAAACTAGAAAACATGCCAGCTGCTATGTGATACCGGGTACAGTAGTTTTTGGAAAGTTCAGTGAAATGTTAACCATTAAACCGGTTTGAATTTTTTAAAAGAAAAACACTGACGCTTATTTGTTAGATTTTTTTTCTGTTTCATTCAAGAGCTCAAGGTAGCATACATAATGTTTCCTTTTCTTATTTTATCATACAACAACCCTGTGATATGAGTTATATGGAAAGAGAATTACCAGCCCAGTGACAGAATGAGATTCATGGCTGAGGGTTGACTTGATCTTGGCTCATTTAAGTCATTAGACTGCACTTGTTTTCATACTAGACTTTAAAGCAAGTAAGCTATGTATGTAAACTTAGTCTTTTTCTTTCATAAGGAGTTACTTGGCAGACATGGAAATTAGAACATTTATTTCATTGGTAAATATACTCTATCATGGTTGATTGATAACTCTGCATTTTTAACAGGAGAACTTCTGTTCCAACTC
This sequence comes from Diadophis punctatus similis, assembly GCA_023053685.1. Lineage (NCBI taxonomy): Eukaryota > Metazoa > Chordata > Lepidosauria > Squamata > Dipsadidae > Diadophis > Diadophis punctatus. The sequence continues at coordinate 44,172,458 of JALIGW010000006.1, forward strand.
TGCAAGCTGGAAGAGGCAGCTGAGATTTATAGAGGATTGCAAGAAAGAAATCCTGAAAATTGGGCTTATTATAAAGGTTTAGAAAAAGCACTTAAACCAGGTATGATAAGCTTTAGTTTATATAGGTGTGAGTAGCTCCACATTTTTATATGTAAAAAATTAAGAATAAGTAAAAATAAGAAAAATGTGTTACTATCTTTTCACAATTGAAATGAGTCCTTCGGGAGTTGGGCGGCATATAAGAATAACAAAATAAATAAATAAATAAATAAATTTGAAAAATTATATAGTTTGAAAAAAATATTGACTATAATGGATGAGGTTCATATGAATTGGAATACATATTTACCTGTCTCCTGGGAACATGGTAGTGCAGATTCTTATAGAGTGTTGTGATCTGGAAAAAGATATGGCTGCTTTTATGATGAAAAGTTTGTTATCATATTGATGTATTGTTGTTGTTTTTTATTGTTTATTTTATTCTATTATTTTACTTCTGTTTTATTTACACGCTTTTCATTTCTTCCTTTTTATTGTTGTAAGCTGTCGAGTAGTTCCATAGCAAGATAGATGGCAAATAAATGTAACAAATAAATTTTAAAAAGAGGTGCAGTTGTATGTGCTCTTCTGCATTCCAAAATGCAAAGTTTGACATAAAATTAATATCAGCTATTTATTTCAAGGATGGATCGGCTAGTCCTAATAAACAGCAATGAAAACCAGCGTAAAACTTACACATGTTACTTTTTTACTTGTCAAGGATTGAGTTTGAATCAAAGGTGATTCTAGTTGGAAAATACTTAAGTAAAAATACTGCTATTATGGATATGGCAGAAAACCTGAGATAAACTGCTAAAGGTTGCACCTTAGAGCCACTTCAGGGTGACATGAAAATAAGGCCACATCCTCTAGTAGTATTGTATATGGAGGCGTTTCTATAAAGCAGTTTATAATTATTAATGTGGAAGAGGCAGGGTAAGATGTAGAAGAGGCAGAGGTGTTTAAGCCTCATGTCACCTCATCTGCTAATTAAAAGTGGAGTGATGGGAAATCATAGCCAAAGTTGGTTGCCATCCTGGCGGATATACCCAGAATTATTGGAAGATGGTATTAAGTTTCATTCTGGTCTCAGCTGAGTATGTTAGTTCTACAGATGTTTAATTTATTCAGGATTTATAGTTTACTGACATAAGGTAAACCATATCTTAGGGATAATTATGCTAGATTGGTGTTTATTTAGACAAAGATGAAACTATATACCTATAAAAGATTTGACCCCTATTCGTTTTGTATCCTCAAAATTAAATTAGAGGGATTTTCTGTGCCTTTCCAAAGCAAAATGTCTTGGGATACAGATGATCTATGTTTTCAGAACAGTTCTTTCTAGCCCAGAAACCCTGGGTTCTTACCTCAATTAAATCTGTCTCTCAGATTTAATAAAAGATTGAGGTAGCTCTGTATTAACATTTTACAGAGATACTTTTAGTTTTTACAAATATCATTCACCTTTGCAAATGTTAATATACTTTTGGTTGAACTTTGTCATATCTTTTGGTTGTTAGGTGTACATCTGTGTGTGCGTGATTTTTAAAAAGAGAGAGAAAGCTAGCTTGACTTGTGTAACAGAGTAGGGGATATAGGAAAACTAGGGTGACAAGCCAATGAAAGGTAGGCAGTTGGCATGTCTGTGATCCATAAGAACAATGTTTTGCTTGATATGATATTGCTGAGACAATTGATTCAAATTCATAGGATCCAGCTTTTAAAATTTTGCTTATAATTTGGCCCGAGGGACTGCTGTTTAAGAAGCATAATGATCATTTTGCCAAAGTCCTGGTCATATTAAAGGGTACTCTAGAATTGTCATTTTGATATTTAGCCAAATTAATTCTGTTTTGAAACTATAGCTTCTGTTATATTTTAAAATCTGTGGCAGTTAATGTAAGATTTGATCGGCAGCTTAGGTTGGATGTGAGTATAACAACATGATTTTGTTACCCTAGCTAATATGTTAGAGAGGTTCAAAATCTATGAAGAAGCCTGGATTAAATACCCAAGGGGACTAGTTCCAAGACGACTGCCATTAAACTTTTTATTGGGTAAGTTTTGTTTGGATACTTCAACCTATCTGTAAAAGAGACAGAGAGGATTATTTTGGTGGTATATCTTTTATCATTATCTTCATTTCTAAAATGTCAGAAATGTTCTATTCAGCCTGGCATAGACATTATAAAGTACCAAGCCAGGTATAGAATGGTATATAATTCTAATTCAATACATCTAATTCTTAGAGTTTATCATTTGAAAAGAGTTAGCATGTGTTTGGTTTGAAACAACATGCTTGCAGCAGAATTCACACATATTTTTCTTTAGGTGACAAATTCAAGGAGTGTTTGGACAAATTTCTGAGGATGAATTTCAGCAAAGGCTGCCCGCCAGTTTTCAATACGTTACGGTCGCTATACAAGGATAAAGAAAAGGTTTGTGCATGTATTTTAATGATTTGGGCTGTTTTCTAATACAATTTTCAACCCAACAGTATGCCCACTGTACAAGTAGTCCTCGATTTACGAATGTAATGGAGCCTGCCAATTCCATTTGTAACCCGATGATTCATGGAAGTGAATCTGGTACCTTGAACAGGATCACTCCTTTCGCCCATGCATTCACTAATCGAATGCAAGGCTTGTTAAGTGCACATGAGGTATTTCAGGGTAAGGAAGGCCATGGGGGGCCTACTGATGGAACAGGCCACCTGCCTAAGACCACGCAAGGCCTCCCCACCCCACTGAAATACCTCATTCCCCCCCAATTGCTTTATCCCCCTCAACCTGCCATGTCGGGTCTCCTCTCCAGCCTCGTGTGCCCCTCTGCATTCTGTTCGGGCCTCCTCAGGCCTCACCTGGCAGGTTGCTGGCCAAAATGAAGCTTCTGAGGGGCGAATCTGGCCCGTCGATGCTCTGTTTGGCCCTCTCCTGGCCCGTTGCAGGCCGAAATGGAGCCCCCGGAGACTCGGATCTGGCCCCCGGAGGCTCCATTTCAGCCTGCAATAGGGGGAAGGGGAGGGCCAAACGGGGCCATGGGAGGGCCGAATGGGGCTTCTGATGGGTGGGTCATTGTTTGTTGGTTTATGCAATTCTGCATTGCTAGAGGGCAGAAAAAGGGGGAAAATAGTCAGGCACAGGACATTGGAAGAAACAACTTATCTGAATAAGACTGCAACAACTAATCATCTTCACACTATCTCTGTATCTGTCAGTCACATATTCACTTAGCAGCCATTTTCTTAATTGGAACCCTTTGCAGTCACTAAACAAGAATTAGCTGCAATGTTTGACAGACCTGAGATAAATAGATGAATGAATGGATAGACAGAGACAAGATATAAACTGATTGTAGAATATGGTTTTTGAGGTCTGTCATGGCTGCAGTTTTGCTGGTGTGAGCCAGAGAAGGGAGTGAAGGAAAAGGATAAAAAAAACCAGCTCAGTTGTGGTCTTGAAAGTCAGCTGCCAGGAGGCCTTTTGAATTGACCTGGCTACTAGCCAGGGTTTTGTGGGTGGCTTCTGAATGAGAAGTCCCATAGGTAGACTGAGGTGCAGTATATAGGTATTGGGAGCTAGAGCCTGGAAGAACACCTACCTTCTCAGTTGCTGGTGAATGTGCTCCAGAATAACCCAAAACTGAAGAGAGAGAAGGAGAGGAATGGAGAGTAAAAGTTTGTTGCTGGAGTGGAAGTTGATACTGGAGAAGAGATGGAGGATGGAGTGAGGTGAACAGGACAAAAGTCCTGTTTGATGTAAGAAGACCGAGAGGGATGAACTTCACTCAAGATTTCAGATCATTAAGGGCTGGAGAGGACAGAAAGGGAAATTGGCTGCCAGAACAGTAACCCTGGTATTGGGAGAACACTGGGCAGAAGACTCAGAAAAGCTTTCTTCCTGCAACACAGAACCGGATGGTGATTCAATTGAGCTGGAAAGGGAATCAAGCAATGATGAGCACATTCCAGCAATCCCAGTCCTTTTGTTTCCTTTCTGTCTCTTATCAAGCCTAGAAAGGGAGGAGGGAATATAAAGAAAAGGAAGCAGGAGAAATAGAGGGCGGGGAAGTTGCTGGTAGGGAGCAAAGGAAGTAACATCCACCCTGTTGTAAATATCTTCTGTTTATAGTAAAGAAAGAGTACAAAGTTCCCAGTCGTGTGTGACTGTCCATTGCCACCTTTACTTAATACACCTGTGGTCCAAAAATGAACCCCATCACATTGTGACACAGATACGTTAAGAATCATAACTGTTTTTAGATTTCTAATGAATAAAGAATGCATTTGTTCTACAATCCATTGAACTAAAATGTATATATTTATTTTTTTACACATAGGTGGCAATCATAGAGGAACTGGTGGTGGGTTATGAAACTTCTCTGAAAGGTTGCAGGCTGTTTAACCCAAATGGTAAGTACTATGGCACTTTGGTATTCTTATTGACAATAATCACTGTTTCATGAAGAAAATACTCAGGCTGATTTGGATCATCAAGCAGTTTTTGCAGTTATAATGTGTATAATTTTGATTTCCCCGTTTCCATTGCTTATTCCCATAAACTGCAGATATATTCAGGGCCAGGATTAACTTGAATGTAGGATATGTTCTATCTGGTACCTTTGTATAAGATGGTTGGGGCAAGTTTGGATTATCAATATAGATGAACTAATAGCAATAGATGAACTAATCACTCAGATGGTCAGATCTGGTCTCTGTTTTCATTTTAGTGTAATAGCTGCGGCCTTGAAGTGTTTTCCCAAATTATATTAAAATAAGTTTTGATATATACTTTTCATGAAATATAAGATCAACAGAAATATACAGCACATTTTCCATGAAATGTTGTTAAAAAAGAAAATGGAATATGTCTTGTTTAGTTAACTTTATGTAATCACTTAATACTTTTATTAGTGATCACAAGCAATATTAGTTATACAGCTAAGTTTAAAAAAAGTATAACATTTTGTCCAAATAGATGATGGTAAAGAAGAACCTCCAACTACTTTACTCTGGGTCCAGTACTACTTGGCACAGCATTATGACAAAATTGGGCAGCCATCCATAGCTCTAGACTATATAAATGCTGCAATAGAAAGCACACCTACCTTGATAGAACTGTTCCTTGTGAAAGCTAAAATCTATAAGGTAAATGTTCATTGTTATACCATTGTGTTGGAAATCAGCTATCTTTGTGGAACTATTGGCCATATATATATATATATACTATATTTTTCTTTTGTTTTAAACTTTACATTTTAGAGAACTTAAACAATATTTGTGAAGAATTGCAAAATTACAAAGAAAATGTTTCTAAAATTATTCAGGTTACAAATTATGTATATTTGCTAGGGAGTAAATCATGTTGAACTATAGGACTTGCTTCTGAGTTAATACATTTTATGCTTCCACGGTTAATTTTCGAAAGAATAATTTATGGGGTGACATAATATTGTCACTATCTTTTTTTATCCTGACATTTTTATAACATATCAAAAAAAAATGATGTGCCAAACTGCAGTTAATGTCATATATCTAACTTGTTTCTCTCCTGTCATTTAAGCATGCTGGAAACATAAAAGAAGCTGCAAGGTGGATGGATGAGGCTCAGGCACTGGACACAGCAGATAGATTTATCAACTCCAAATGTGCAAAATACATGTTAAAAGCCAGCTTGATAAAAGAAGCTGAAGAAATGTGTTCTAAATTTACAAGGGTTTGTTCAGCTCATATTTTTTTACTTTTATACATGGCAATTAGAGTGTCAACCATTACATTGGGCAGTACTGTGCATTATTGCCTTTTAACGTGTTTTTTTTGGGGGGGGGATGCTAAAACCTGATATAAACATGAAAAGGATTGTTCTAGCCTATCTATTATTTTATTTTTATATTAGAGCTATTTAGTTTCAACTTCTATTTCTATAGAAGTGGAAGTACCCGGGCAAAATATGAATCCATTAAACCCTTCTGCTCTTATTGCCCAGCAATAAGTTTTTTCTCTTTTCACTTACGAGGTTGCTGCAGTCATTTCCAAGTTTTGGTTGCTCGTGACATTATTTGGCTTTCTATTTTCTATTCCAATATGGAATTAATTTTTTAAGAGCTGTTAACATTGCATTTTCACAAAGCAACATTCTTGGTTAGTTGCAGCCACTTCTTGCCTGATCAATGTATGTCTGATGTTTTTATGAGGCAATACCTCTGCTCCCAGCTGCTAATGGGAATGGAACATATAGAATTCTGAATCTTTTGCATTTGGTTCTATGGGTGTATATGGCTCCATTTCATAGTAGCATATTTTTCTTGTGCTAAGAGCTGCTCATTATAAAAAATAAATAAACTTCAGAATTAAAAAATAATGATCTCCAGAGTTTCCTTTTTTAATATAAGCAAATCATAGTAGCAAACGGTCATGCCTGACATTTCTATTTTTTTCTTTCTAGGAAGGAACATCAGCTGTGGAAAACCTGAATGAAATGCAGTGTATGTGGTTCCAGACAGAATATGCCCAAGCTTATAAAACAATGAATAAATTTGGAGAAGCACTTAAAAAATGTCATGAAATTGAGAGAGTATGTATTTAATAACTTCACATTAATACTTTTTGTCTTATTTTTCAGGGATAAGGTTTGAGACAGTATTTTAGTTACAAGGGCTTATTTGTGTTGCATGGTATATTTTTGTTTTCATTCATATTATTTAATAATGGGAAGTACTTTTTATTTCTTTGTAAGAGCACATATTTCTGTGTTTTTCTTTCTAAATTCTATCAACTCCTGTAGGGGTGAGGAGAGAAAAATTCTGTAGGCAAGTGTCTCACCCTTTCCTCCTCCTCTGCCTGCAGAGTAGAGATTGGAGAGAAAGATTTCAAGTGATTACTGTGAGTCGTTTGGCAGCATGCTGCGCCTTCCAGCCCTAGACTGCTAACACAAATCACATGGATTTTGAAAAACAAACATCTTACTCGCTTGAAATCCCTCCCCAGTTTTTCTGCTGTGCAGGAGTGGGAAGATTCAGAGAAAAAAGAAATTGTCTACCAAAGTTGCTTACAGTTTTTCTTCCACAACACCCCTGTAAAGCAGAGAGATTGGAGAGAAAAATTTCAAGAGAGTAAACTGTTCGCTCTTTTGTGGATTGAGAGCAGTGTGATTCGCCAGCAGAGGGAAAGGGGCAGACAAAGGACGTACAAATTTGCTTTTTCTCCTTCCTCCCAGAGCAGGCAGACTGAAGTGAAAGGGATTTTCAGGACAGTACTGTGAACTGTGTGGTGCACTTATGGCTCCCAGACCTAGGCTTCTAGTGCAGTTTCATTGTTTTCAATGTTTAGAAGAGCAAACAGCTTACTTTCTTGCAAAACTTTTCTCTTCAATCAACCTGCTCTGCCCGCAGGTGGGGTTGGGGACACAGGTCAGGTACATACAACATATATTCACTGTAATGACTATCATATCAGTGAGGGACACTGAAAAAATAATAAATTGTCATAAATGGGCCATAAAGTTATTTTTTCAGCACCATTGTAACTTTGAATGGTCAGTAACTATATGTATCCTCTCATAATTGCCATGCCAATTTTAAAAACCTGGTCTTGGCCCTCATGCCTTAACTGTTGGGTTTGACATTTAGGCAGAGACTTCTGTCCTGCTACGTTATCTGACATCCTTCTAAACTACAAATTTCAAGGACTGGATCTGATGCTTAATTGCTTATATGTTAAATGCTAAACTTTGGGTACTGTTGCTTATGTGTGCTTGTATTACCAGCATCCATCTTTATGGTGCTAAATTCAGTTTTAAAACTTCAGCAGTCATTTCTAAGTTAAGTGTGTACTATTGTAATATTGGATGCTTGCTAGATAATTACATATTATGTTAGCATTTTGTAGAAATCACAGATGACCAGTTTGACTTCCACACATACTGTATGAGGAAAATTACACTTCGGTCATATGTAGACTTGTTAAAACTAGAAGATGTACTTCGACAGCACCCATTTTATTTTAAAGCTGCAAGAATTGCCATAGAAATATACTTGAAGCTCCATGATAACCCTCTGACGGATGAAAATAAAGAACATGAAACTGATACAGGTATAAACATACAGCCTCTTCTGCATGTACGCTGTATAACATTTTCGGATTGCTGTTGCTGGTGTTTTAAGAGGCGAAATTGTTGAATACAATACAGATAGTCCTCGAATTACAACCACCATTGAGCCCAAAATTTTACGTTGTTAAACGAGACATTTGTTAAGTGAGTTTTGCCCCATTTTATGACCTTTCTTGCCACAGTTGTAAAGTGAATCACTGTGCGTTGTTAAGTTAGCGACACGGTTGTAAAATGAATCTGGTTTCCCAATTTGACTTTGCTGGTGGCAAAGGCCGCAAAAGGTCATCATGTGACCCCAAGATACTGCAATAATCATAAATAGGAGACAGTTGCTAAGCATTTTAATTTTGATCATGTGACCATGGCGATGCTCCAATGTTCATAAGTGTGAAAAAATGTTCAAAAGTCACTTTTTTTCAGTGCCATTGTAATTTTGAGCGATCATTAAATGAACGGTTGCAAGTCAAGGACAACCTGTATTCTTAAAAACCGTATACTTCATTGTTTTTTCAAATCAGCTATAAACTGTCAAAAACTATTATGACTGGGTATGATATACAGTAATAAAACAGATTCAGAACAATATAACAAAATGTTTTAAGATGTCAAAAAAAGCAATAAAACCAACTGGACATAAAACATTCCTATAAGAAGCATGCTACTATCCTACCCCAAATCCTGGAGCAAGAGACAGGTTTTTAGGGGCCTTTTAAAGGGTAGGCAGCTATAGAAATGTTTTTGGGAGGGAAGGAGCGCTGTTCATTCTCTGTAACAAAGAAGAGTTTGTTCCTATTTCCCGTCAGATTATTCTATTATTGATTAAGTAGAACAAAGCATTAAACAGACCCAAAGCATGGCAAGTTCATCCAATTGTACAGAATGGGCAGGCCCTATGCAACAAAAGGCTTTATAGGTAATAACTACATTTTGAATTACACCTGGAAGCCCACTGATCATCAGTACAGCTTCTGAAATAGATGTGTTATGTAAGCATGTTATACATCCCCCTCAACTGCTTTATGCTTTTGCCTAACTGCTGTTGAAGACCAGTTGCTGCTTCCTGTGGTCTTCAAGAGCAGCCCCATGTAGAATATATTGCAGTAGTTCACCTGTGAAGTGATCCTGGGATGACTGTCTAAAAGGCCTCATAGGCTAGGGACAGGCCCAGATGGTGTACAAGATGAATCTGTGGAAGTGCTATCCCAGCTACATCTGCCACTTGCTCCTTGAGTAGGATCTGCAAGTCCAAAAGAAAACCCAAATTTTGCACAGGTCTCTAATAAAGAAATAAGCCCCATTCAGGATTAAAGATGGAAAATCTCTGGACGTGTTACAAATATTCACAACCACTTTATTTTAAGAATAGTTAAGCTGAGTCTTTCCTCTTATTCCACAACTTCCACACACTGGGACAAGAAGTTGACATAAATTGGCTGGCGTGGGGTCATCATCAACCTACTCATGATACCTGACTTGACTGATAACCTTGCCCATGGGTGTCATGTAAATATTAAACAGGAGGTCAAGAGTTCCATGGAATTACATACAGCAGAGGCGCTGGGCTCAATCTGCCAACCCTCCCTCCTCAGGAAAAACTGACTGAAATTAATTAAGAAATAGGAGGAGAACCACTATAATACATTGTTGAGTTCTAGAAATGACTTCTAGAAAAAGAGGTGTATTTTTGCTTCCTTCATCATAGGCAGAACCATTCTTCTCAAAGAGGCCGACACTAGAGGGCGACAATATAAAGTGCTTTGAAGAAGATCAAATTAGGGAGTTCGTTATATGATCTTAGAAGTCACTTATTTTTGAGCTTGAAAAATTTGAACTAGAAAACTTATAGATGCTTAATTTGAAAATGAAATAAAAAGTGGATTTTCTTAATATACAACCAAATGTGTTTTTCTACAAAGCAAATATGTCTGATAAAGAGTTAAAGAAGCTACGCAATAAACAGAGGAGAGCTCAGAAAAAAGCTCAACTGGAAGAAGAAAAAAAGAATGCTGAAAAAGAGAAGCAGCAACGAAATCAGAAAAAGAAAAAAGATGATGATGATGAAGAAATTGGAGGGCCAAAGGAAGAGCTTATTCCTGACAAATTGGCAAAGGTACCAAATTATTTGAGTGTGTGTGTGTGTGTACATTTCATTATGCAAATGACATGAGGCAAATACTGTACATCGCTATAGAAATGTTTTTTGTTGTATTCGTATCTGCTAAATTAAAGTTTCACTATATTAAAAATATTACTTCGCAATATTATCATTTTAAGAGTGACTATTCAATAAACTTTTGAATGGCCACTCAGCTAGAGTTAATAATTTCAGTATATATCTTGACACATGGTTTTGCAACAAGGCATATCAGAGTTCTTGTAGAATCTGATATAGTTTTTTAGTATGATACTTAACAAGTTAAGTTATTAACTGAGGAGTAGCAGTTCTGATATTCATATGAAAATGTTTGGCCAATATAAGGATAGGCCAAAGTTTGTCCTTCACTAATTTTTATATTTTTATATTGAGGTTGAATTAAGGGACACTGGGAACTCAAGACAAAAAGATAGACCTTCTAATAGCATGCTATATTTAACAGAAGCTACTGAGTTTCTTTGAGGAATGGTTCAAAACAGAGTCATTTCTTTGACTTGTCAGATGATTAATTAGATACATGCAATTTTTAAAAGAACTTGCTAATTTTTAAAACAATTATATCAGAATTAATTTGTAACTACATATTTCATTCTGGAGAGTTAAGAAACTTTCTGTTTAGAAGATAGACTTATTTTTCATTGATCTTGCAGATTGATAATCCTACACTAGAATGTTGGCTTCCAAGAATACCGTAGATCAGTGGTTCCCAAACTTTTTCAGTCCACCGCCCCCTTGGTGCTACAAACTCATCCTCACCGCCCCCCCATCCCACCCCCTCAGGTGGGCGTGGCTTAGTGGTCAGGTGACCGGGTGGGCATGGCCAACTTGTAAAATGTGGTGAAACTCACTTAACAACGCTCTTGCTTAGCAATCAAAATGTTATGCTCAATTGTGGTCATAATTCTTTCTTTCTTTCTTTCTTTTTCTCTTTCTTTCTTCCTTTCTTCCTTTCTTTTTCTCTTTCTTTTTCTTTCTTTCCTCCCTTCCCCTTCTTTCTTTTTCTTTCTGTCTTCCTTCCTTCCTACCATCTTTCTCTTCCTTCCTTCCATCTCTTTCTTTCCTTTCTTCTTTCTTTCTTTCTTTCTATCTTCCTCCCTCCCTCTCTTTCTTTCCTTTTTCTTTCCTTCTTCCCTCCCTTCCCTTCCCTCTTTTCTTTTTGACTGTCTTCCTTCCTTCCTACCATCTTTTTCTTTCTTTCTGTCTTCCTTCCTTCCTACCTACCTACCATCTTTCTTTCTTTCTTTCTCTTTCTTTCTTCCTTTCTTCCTTCCTTCCTTCCTTCCTTCTTTCCTTATTTTGTGTGTGTGTGTGTGTGTGTGTGTGTGTGTGTGTGTCTCGCACACACCGCGGGACTACATTGCCTCCTCTGGGCTCTGCCTATGGCAATTTAAAATGTGCTTCTGTCTGCGAGGAAGAGGGGCATGTTTGAAAAGAGGGGCTGGAGGTGGGTGGGAAATCTATCCCACATTGAGCCACTGGGTGTGTGTGAGTGTGTGTGTGCGTGTGTGGCCGAAAACGTCCAGGTTTGGGAAACTGGGAGGTTTTGAAACTGGTTCCCCCAAACATGGTTTGTATTTGGTTGCATAAACAAACAAACAAACACACAAGCCATTTTGGTTCCTCGCCAAGGCTGGCTCAACTGGATGACCAAACAGAGCCTGGAAAGGAAAGAAAACTGCAGAAGTGGTCAATGGAGGGGGTGGGTGGGACAGATGCACATGGGGGAGGGTCTTCTCCCCGTCCCCCCACACTGGCACATTCAAGGGGCTTCCTGAAAATACACCCCCTCCCCCGTGGGAAGCGCTGGCACCCTCCGAATTGCCTTCCTTGGCACAGAGGCCAGGTGGAGGGGGGGACTCCTGTACCCAGCAGGCACAGCTAGAAAGCCCCCTCCTCACTTGGTGGTGTGTCGTACCTGCCTAAATTGCTATCCATCCGGGGGCAGGGGAAGATGGCATCGCAGGGACGAACAAGAGCAGTGTGTTAGGTGGGCAGAGGAGGCGAGGCCGAAGGCCACATCGTGAGACGGGCATGCGGAGAGGTTGCAGGGAGGGCGCAGGAGGCTGGGCACCTGGGATCATCAGTGGGATGGAGAAGGGGATGGTATTGGGTGTTTGGGGTGGGGTGGGGAGTTATGATTTTTAGAAGATGAGACACATGTACGCACAATGGCCAAGGGGAGGATTTAACTTGGGGTTGTTTGGGAGAGAAAAATAGAGGGAGGGAGGGAAGAAAGGAAGGAAAAGAAAGGAAAGGAAAGAGAAAGAAAAGGAAGGAATGAGAGGGAAGGAAATGGAAGGAGGAAGGAAAGAGGGAGGGAAATTAAAGGTGAAAAGGAGAGGGAGGGAGGAAAAGGAAGGGAAGGGAAGTAGGAAGGAAAAAGGGGGGAAGGAAAGGGAAGGAAGGAAAGTAGGAAGGAAAAGGAGAGGGAAGGAAGGGAAAGAGACAGAAGGAAGGAAGGGAAGGGAAGGAACGGAGGAAGGAAAAAGAGGGAAGGGAAGGGAAGTAGGAAGGAAAAAGGGAAGGAAAGGAAAGGGAGGCAGGCGAAGGCGGCAGAAACTCTGGCGGGCAACTATTCCCAATCTCCCCCGCCATCGCTGCCCTCTTTCTGGACCGATTTTCCGGCCGTGGTGCCTCTTGGCCGAAGGAGCGGAAAAGAGGCAGCTGCGATTTCCCCACAAGGTCTCCCTCCTCCTCCTCCCGCCTTCCCAACCCAACCCAGCCCCTGCCCGCACCCCCCCCCCCAATCCCATGTCTTACAGGTTTAACAGCTCCGTGTTTCTGTCAGCTAGTCTCTAGGGAAAAAAGCTTGCAAAATACAGAAACTCTTCTCGCTGCGAGTTGTTAATTGCTCACCCTCGCAAGAAGAGTTTCTGTATTTTGCAAGCTTTCCAGGGGTCTCCAACCTTGGCAACTTTAAGACTTGTGGACTTCAACTCCCAGAATTCCTCAGCCAGCTTTGCTGGGAGTTGAAGTCCACAAGTCTTAAAGTTGCCAAGGTTGGAGACCAGTGCAAAGAGACCAGACGACAGATACACGGAGCTGTTAAAAGTTCAGTAAGATGCCCGTCTCGCGGCCCGCCCAGTCCCCGCCGGGAAAAGAGTGGCGGGAAAAGCGGCAGCGGGCGATTGGGTGGACCTGGGTGGCGGCACGAGGACAGGACCGGCGAACCACCTACCGCCCCCCTGGACCCTCTCACCGCCCCCCTGTTGCCACCCTTACCTCTCACCGCCCCCCTAAGGGTTCCCACCGCCCCCTTTGGGAACCACTGCCGTAGATCAATAGTTGATAGAATGGTGAAACATCTTCAGCTGGAAGCTTCTTACTACAGTACTTGCTATGGCAATGAAAATAATGTCATCTTGAACCTTTTAGGTCATCACCTTTTGCTTTATTTTTTTCAACATTGGCTTGAAGTAACATGGAAGAAGAACGATACCAGTGTGTTAAATTATTATAGCAAGAGAGAACTTTGGCAACACCTAACAAGCTCTTGTCAGTTAACTATTTGTTTGTTTATTTATTTGTTTATTTGTTTATTTATGAATCTTACATGGCTGCCGATCATATTTATCTTAACTCTGGGCAGCTCACAAGAACAATAAAAACATAAAAGAAGTAGTAAAAATCAGCCTCCCCCACCCACAAAAAAAACCCACTAAAACAATATTCCCCAGTACATAAAATCATCACAATCACTGGGCTCCAGCCTCAACCTACCCCTATGTTTGGGGCAAGAGCCAGATTGTCAGAAGATTAGAAGGGTAAGGATTTGCCTTCCACTTGCCTGCTTTTTCATTTTCATTTTTGAAAGATAATTTATTGAAGGGCAGTAGAAATCTAAACAGGATTGATTTCACTTTTCTGCCTCTTTCAGATTGTTAAAAACAGACTGTTTTTTATTAATCGCCTCAGTGTGAACTGTCATGATGGATGTTAATTCTCTGGAGTACTTAAACAGCTAATGCTTTCCCAACCAAACTGGTTCTTTCCTGGGCCTGAACATAGTATTGTAATATCTATGTGATTTGATTGTTTTGTATAAAATAAGCTGTATTCTTACAGCTATATAATTTACTGGAGAGATAAACACTAAAGTTTGCACTGTATATGCACAATGCTGATAATATGAGAGAAAATAGTATACATTATAAATATTATAAATCTTCTCATCTGTTACTCATTTGTGGAAATCCTATAATAGGATAAACAATATCCAGAGAATAAATCTTTCTCTCCACCGCAACGTAAGAATTAAGCAGCACCTTACAGTGGTGAAAGTTTGTAAACTCTTTAAAAGATTCTGCAATTGTGCAGTATTATAACTTGTGATGTGAACTTCATCTGAGTTGTTAATAGTTAAAAAGATTCTGGTTAAAAAAGCAAAACACAAAATACTATATTGTGCCTTCATTAAACACATTGAACTAACATTCACGGCCTTTATTAGAAAATGTAATGGAGCTTTATGATAATTGGTGTAACTTCCTTTAGCAGAATGACTTCAGCCCAACTATTTTCAGTACCTGTTGCTCAATCCTGTCCATTTTTCTAAAGCCATGAACTGCTTCAAGCTTTTGTTCCTTTGAGACCTCTTGCAGGAACTATTGCCCAATTTTAGTTGGATAAAGGTCAGGGCTGTTATTTGGCTATTCTAAAATGTCAATTTTCTGTCTCTTTAGCCATTATGCTGTAGATGCATATATGTTGTCAGAAACACATCACTTTTGTTAAATTTTGGCTCCTAGATGGATGCACTAAAATTCTCCAGTAGAATTTGCTGCTACAGTACAGAATTTGAACTGTCCAGATCCTGAGATTCCCACTGTTGTTCTTCATTCTTGGGATGACATTCCTTTATTAAAATGCTTTTTTTTTCATTTTCTGTAAGCATAATGTTTCTAATTAATGTCCAAAGATCCACTCTCATCTGTCCACAGAAAATTGTTCCTCTATCCTGTTAGTTCAAGGTGACTTTAGCAAATACTGGTTTTACATTTTATCAATTACTGTATCTGCCTGATGATAGGTTTATGTTACTGGTTTTGTAATCTTTATGAGGAGCAAAAATCTTTATTGAGGTCCTCAGATATATTTTGATCAGGACGTCATTTGTTTCCATTGTCATGTGTTCTGAAAAGCAGACTGATGGTGGCAACCAACCTATTATTATTATTATTATTATTATTATTATTATTATTATTATTATTATTATTATTATTATTATTATTATTATTATTATTATTATTATTATTATTATTATTATTATTATTATTATTGCCTCTTAAATTCACACCTAATACTGCTTGGCGTATTTGACACAACTTTCACTCCTAAAAAGAGCCAGTTATTCTTGGGGCTTTATCATTTTTTTCCAGTAGATAATGGATGTTGGTGCAGTATGTTCAGTAAAACCATGATACAGTACATTGTGTTTTATGCATTGTTTTACCTGATGTATTTAGTAATAGGATATTAAACTCTAGTCACATTGTAAGTCACTATACTGCAGGACCAAAAATAGTGCTAAAGGATTTACAAATTATCCCTTATCATACTACTTATTCCCAATAGTAATGAAAGACAGTTACCACTTAAAAGGAAGAAGGGGTAGATTTGAGCTTTGACTAAGTCTATTTCTTTAGCTTGATGACATTAGATATTAAGAGGCTCTAGGCTTTTTTCTTTCCTTTTCCTTTTCCTTTTTTTTAATTTTCTTTTCTTTGGCATATTTTTAATAGAATAATCATTCATCTCCAGTAAGTATTTTGATCTCCTTGAATTTTTTTTAATTTTGCAAGATTTCTCTCCCAATTTTAGGTTGAAGCACCTTTAGAAGAAGCTATTAAGTTTTTAACTCCGTTGAAGAATTTGGTGAAGAACAAAATAGAAACCCATCTTTTTGCCTTTGAAATTTACTTCAGGAAAGGTAAATGAAAAAATACTGTAGCATAGGAATGAGCAATGGTATATTTTCAGGTGTAAGGTCATCATTCTAAAGAGATATATGCAGAATCTGGAAAGAACATGAATCTATCCATTTTCTTTACTTTTTTGTTTGCCTTGAGTGAATAAATGTACACTTGTACAGTAGTCAAACCTTTCTATTCAAAAATTACATTCAATTTGAAAATATAATTAAATAAAATCTGTATTTTATTATATTATTATTTAAGCATTATTTTTTGTCCATTAGTCACCATAGCTTAAGCAGGAGTAAAAAATAAATCAATCAAAAATAGGAAAATCAAATAGGAAAATTATTCAAAGTCTGACTAGCCAAATAAAAACACCTAAAATCCTGTAACATTTGATGGACTCTTTAAGATTTTGATAATATTAAAAACATTTAATGTTAATATTTTAATTTAAAGATGTGTTTTATTGATTCAGTCTGAGATATTGATGCCTGCTGAGTTGTTTGAATAAAGATTTCCTTAACTTTGCCTCAGTTAATAAATTTAATTTAATAAACGCTCTTATAGGCCGCCCAATCCCGTGGGACTCAGGGCGGCGTACAACATGGATAAGAAACGTACAGTAAAAACAATTATCATAGTTTAAAAATTAAAAAGCATAATTAAAACATTATAACAACAACATTCATGGGGGGAGTCTGATCTTCCTATTCACCCCGCCTGCCGGAAGAGCCAAGTTTTAATGGCTTTATGGAAGGCCAGCAGGGTGGGGATAGTCCGGATCTCTGGTGGGAGTTGGTTCCAGAGGGACGGGGCTCCCACAGAGAAGGCCCTCCCCCGCGGCCCCGCCAACCGACATTGTTTGGCCGATGGGACCCGGAGGAGGCCCTCTCTATGGGATCTAACCGGTCGTAGGGAGGTATGTGGTAGGATGCGGTCCCGAAGGTAACCTGGCCCTGAGCCATGTAGGGCTTTAAAGGTCAAAACCAACACCTTAAATTGCGACCGGAGACTAATTGGCAACCAAGTTAAAGCTATGCCACATACAATTCAGTGCTCATAGTAAGAGTGTACTGTCAGTTAAGTACATTTTGGCCAATACGCCATAACTACAAAGTCCAGTTTTACCATATGCAGGTTTGCCTTATTCTATGCAAGTCAAGAGTTCTGCAGAGACAACCTTGTAAGTTGTCCACATCTCACCAGCTATGAGATATATGGTCTGTACTGTACTGCAACATAGTCAGGATGTATATGTTTATTCTAATTCTAATTTCAAATTGTATTTATATTTGTAAAGCAGAGTCCTTCAAACTTGGCAACTTTAAGGCTTGTGGACTTCAACTCCCAGAATTCTTCTGGACTCCCAGAAGTCCACAAGTCTTAAAGTTGCCAAGTTTGGGGACCCCTGTTGTAAAGCATAATTGGGTGTTCTGTTTGCATTCCTGATTATGGAAATTATTTTGCAATTTTGTCTCATACAGAAAAATTTCTTCTTATGCTACAATCTGTGAAGAGAGCATTTGCTATTGATCCTAATCATCCATGGCTTCATGAGTGTATGATACATCTCTTCAGCAGTGGTATGAAGTTATCTTATATGATCTAGTAGTCAAACTTCCAGAAGAGAAATATGTAATTAGCTCTTGCTAATAAAGGAAATGAATAATTTATTCAGATACATATGATTTCTTTTTACTAAGTATTGAGTTATTTAAAATGATAGGGTTGGCACAGTATGATAAAATATACTTTAGGCCAGGGGTCTCCAACCTTGGCAACTTTAAGACTTGCGGACTTCAACTCCCAGAATTCCTCAGCCAGTAAAGCAAAGCTGGCTGAGGAATTCTGGGAGTTGAAGTCCGCAAGTCTTAAAGTTGCCAAGGTTGGAGACCCCTGCTTTTATGCTATTAAAAATGTATGTATAACTTAATGTAACAAGGTCATTTAAAAATTAGCTATTGCTATGTATATTTCCACTGCTTCTGTTACTCAATTTATCCTTTGAAATGAAGAATTGTGTGATAATTTTTTAAAAAGAATTTATTTTTACATCTGCAAATTTGTTTATAAATTCAGGTAAGCAGTACTTAACCGTTTACTGAACTAAAATATTTGATGAAATACAGAAATATTAACAGAAAGAACAATTGGACTGAGCTTAGATCGTTGCAAAGGTAGACTGCTGGGAAGCACTTTTTACTATGCCTTTTGAGTTCTCAAATTTAAAAAATTCTAACTTCTCCCAAATGTCAAAGTTCATGCTTATACATTATATTTTATTGTTCAATTATGTATCAGTATTTTTATCCTCACTAAACATGCAGTTCTCCCCAGCACTCTCCATGTCTGAAAATCTATCACAATCCCTTTGAAATTTATATTCAGTAACAAATGTCTCCTGATTAAGATACTATATCCTGAGTTGCAAGCAAACTTAACATTCAGGCAATCCAATTCTTTTCAGAATAAACAATAATTGGGCTAGCTAAATGAATGGCATGCCTCATTGTAGTCTAGTTTTAGGCTAATATCATTATAATTATCAACATAAAGCCAGCCTACTTAATGCAGTCTTGTATTCTGTTACGAATGTGTAGAATTATTTGGCAGGACAGAACAATCAGAATTACAGGAGAAAAAGCATAACATAATAAATCTTAAGCTATTAAAGCCTAATAGATTCTTCTGAAATTAATTCTATGTTCTTAATACTATAGTTTCTGAAAGTAAAGATCTACAAGAAACGGTCAGGACAGTGTTGAATCAAGAAATGAATCGACTTTTTGGGGCAACTAATCCAAAGAACTTCAATGAAACTTTCCTTAAACAGCACTATAATTCTTTACCACATAGATTGTCTGGTATGTAGTTTACTCTATTTAAATTGGCTTTAGGCTTTTTAGGATGATTTGCTGTCATCTTGCACATCTGTTGGGTTGGTACCTTTAATCATTGTTCTTCCTAGTATTTCGCCAGTGTGGTTGCAGGGTCTGCTTATTTTTGTACTGTGCTCATCTAGTTCTGATAGCAATGCTGTCATTGCATGACTTGATGAGGGATTTTGCTTATCAGAAGGTTTGCTGCAGAGCCTGACACTAATTTGGTCCAGAAAAGGAGTGACTGGTCCAGGGTCAGTTGGCTTCCATGCCTGAGGGAGAACTAAAAGGAGTGGGTCCAGCAGCTTCGGGTGCTTTAAACAGTATCATAATCATATTCTAATTCTAATTCTAATTCTTATTATTATTATTATTATTATTATTATTATTATTATTATTATTATTATTATTATTATTATTATTATTATTATTATTATTAACAAAACATATACCGTATGATTATCTATTTTTCATACTTTGGTAAGTATTCTTTTGAGTGCAAATGAAGAATCAAGTGTTTGAATGCTGTCTCAAATGTAACATATTTCTCTGCAAAGAAGTTACCCAGTGTTTAGGTCACATATCTATTCTTAATATTAGAATTGAAATGTATTGATTCTTTGAAATCCTAAAAGACATATAGCCTCATAACTTGATTCAAAAACAGCAAAATTGAAAAACTGTTTTTAGAAATAGCCTGTCAAATGCTACAGCATCATAGTTTTAAAAGTAGGGAGTATTCTGAAGTCAGAAGTGTGAAATTTCAGTTGAAGTATTAAAACAATATTTCTGTTAAATCATTTCTAATCAATTTTCCTCATAGCTAACTTTCCAAAGAGACTGTAAGAAAAAGTATAATTTTCCAAAGAGACTGGAATAAATCTCAAAATGTACACTTGTACATAAGTTCAGAGTAGCTAACTTTGTGGAGTGTTTGTAATTAGTGATTAAAAATAACCATTACCAAAAAAATAGTGATGCTTTGTTCTCCCAGTTATATAGCACTAATAATAATTTGGGAATTGTTTCACAGTCATGTTATAAATAATACTGATTTCTGTGTTTTACATTTACATTAAATTCTATCAGAATTTACATTTCTGATAGAGTACAAAGTGATTGACTATTTTTAAGTAGAGGCTTACATTGGCTTCCAAGGTGATTTAATTTACCACAAGAGAGAGATTCTTTCTGCAAGGATGACTTTATTCTGTTCATCAAAGCAAAGAACTATATTTTGTATCCTTGCAAAAATCAGATTTTCCATCTGCATTGAACCCTCACAGAAGCCTCACAGAAGCAGGGAGAAAAGGACTTCAAACTTTGTGTCCACTTGGATTTCAGCAGCCACAACGGAGTGCTGGGATTGCAGTTGTTGAATGAAGTGATCAGCTAGGTGTCTTGTATTACGACCACTTTGCTGAACGACCAAGGCTCTGATCACTATTGTCATTAAAGAAAGACTACCTGTATTGCCCTCTTCTTTGGCTGTAAGAGGCCATAAAATGCATTTTTGATTAGGCATTTCATTAAATATTATAAATTTGTTTTATTTTTTATTGATTTATTCAATTTCTATAGACACTCAACTCGAACAAGCAAATCTGGGCAGTGAACAATCATAAAACAATTAAAAACAGTAATAGTACAGTACAAAATATACTGTATATGACAGCCAAGAAAAAATACCGTAGTCTTTTAGGTATTTATTGCAAACTCTTGACAGAATTTGGGTACTCATGAATATAATAAGTATATTCTGATTTGTAATTATCACAATGATATATGCATTATATGAAAAAGTGAGTATTGGGTTTTACCCCAAAGTACTTTCACTGTGTCCAATGAGTTTATGAACTGAACTCATTGGATATTTCTGCTGGCAAAAGGGAGTGTCATTCCTCATACATTTTTCCTTAATGCCGCAGAACCTGCATTCCAAATCTGCTCTGGAAGGTTGCAGGATCTCCTGGAAAAACATGGAGGTGGTAATTGAACCAACACTGTCTGCCTCAGCTCTAACAATGGGAGCTGCAATGAATTAAAGCTCTTCTATTCCCAGAAAATGACATTGTTATCTCCATCTAGGCTTTATAAATAGAGGTGAAGGGGAAAATTAGTCAGCACTTCTTTTCTTGTGTATTATCAACTTTTGTAATTCCTCTGTTGATTTTAAACAGATTGGCTTTGTGGACTGATCTATGTGCTTAGAGCCTATAGTATAGTTGGTGAAAACATAGTCAGAGCAGGCCCAAATATAAAAGTAAATGTTTAATATCTAAATGTGTCTGTGGACAAGTATTTTTGTTTCTGTTTTTAGCTGCCAAAATGGTATACTATTTGGATTCTACAAGCCAGAAAAGAGCCGTGGAACTGGCAACTTCACTTGATGAATCTCTAGCAAACAGAAATCTTCAGGTAAATTTGATACAAAGATTTATATATTGTCTTCCTATCAGGCAGCCTTTTCAAATTTCAAACAAAATAGCCCAGCAAACTACACTAACGTTTAGTAATTTTCTAAGGAGCAGAATGCTTAAGCCTTACATATAAACAATATACACAAACATCCTAACAGAATTGTATCAATTGTTGAAATACAGGATCTTTTAAAACACATTTTTTTTCCTTTTAGACATGCATGGAGGTATTGGAAGCATTGAATGACGGTAGCCTTGGAGACTGTAAAGAGGCAGCTGAAATGTACAGAGCAAATTGTCATAAGCTTTTCCCATATGCTTTGGCTTTTATGCCCCCTGGATATGAAGAAGATATGAAGATCACAGTTAATGGAGACATATCTGCAGAAACTGAAGAATTGGCCAATGAAATATGAACTTTAAAAGGAGTGGAATGATTTTGGACTGTATCTGGTGTATAATATTTTTGTCACGCACCTGCTGAATTGTTCTAACTTACAGAGAATGGAAGGAGAAAAAAAGTTGCCTTCAAAGTTTTACTTTTTTTTTATCCTGCTGACGAAGTATATAATATAAAGTAACGTATTGCTGGAAATAGATGGCACAATTAAAGAAAATTAAAGAAAAGCTAAGCACTGCTAAAATTGAAAAGTATCCCTTATCTACATACCCAGTTTTTAAACTAATTTATATGGAATCTGAATTCTTAACACCCCATTGGAGCAGGTGTGTGGCAGAAATATTACTTTAAATTTGTCTTGTTGAGAGAAGTATCTCAGACAGCAAAAAAAAAATGCTGTTTTAGCACTGGATCCTTTTCACTGAGCACAAAAAGTTGTTGGGGCTTTAGCATCTGACTGATTTTGATACTACCCTTTGGAAGTATGCAATGTGAATCACTATTTGGAAACAAACCTGCAACACATATTTAATGATGTTGTAGAGACTGGGACTTAAAATATGAAGCAAAATAACGAAACATAAAGTGTTCAGTAAGCTTGTTGTGTCTCCGAAATTCACTGCACGTGATCAGTTTGGTGTTCTTGCACCACAGTTTTTAAATGAAGGAACTGGTTAGAATATATTTTTTTTAATTCAGTTTTGAAAAAATAATAATTGATGTTTAGGAGATGAGAATGACAACATTGTTGGCTAATTTTTTAAAAAAACTGTAATGCAAGAACAAAAGAATTATGCACTGTGATGTGGCACCAACTCATTAGAAAGACAGCATGAAGTTTTCACGTACAGTGAAAATATAAATGATATTCATTCAACTATGGATTGAAATTTTTAAGAGACGAACTCCTGACTATGAATTTGACTGATTGAGAGACTAATTGTTTAAAACCTCAGCAGGCCTTGTTCACGTTATGCAGGAAAAAAAAGTGCTGCAGTTTAGATACCTCTGAAACTTTTCCACAGTGTCACAGGTTTGTAATACTTGAAGCCCTACATTTCTAAGAATATATTTCTTGCTCAGTTATTTCAGGCAAGCCCATGACTTTGTAACTTTTAAGGGGCCCAAGATTTTTTTTTCAATAACAGACCAGCTTCTTATCCCTGCAGTTACAGATGTAATTTCCTTTGTCAAACATAAGGTACCAAATATAATGCAATAAAATGTTTTGAAAAAGAGTTGTGTGACTATAGAATTTGAAAACTGCTGTCAGGAGATGTAGTGCAAGTTCAGCGTAACATCATAAAAGATTTATATTGGTGTTGGTGAAATCCCACAATGCATAATGCGACAGTGTTTGGAGACACTACTCCCCCGCCCTCCCCCATCTCCTTCAATAAAGCTAACCGTAATGACTGCCATTGTGAACAATGATTTGCAACTTGGCAATCATGGGTGCTCGAATTAATAGTAAATACCTCTGTGAGATATATCCCCACAAAGATAATGCAAATTTATATGAATTAGCAAATTTGCAATCAGAAAACTAAAGTACAGTGTAGAAAATGCTAAAAACAAATACCAGTATGAAAAAAAAAATCAAACAGCTAACACTTTGTGATTTTCATTGTTGTACATCTCTTTAGAGATATCATTGCTCTTTCTGTGATAAGAACAATTTAAAAGTATTGACTGATCATTTGACTAGAACCTTCATCTTTTGATATACGTGCATCTTAACAAAATTGTGTGGACCCTGTGGTTAATCTCTCCCTCATTTCATGGGCCCAATATATCTGAGAAAATATTTTCTGGGATTAACCCAAAGATACTGTATTAATTATATTAATACAAAATGAGAATCAAAGGATAAAGCCTCTCAGTTCAAAAATCTTGGTAACTTTATTATGATTGGTTGCTGATACAAATTTCTTACTGTTAATGCACAGTAACAAATACTGCCTGTAGCCATGAAACTACACTGCAATCATTCTGCGTTTTAGCTAAAAACCATACTGACAAAAGGATAAGATTTTACATGAGGGTTAATTTGAACCCTTTTTCTTCCTCCAATGATGATAGTTGATAATTTAAAATGATCAGATATCAGAAATTCTGTAGCAACTCTTTCCAAGCTGTCATTTTCTTTATACTTACAATAAAAGGTATATTATAGCCCAGGCTTTTTTATAGCCTACAATTTCATCAAGACAGACAAATTCGCCAGTAAACTGTCCTCTATAATGTCTTAAATTTGTAAAAAGAAAAAAGGGTCCTTAAAGCTTCATAACATTTTTATAAAACTACAGAAAGAGGTACAAAAAATATGCTGCATTTCCCCCCCCCCCATTTTGCAGAAACAAATACTGAGTATTTGTAATACTGTTTTTTTGAAATGAAGATTAGATTTCCCAGAGTAATTTAAAATGAGATGATCTTTTCATATAACTATTTAATGTTCCTGGGAAGCAGGGATAGAATAAAATTTAAGGCTATCAGATAAATAAATCTCATCAGATAAATAAGGTATATATAGGGAAAATTCCATTCTTGATAATGCTTATATATTTAGTCACCTTCATAAGGAAAATAAACCCTAGTTTAAAGTTAACTTTTTTTCACATGCAACTGGTAAAAATGGATGTATATAAAGTGTAGTGGAAGGTTCTGGTGCTCAAATATAAAATCCTTTTCTAAGTTTTAGATTCTTGCACTACAGCTCTGATAAATACAAATATCATTATAGCTATGTGCAAATCATAATGAAAAGATTAAGACTTTGGATTGTTACACTTTTAAGATTTGAATAATGAAAAAGCTTCCTGTCCATCCAGGTGGTAGTACCTATCCAATCTTGGCAGATCTCAATTAAGCTGGGTCAGAGTTGGTCACTACACCAATAAAGTCCATCAGGAAATCCCTGTAAAGTATGGTAAATTCGGTATTCAGAGGAGTGTCCCAGAAGGACTACGTTGTTGCCAAGAAACATTTAAATCGCCAGGAATTAAGCTTTATTTAAAGGAAATCCATTTTTACTTAAAGATTTACTATTTCATGTTAAAGTTACATATTATAATTGGAAGGAGGCATCTTGTTTTTGTTCTTTCTGCAATGAAGGAAAAAATGCAAGGAGTAATTTATCATAGGGGCCGATTGTATACAATTGCCAGAACTGTTCTATGCTCCATCACGGTTCTAGTGTTGGTGTGCAATAGGCTTTATATCACGTTAAATCTGTATAATACTTCTCGCAGTTACTAGTTTATGGATTAATACTATGATTATGATACTTCTCATATGCACACACACACACACAGGAAGTACAAGCTGCTGCTGCTGGCCGACAACTGATGTTCGAGGCTAGATGTAACCACTATGACGTTCTCCCTACTAGAAAGAGTCCCTCTCCAAGGTCACCTAAACCTCAGCCCCCAAAAGTCTCCCAACAGATTTATTTCCTTGCACCCGTTTATTGCTTCC
The DNA here is from genome assembly GCA_023053685.1 of Diadophis punctatus similis. Classification (NCBI taxonomy): domain Eukaryota; kingdom Metazoa; phylum Chordata; class Lepidosauria; order Squamata; family Dipsadidae; genus Diadophis; species Diadophis punctatus. Next base: position 44,197,860 of record JALIGW010000006.1, read on the forward strand.
CAAAATTTAGGCAGCGCTCGAATTCAAGGCAAGCGCTTACTGTCGTAGTGTTGCTCTACAGCAGGGGGATCCCCAACACCCCAGCCCGGTCCTGAGCCATGGGCCGCTTGAAACCGGGCCGCGAAAATAGGGGCTTGCGCGAGTGGCAGGGACGTGCGCGCTTGCCTGCACCTCAGAACTATTTCCTCTTTCCTTCCCCCCCCTCCAAAGCCCGGAAAGGTTGGGGAGTGGGGACCCCTGCTCTCCAGTACCAGATGGGGAAAGGGGGCCTACAAACGGCGTCTCACCGCCAGGGATTTGCCCCCGAAGCGCCCCCACCTTCCGGGCGAATGACATCTTTTCCCCTCCACTGCCCGATCCCGTCCTCCACCTCTCGCGATATCTTAAGCCAAGTCACGGCCGCTTTTCCTATCCAAATGGCGCCTCTCGTGCCTGGTGCGCCGCGGCCTTGCCCCGCCCGGCCCTCGTCGCCCCGCCCCTGAATGGCTTTGTGGATGCCGGTGGCGGCAACCGCATCAGGCGGTTTGCGCTGAGGAAAGCTTTCAGCCACGGGCCGAGTTTCTTTCGCCGCCCGCTTTCCCCCCCTCTTCTGGGCGGGCCTGAGGGCTTCGCAGAGGGAGGAGGAGGAGGAGGCAGAGTCCGATGGCGGCCGACGTGGAGTCGTCTCTGGAGCTGAGTCTGTCGAACAGCTACGCGGGGCCCGGGTCTTTGCCGCCCGCGCGCTCCCGTATTTTCAAGATCATCGTGATCGGGGACTCCAACGTGGGGAAAACGTGCCTCACCTACCGCTTCTGCGCGGGGCGCTTTCCCGAGCGCACCGAAGCGACTATCGGGGTAGACTTCCGCGAGCGAGCCGTCGACATCGACGACGAGAGAATCAAGGTGAGCAAAAGTTGCGGCCGCTTCTGGTTCTCTCCAGATGGACGCTGGTCCCTTTTTTTCCCTCGCCGTCATCTGGGTTCGCTAGGGCGGATGAAACTCTGGGCGGGAAAAGTTACGGTGGGCCGGGAGACCCTTCTCTTCCCCCCCCCCCCACGCCCGTTTGGCTCGCGGGACGAAGACCGTGAAGCTTGAAATGGGAGCCAGCGATTCCGCGCTGATAACCGTTTGTTGTTCTGTGTGAGGATGGCACACTTTATGTCACGTGACAGATGAGGAAAGGCAATTGTGTCTCACCGTTTTCCTTGATGTACCTTGTGGTTTTGTTTCCAACTGAGACAAAACGAGAAATTCTGTATGACTTGAGTAATGAAGACTGATACGATGACACAGGCAAAATTACCTAATGCAGTGGTTCTGGGCCTTTTTTTTTTTTTACCGATAGTGCCTTAAACGTAGGACCCCTGTTCCACTGCGTACCAATGTACGAGGTTGAGTCAAAACGTAATGCCATTTTCTTTAGGACAGGTATAATTACCAACACAGGAACATGTAGCATACATCAAAATGAAGCTGGTCCTCTGTGGATCACATCCCTACTTCTCAACATAGTCACAGTTTCTCTCAATAGCAATGTTCCACCTTCGAATGAGAGCATGTATCCCTGTCTCGTAAAATTTTGTTGACTGTTCTTTGAGCCACTTCTTCACTGCAGTTTTCACTTCCTCGTCACTGGAATAATGTTTGCCTCTCAAACCCTCTTTCATGGGGCCAAAGAGATGATAGTCTGAAGGTGCTAAATCTGGTGAGTGCTAAATCTGGTGAGTGAGACAGGGATACATGCTCTCATCAAAGGTGGAACATTGCTTTTGAGAGAAATGGTGACTATGTTGAGAAGTAGGGATGTGATCCACAGAAGACCAGCTTCATTTTGATGTATGCTACATGTTCCTGTGATGATAATTATACCTGTCCTAAAGAAAATGACATTACTTTTTGACTCAAAATCATATTTGCCCCAAGAATGCCCAGCAGCAGTGGGTTGAATTACTGGATAAAGGGATTTATAACGACTGACAACCTAAGAAAATTGTTTCTTCACAAAAGACAACTTTTTGCAATTACAAATTCAGTCAAAGGTATTAATAGATCAGCAATTTCCAATTTTTAAAATTTACTATTAGGTATTATCCCAGAGCTATAATTGCACTTAATAATGAATTGAAGGGTCACCATCAGTGAGCTGTTGGATAGTATTACTTGGTCTGTTGTGTGGATGTTTGGGTGGTTCAGGGTGGGGAATTCGTGGCGGGTGGGGCGTGTTTTTAGGGATTGCTATGTGTGTTGGGACTGGTCTTGAAGCGTTATGTGAATTTCGTTGTATGGGTGTACTGTGTATATACATACAAAGATAATAAATTATTATTTGTTTTTATTTAATTTATATAGTTGCCCATCTCATATACATGACCCTGGCTCATAAAATTTATATATTCTAACAACAGTGGCCTTGTCAGTTCCTGGTAAGATCACCGCAGTGTGCTTTAATGGAGTTTCCTTGAAACGTATTCAAAACTCCAGCTGGTCCAAAATACAGCAGGTTATTTGTTGGCAGGAAGAACTTGAGATTCTAATGTAAGCCCAGCACTGCAGGCTGTGCATTGGCTACAGTTAGACTTCTGGGTATAATTTAGAATGCTAATTTAATCTGGTTTTGTATCCTGGTAGTTGCGGGAACATCTACTTTAATTAAATCCTACCCATTCAATGTGTCTGCCTTAAGTTGGGATGCTGAAGTTTCCTCTGCCAGAGATGCTCTGGACAGCCCCTTACCAGAATTCCAGACAATTCCATCATTTGAGATCTTTAGAAAAATATTAAAAACTTAAAACATTATTTATTTTATTTATTTATATTTCTATTCCGCCTCACTCCCCAGGGACTCTGGACGGCTTACAACAGGAAGAAATACAATCAATATAAAACATTAAAAAACAGATTAAAATACATTTTCAATTTAAAATAATTTCAACCATCCATTAATAGAAATTATATTGAAAATATGTTTTTATTTAGGCAGGTACTATAAATATGCTATCATCACTTGTCCATTTGAAGTTTGCATTGACTGATTGACATATATGTATATATGTATGGTCTTACTCTTATTCATGTTTCTTCATTTCCCACCTCTAGATCCAGCTGTGGGATACAGCAGGACAGGAACGTTTTAGGAAGAGCATGGTGCAGCATTATTACAGGAACGTACATGCAGTTGTGTTTGTATATGATATGACAAATATTGCTAGCTTTCACAGTATGCCACTGTGGATTGAAGAGTGCAAGCAACATTTGATCACCAATGAAATACCCCGGATTTTGGTTGGAAACAAATGCGATCTAAGGAATGCGATTCAGGTGCCTACAGACGTGGCTCAGAAATTTGCTGACACTCATGGTATGCCACTGTTTGAAACTTCTGCTAAAAACCCAAATGACAATGATCATGTGGAAGCCATATTTATGACATTGGCTCATAAGCTAAAGAGCCACAAACCACTCATGCTTTGTCAGTTACCTGATAATACAATTCACTTGAAACCAGCATCAAAACCTACTATGACATGTTGGTGTTAACTTACAGTATATTTGCATTCAACATTTTATTATTCTCTTTGCCAGTGCTTTAAGAATGTGCAATGTTTTGATTTAATAAGAATTATCTTCTGCTGTGCACTTTATTCAGTTGTTTTATATGTAGAAATTTAGTATGTGCACTTAGTAAGCTGTAGCATCTAATAATGATAATGTTTAGGGAAATATTTTTGTTTTTAGGAAACTTTTAATTTGTACAAATAGATTGTTTTACAGAAAAATTGGTCTCTTAGTTTTCAGAGCTTTTCTCCAAACTGGATATTTTAAAAATGTATTAACTCAGATGTCTGCCTTTATTGTTCAGTGTACCCTGTTTCCCCCAAAATAAGACATCCCCTGATAATAAGCCCAACCGGGCTTTTGAGTGCATGGCAGTAAGGCCAAGTGCTTATTTCAAGGTTCAAACAAATATAAGACAGGGTCTTATTTTTGGGGAAAGATGGTAAGAATACTATTTTTCTATGGAGGCACAAAAATCAGTTTAAAATTATAATTCTAGTTATTTGGTACAGTTTTATGAAAATACAATGGAAGAAAGGCTCAATATGAATAAAGTATTAGAAATTTTTGCCCTTAATTTCTTTCCATTTAAAATTTTAAATTCATTAATTTTAGAAATAAATTATGTATGCAGACTTTTTTCGATTTTAATTTCTGATTGTATTGCTTCTGTTGAATGTTCTGAAAACTTTCTCTCTGTGTGCGAACAAATAATGTTTATTCCCATAGTGTTCCATATAATTGTTACATTTTTCAAGGTAAGAGGAAAATAATGTGAATCTCCTGCATATTATTGGAAATAATACTGAAAATTTCAGCTTATTTTTCTTCTAAAATGGTTACATTGCTCTAGAAGCACAGCTAGTAGTAGGGATTAGGTGCAACAAAGGTTTTTATTAGATCATTCAACTTTGCTTCACTGGCCTTTTGCCTTTTCTTTTTCCATACCTTCTGTGGAGCAAAACTGGAAGCTAGAAGAATGAAGTAAAAAGTAAGCAATCCACACTTTGAAAAAGCCTTAAATCACTATCCTCTATTTAATAGACTGTGTATTACAAGCTTTTTGCAGTATTACTAGTGGTAGACATATTATGTACTTCCTCCTAACAAGCCAAAACATGAGCCTTGATTTGAAGATTAAAAACTGGACTTCTAAATTCAAGGATTTAACACTGCAGAATCCATAGCACATTTAATGAATCATAAACAAGTGCTAGCCAATATTGTCTGGTTTCCTTCCATTTATTTTAAAATAGTTGAAATATCAACATCATACAAAGATACCGCTGCTTATATCATTTAACAATTAAAATATGGAAGGGACAGCATAAAATGGGGGGGGGGGAGTTATTTATGTAAAATTGGTGCTCAGAAATTGCTGAAAGGGCTCTTTAAAACTTTTATCTTAATGATTTTGCACATAAACGCTCCTAGCAAATATTGAAGACATGAGCATGCTATCTGATGATTCATTGCATAAGTTGCACAACTTTAAAGTCTTTCTTTTGGCAGCCAGAGATCATGGTGCATAGTTTCGGCTCATTGCTTAAGCAGAGCTTTAGATTTTTATATAGGTCATAAGTAGATATCGACAACTTTCGGTTAAAAGTAGTCATTTGTATAAGTTTTTATTGGTTAGCTAGATTTATTTATGTATATTTTTGTACAGTCATAAAATGGTTCTAGGAAACAGACATTCTCTTTTGAATGAAATCCAAAAATGCCCAGGCAGTTTCTTGCTGTTCCTAGACCAGTGATGGTGAACCTATGGCACGCACGCGGAGCCATATCTGAGGGCACGTGAGGCATTGCCCTATGTCAGCTCCTGCCCACATGCGCATGATGGCCAGCTGATTTTCGGCCTTCATTTCTTCTGTTTTTGCTCTTTCCAGGCTTTAGGAAAGCCTCCTGAAGCCTGGGGACTGTGAAAAATGGCTCAACCGAAAGTTCACTTGTGTGTTCACCCCCAGCCTCCTTTTCGCTGTCAGAGGTCTTCAGGAACTTCTTTGGCTTTGGACAGTTGTAGCCAGGCCTCCCACACCTCGGCCCATTTCTTCAGCAGCTGGCAAAGCTTTTCTGAAGGCCTCTGCAGCTGATTACAGAGCTCTGGATCGATCCAGAGCTCTGTTATCAGCTAGAGAGGCCTTCAGGAACGGCCTTTAGGAAATAGGAAAAGCCTCTGCAGCTGATAACAGAACTCCGGATCGATCCAGAGCTCTGTTATAGGCTACAGAGGCCTCCAGGAAAGCCTTGCTGGCTGCAGAAGAAATGGGCCGAGGTGTGGGAGGCCTGGTTGCAACTATCGGAAGGTAAGTAGTAGGGCAGCTCCACTGAAGGTAAGTAGTAGGGCAGCTCCACAGCTTCAGTGAGGCCTGTGTGCATGCACGGGGGGGCAGCGCGGGAGTTGGGTGCATGCGTGGGGGGAGGGCATTGCATTCTGGGTGTAGGCACCTGTGTGCACGCTATCGCGCGCGCACATCCTTTTGGCACCCGAGCCAAAAAAGGTTCGCCATCACTGTCCTAGACATTCAGTACGCTTGTGCAGGACACGTTGCGCAAATGAAAGGTCCAACTCATCTCAACGACTACTCTAGACATTGCTGCTCTTAGTTAATGGAGTAGTTAATGCTACCTCATTAACACACTGTGCTTGATTCTTAGGAAAACAAAAAACCATTTATACATCATGTTGCATTTGTACTTTTCTTTAATTCAATAGGAAAACCAAAGTAGCTAATAATTGGAGTAGTGCTTATCTGAACTGTTAGCATGCACAGCATTAGAAATTTGGCCCAAGGAGAAAAGCTATTCTTTTAAACAAAATGTTGATTAATTAGTTATGATTATAACATTTTATTAATTGGTCCACCTGTAAGTGAATTGTGTAGGGATTTATTCCTGTCCATTCAATATGTTTAATGGGTATTATATTTAAACAATATAACTGATGTTCCATTTGTCCTGTGTGTTCAATTTTGGGTTAGATTAATGTTTTGGGAGCATAAGCCATGAGACTAAGGGATTTTAATAAAAGAAAATGGTATTAGTGTTATTTATTAATGCTTAGAAGAACAATGGCCAAATTATCACTAACTTGTAATGTGTGTTCCTCAAAAGTGAAAATTCTTAAGAGTGTTTTATCTTTTGTATTCTGCAAAAGTTAAATAGTTATTATACTATTAAGTAAATTCAAATTATATGTATTCTATTGCAAGTTAATATACTGTTGTATAAGATTGTAACATTTTAGATTAAAAATATGTTGTTTGCACCTTAAAACAGAATAAAATACAGAGAATGCAGTACATTTGCATGGTTGGCCAAATGTGTAAATGGATTGTGTTCAGAATTTTTAGATTTTTCCCCCCAGTCATTTGTGTATTGTTTATTTGCATAGTAAATATGGAAGGCTGTTAATGCTTGAAATAAGGGATTTTTGTAATAATCACTTTAAGCCTTAATTATAATTTTGATTTACATACTGTCCATGAATAATCTTTTTAAGAGCTTTATTTAATGAAATGTTCTTAAAATATTTTTCAAATGAGATTAGTTTCGAGAATTTACCTGCTTGCTTCATCTGCGTAATCCATGTTTTAAAAAAGCGTAGAAGATTCACTAATGATGTAAGAGCTTCATTACCTCTTATTAGTAAAAACCTTTGAACTAATATAAATAACAGTATCATAATATTGATACAGTTCAGCTTTATAACATTGTTTCAGAACAATTTATTTTTATAGGATTACCATACAGATAACTATTTTTAATGCAAAGTGCTTTTTAGTTTATTTTTCTCTAATATAATTTGCTTTGCCTGCCTTGCCCTTCAAATGAAGGATCGTCATCTGTCAAACTAGTACAGCATTTTAAATGAATAAATGCTACCAAGTAAAATTCCTTTCCTGTTGTCTGTTTTCACAATGTTTGATTGCAAATAAACTGAGTTTGTTACACTACTAGTGAATACAGATAGTCCTCGACTTACGACCACAATTGAGCACAGAAGTTATGTTGCTAAGTGAGAAATTTGTCAATTGAATTTTGTCCCATTTTACGACTCTTCTTGACACATTTCTTAAGCGAATCACTGCAGTTGTTAAATTAGTAACACGGCTGTTAAGTGAATCTGGTTTCCCCATTGACTTTGCTTGTCAGAAGGTCGCAAAAGATGATCACATGACTCCGGGACACTGCAACCATCATGAATATGAACCAATTCTGCATCTGAATGTAAATCACATGACCATGGGGATGCTGCAATGGTCTTAAGTGTGAAACGTCATAAGTCACTTTTTTTCAGTGATGTAACTTCAAATGGTCATTAAATGAACTGTTGTAAGTCGAGGACCTTCCATTCTTGAAGTGATTGTCTTAGATCTTTCTATGAATGATATTTTTTTAGGACTTTGTTTTGAGCTTGGAACAAAATTTAGCTGTTTCAAAAAGCTTGCAACTGGGTTGCTTTTTTTAAATCAGACTTTCCTGTGTAATCAGTATAAAGCAGCAGCCATTTATTTATTTATTTGTGAGATTTATATACAACCTCACAGTGCAAGCACTCTCTAAGCAGTTTACACCAGTAAGCAATGTATATTTATATAGCTAATGTGGCCTGCAGTACCTGCCTCTAACTGCTACGCCACCTCGGCTCATCTATTAACATCTCTGCCACTCATGTTTGGACCAGGCCTGTGCAACTTGTAGATGGGGAATGGCCACATGATAAATTGCAAAAACCCCATAGGCTACAAAGAAATACCTGGCACACCAAATAACTATCCAATCAACTATGTGGTGGCTCGCACAGCACATGCTGTGGAGTGGCAGCACTGAAGTCATTTGCTCTTGGTTGAATTTTCAGCAACAGGTTAAAATAACAATTGAAGACTATGTTGCTTTGTATGTTAGTGAGTTGCCCATCCTCTTATGCAGCTGAACATGTATGCTTCGCTGTTTCAAGCTATTTTTGTGCATATATGTGCATGCATATGTATACTATGTAACATTTCTTTGCCTACTATAACCTTTTCAGAATACATTTGCTATGCTGATTGTCAAGCAAGGGATTTTGTTTATTTCCCCCCCATTTTTTACTCTGTGCAGTAATGTTAACAATGCTTCATAAACTATAACCATGATGGCGAACCTATGACACATGTGCCAGAGGTGGCATGCAGAGCCCTCTGTGTGGGCACGCGTGCCGTTGCCCTAGCTCAGCCAGTTGGTTGTCAGGTTTCTGGCGCGCGCATGCGTGCCGGCCAGCTGGTCGTCAGGTTTCTGGTGCTCTGGTGCGCACACGCCTTCCGATTTGGGCACTCTGTGCCTAAAAGGTTCGCCATGACTGAATTATAACAACAGAAACAGTCTTCATAGTGAAGAACCTCATTTGTATTAGCTGAGGTAGTGTTCTGCCCCGACATCAAGCCCACCAATAATTACTCACACCCAACCGTCTAAACACAGTTCATTTTACTAATGAAAGCAAAGTCTTCTAATACATTCTTAGAAGCGTCCGAAGCAAATTAAAGGCAGAAGTTCTTCAGTTCATAAACCTAGCTGTTAATATTTTATCTTAACAGCTGGCCGAAGTCCAAGAGGTAATTGGCAAAGCTTACTGTGCTTGGCATGAGTCCCGGAGCTAGGAAAGGTAAGAGACAAGATGCAAACTGGATTCACAGAATTCAAGAGCTGGAATCAACGCAGAGAATGCCAAAACCAGAGTCGTGGAGCAAGCTAGGATCAGACAGGTCTCTTGTTTCAATCCTTGTTCTCTGCAACGAGGCTCAGATTGGTTAGGACTTAAGTAGTCTAAGGGCGTGGCCAATTAGCCTGCAGCTCTACTCTCGAGTAGACCTCCAGAGTAAACCTTCCTGCCTCTTGGCAGCCCTGTGTGTTCTTGCATTCAGGAAAGGAGTAACCCCTCCTTTCTCAGCACTGCCAAGAGGCACTGAAATTTCCAAAGGCCCAGGCTGCACAAAGCTATATATATAGCTGGCTGGAAAATTCTGGGAGTTGAAATCCACAAGTCTTAAAATTGCCAAGTTTGAAGACCTCTGATCTAGCTCAATGTTTTCCAACCTAGGCATCTGAGATTTGCGGATTTTAGCACCCAAAATCTTAGCAATGATAAAATTGGGAAACATCAGTCTAAGTTTTCCATACCAGAGTTGTTATATGGAGAGCTTTTTGTAAGCTCTCTGCTGGGGGGAAAATGAAGCTTGCCATAGAATCTGCTTTCTGATTATGCAGCCAATTTTCAGTACAGAAAAGAAATCTTTCAGAGTATCAGTGTTTCTAACTCAAGAAATTTAAACACAATTTTTATTTACTTTTGTAATAAAACATTTTTGTACATAAGTAAATTCATATATTTGAAGGTGTACATGTAGACAAATGAATGGCTAGATAAACAATAATGTTAACACCTCTATTTTCAGGATCTGTTGAAGAGAGTATTTTTCAATTTCTTTAATAATTGTACACATTTATCACTTTTTTAAAAATTATAAAGGATCTGTTCATGACATCCTTATAGAATTTATTTCTAAGTCAGCCTGATGTATGGAGGAGGGTCACTTATTTCACTTATTTCATAATCTGCTTCTGTATTTGGTTGGGGAAGTTTTACTGGACAATTAAAAATTCTGTCCTCTTGATCTATAATGGAAGAATATAATAAATCCGTCACGTATGGCAAAGTCAAACATTTCTTGCATTTTTAATATAATTTAACACTGAAGTTCTAAAAAGAAGAAGACTCTACATACCACGTGAAAGGCAGACTAATTCTGTAGTTTGTAACTGGTCTTCATTATTTTTTAGATGCTCCTAAGAATGAGAATGTGAAAATATTAAAACAGGCTTGCATATGGCTCAAACTGATATCAGAATTTAGCCATAAATTATTATATTGCACACTTCACTTAATAAAAAAGTGGTTAACAGTATGCTGTAATAAAACTAAGATTCAAAATAAAATAGCAACATAGGAATCATATACAACCTCTTGCTAATCTTTAAAGATCTTAAACATGAGGCCTAATACAATTATACAAAAAGAAGAAATGTTCAGGGTAGCCTGTCAGTTTTGGAATGTAAGATAGAATCTGTATAGAAAGTTTTCAGGGCAAAATGTTATTTGCTCAGGTATTTTAAATATATGTATAGCAATAGCAATAGCACTTAGACTTATATACCGCTTCATAGTGCTTTACAGCCCTCTCTAAGCGGTTTACAGAGTTCAGCATATTGCCCCCAACAATCTGGGTCCTCATTTTACCCACCTCAGAAGGATGGAAGGCTGAGTCAACCTTGAGCCTAGTGAGATTTGAACAGCTGAACTGCTGAACTAGCAGTCGCTGAAATAGGTTGCAGTGCTGCTTTTAACCATTGCGCCACCTCGGCTCATTAAGTATTTGGTTATGCCATTGTGCAATTGTACACAATCCTAAAATTAAACAGTAATATTGCACATATTTAAATAAACAGACATCAATTTCATCTAGGATTAGCCCTAGCTCTGCCAACTCACTTGGGGATTGCAGAAAAACATGCAACCTTGAGGTCAGTTAGCATCTTGAAGGATCTCTCCCACCTTTTGAACTTATTTATTCCTGTTTTAACTGCCTCTTATTGGAATACAATGTTTATGTGGGATTTATGTTTAATTGGACACCACACAGAGTTGCTCTGTGACTCTGATATGTGAGCAAATAAATATATATCATATTTCACATCATATTTAATTACTTTACAGATAGCATACTGACACGATTAATCAAGAGAGTATTTTTGTAAACCATTCTCGTGAAAAACCTGATAACAAACTGTGCAAAAGAATTCCTTCCAGAAAAGGAATGCACAATGAAACAATAAGGAATATTGTTTGAATCATGTACACAAGCTTCTATTTACAGGAAACTGCAATATATCCTGTAAAAGGGCATCCTTGGAATTGAATTAGGCCTTTTTAATCAACAAGCCTTAAAATCGGAATTGTACTTTTTTTTTTTCTAAAATGTGTCTTGCACACACCGAGGAAAAATAAACCTCTTTATATATTTGGAAATGTCACAATAATTTATAGGGGATACAAGCTTTCTCCATCTAGGGACGGATTGAAAGCTATGGTTGCTTAATTTGAATGGTGCTACAATGTGTTGCATTCATGACTGAGCACTCTCTCCTTAATGATGTTGCTACTTACAAGTCCAGTGATACTGTCGTAGCACGAACAACATGGAAGACTTCGGCAGCTGACATACACAATCACCAGCACAAAAAATATACTAAAAATTGATGAAATCATCATTGTGATGTTAGCTCCTTCAACCAGTTTACCCAGCACCAATACCTGCAGCTCAAAATACAGAAAATTCACACGCATGTTTTATCAAAATAAAAGGAAACAATACAAGTACTCTAGATATTTATTTATGCTCTGGGACAACTTCCTCACATTCCTTCCTCAGACTTTCGGAGGTTTCTCATCACTCTCAATAAGATTTGGGACTGTGTGGGAGAGGGAGAATCTTTTCTACTAATGCTGTGAAAGCTACAGAATGAATGAAATGGATATATCTGAAATTCTTAGATGCTTTTTTTTAAATATAGTAAAGGTTCTCCCTCAAGGTGGATATAGCATCCAGGAATGGGTTAAATCTGTCTGCTCTCTGATTGGACTGAGTCTGTCAAAAGCTGTTCAGGTCCGACCCTTGTCGCTATCCTTGACAGCTTTTTCACTCAGTCACTCAGCGAGGGCGGTTGTGTTCAATCTTTCCTCCTGCCAAATTAACCTATTCATGGTTGCTATTCCACCTTGGTAGCCCTGAGTTGAATTAGTGTCAATAGTGTGCGGATTTCTGCCTTTGAATCCTCATCTACTGGAGATAGAATATTTGAATCGCATTCTGGTCATAAGTCATGCCAGTTGTTAAAGCGGAACATCAAATGACCACGCCCAATAGTATAATCTGTTTTGCAGTGGTTAAGTGAACCCTGCAATCATTAAGTAAACCTATTGTCCACAATGGGCATTTTTTTTGCTGGAAACTGGAAGTAAACTCTTGTTTCAGCAAAAAATATACATTGCATCATGTAACCTCAAGATGCTTCAAACTGTTGCAAATTTGGGCCAGTTGCCAAGTGCCCAAAATGTGATCACATGACTGTGGGGGGAATGACTGGCCATCAGAACTTCAAATTCAGATCATAAGTAGTCCGGAGAAAGTCCATCATAACTTTGAATTGTCGCTAAGCGACTGGGCATTAGTCAAGGACATTATGGGTTTTTAGCATTACTTTCAGTTGCGCTCCACGTGCCTCAATTCTCAGAATTCACATCTATCCTGCAAGCTTTACATTTAATTCTGTCTAGATCACTTGTGATGAATAGAGACAATTAGATACAGCTTCTTATTAATATGCAATTAATAGTGGAGAGTGGAGAAAATCACATTACAACTACAGGTAGTCCTCAACCCAGGGGTGAAATGCTCCTGGTTCGGGCGGGCCGGTCGGTCGTCGTCGAGCCGATAGAGACTATAGCGATCACAGTGCGAGCCTTCCCTCAACCGATTCCCCCACCCGCCTGGACACCACTATTTGGGTTATTTTACCCTCTGCGCATGCGCAAAGCATTCTGCACATGCACAGAGGGTAAAAGAACCCAAATGGCAGCGTCCAGGCGGGCGGGGGAAGCAGATAGGGGAAGGCTCGCGCTGTGATCACTATCATCTCTATCGTCTCTATCGGCTCTACGACGACTGACTGGCCTGCTCAAACCAGGAGCATTTCACCACTGCCAACCTATGAATTTAATTAAGCCCTGAATTACAGTCATAAGTCATGCTGGTCGTTAAACAGATTATCCTGTGTCCGCACCTGATTTTATGACCCTTTTGTGGTGATCATTAAGCAAATCCGTTGTTTGTAATGGGTGTTGTTGTTTTTTATTAGAAACCAGAAATATACATCGCTTTCCAGCAAAAAATGTTATAAAACATAGTCATTGGACCACAAGCTGCTGCAAACAACCATAAATGCAATCACATGACTGGGGCAGGATCGGTCAGAACTTAAAATCTGGGTCATAAGTAACCCAGGGGAAGTCCACTGTAAGTTTGAATAGTCGCTAAGTCACCAGTCATAAGTTGAAGAGTACCTGTACAATGTATCATTTGGTGCCATAACATAATGCTAATATTTGGATTTGCATTATAAACCACAGAGTTTAAAGGAGACCTTCCAAACTAATGCATTCCAAATAGATTTTATTGTTTATCATGCACTAGCTGTACATTACAGGACCTGTAGTTTAGATAATCTAAAGGAACCAGAGTAAGACTCAATATTAATCTTTGCATTCAGCTTGGCACTAGGAGCAGGGGTGGGTTTCAGTTTTCTTTGCTGCTGGTTTGCTCAGGGACGCGCTGAGGGGGTGTGCGCGCATGCACAGTACTTAAAAAAACTTCTGTGTATGTGTAGAAGCCAGAGGTGGGGTCCTCGTGGTTCGGACCGGTTCGCCTGAACTGGTAGTGACCCGCTGGTGATGTCATGATGATGTCACAGAACCGATTTGGTTGTTGCCGGTCCATGGGCGCCACCATCTTTTTAAAAAAAAAATTAAAAAAAATTTTTTTTGCATTTTTTACATTTTTTTTGTTCTGCGCATGCGCAGAAGTTGAGTTTCCGGGACTTCCGGTTTGGCGTTCGGCGTCGAATGGCGCTCCTTTTTCAGGGCGCTTTTCCAACTCCCTGCCAAGCCGTCAGAACAGCTGTCTGGCGGCTTGGAATCTCTCTGCCCCGGACATAGGGGAGAGAGGAGAGCGTGGCAGGTGGGGTAGAGCCCCCCTAGCGCCCTAGGAGTCATCCAGGGGCGCGAAGGGAAGGCTCCCCAGGTAGCCTGCCCCTAGCTCCGGGAGCCTGGGAATCTCTGCTCTTGCGGAGCAAGATGCCGAAGCCACCGCTGCTTCCAGAAGAGGATTTATAAAACTTTTTTTTGTGCATCTAATGAAGCAGACAGAGAGAACCAGGGGCTTTGCTGGGCAAGTATGGATTTTTTTTCCCTTTTTTTTAAAACCCTCGGCTAACTTTCACTTCGAAGAAACAAAGTAACATTTAACATGCAACAATATGGCGTTTGAAGGAGGAGAAGTGAAAGTGATTTCCGTTTTGCTTGTGGTTCTTTTTTTCATGGAAACTCTTTGTTCTGAAAACTGAAAACTGGCTGTCCTTATATTCTCTGATAACTGATAACTTTTTTAAAAAATAAGGACTATTCGCCTTTGAAAGTGGAAAGTATTTTTCTTTAGAGATCTGGCTTTTTAAGGCGTTTTGAAGAAGTTGGAAAGAGAAGTGAAGGTGATTTTTGCTTTGTTTGTTTGTGGCTCTTTTTCTTATAGAAAATTATAACTTTGAAAACTGACTTTTTTTTCTCTGTCTCCTGATTTTGGAAAGTAAAAAACTCTCTGTCTCTCAAACTGGAAAGAATTTTATCTAGAGTTATGGCTTCTCTCTATACCTCTTTGGAAATATAAAAATGGTTTCAAGTTTGGAAAGATTGGTTTTTTTTTTCCTGGCTTTTCTCTTGTGGAAATTTTGAAAACTGACTTTTACTCTTTGTTCCGTGGCCTTGGATTATAACAGCAACTGATAATTTCACTAAAATAAATAAATTATAAAAGACTATCTGCCCTGGAAATTGCAAGATTTTTTTTTCTCTTTTTAAAGATTTGGCCCTTCTTTGCACTTCTTTGGAATTATAATAAAGAAGAAGTGAAAGTTATTTGTGTTTTGCTTGTGGTCTCTGGACTTTGGGAAACTTTTGTACTTGAAAACTGGTTTCTATTTTTGATTCTCAATTTTGGATTATAAAACAATTGATAGTGATTTGGCATTTTCAGTGTAATTTTTTGGAACTACAACAATGGCTTCAAAGTATGGAATGATTGCCTTGAATAAAAGGCCTATTTATCCCTCTGCTTATACTTCTAAAATGCAACTTGCTACTAAGTCAACACCTGCACAAGTTTTGACATCGGAAAATTTATTTTTTTTTTTCCTCAAAAAAGTTTTATTAGTACAAACTTACATAAGTGGTAACAAAATATTAAATCCAAAGTACAAACATTTTTATTTCCCCCCCCCCAGACCCACCCCCTTCCCTCCCCACCTCCCCCCCCCCCGGACTTCCCAGAGATAATACAGGGCATAATAATAAGTTTAAATTGTTAATAAAAAGAAAAAGGAAAAAGGAAAAAAAGAACACTATTTTTAAAAAAACTTCAACTCCAAACTATACAGTACTAATATATCGCATTTGTATACAATAGTAAAGATACAAAAAAGAGAGAGAAAAAAAAGAAAGAGAATAAAAAAAAAGAAAGAAAGAAAGAGAAAACTCTTTAACACTACAAACAAACAAACCTCCTACCTCCTCCCTTCAGTCCTCTATCTTATACAAGGTAAGTGTTACATAAGTAATAACTAAATATAAAATACACAAATCTTAAACTAATATTATTGACATTAGAAATAACCTCTAAGATAAAACTTAACTAAATGTTACATAAGTAATCATCAAATATTAAATTTCATCATGATATTAATAAGATAATATTATTCTAAATTAATTCGCTAACTTCAATAAACAAAAAAAGAAAATAAAAGAAGAATAAACAATAAACAAATCTTCAACAAACTATATATATCTAATATTATCAACATTAAAAATAACCTCAAAGTTATATAAAACTTAACTAAATATTGCATAAGTAATCATTAGATAGGGAAAAGATAAAATACAATCATATTAGTTTCTATCCATCCAATATATTTCAACATCACATTATTTTGTATCTTGATAGTTCATCTTTTAATAGTTCAATAAATTCAAATTTGTCAAGTCGTCTCCCATCTGCTCCCAAACCTCCATCTCCTCTTCCCCAGCTATCTGATTCAGGCACTCCTTTTGGATTTTTGAGTCTATTTCTTTTTGATCCATCGAAGGTGGCTTCCCCTCCTCCTCCTCTTTTATTTTCATACACCCTTCTTCTGGAATCTTGGATATATCAGCCTTTAGAACATTGACATAAAATTCAGTAGCTTTTTTTATCGTGTTGAGCCGGTATCTTTTTCCAGAAAATTTCACTGTTACTCCAACTGGTGCTTCCCATTTATATTGTAAATTTAATCTCTTAAATTCATCAATCAAAAAAGTATAGCTTTTCCTGGCTTTAAGCATTTTAGAGGGGATTTCTTTCCAAATCTTTAGTTCCTGACCATTCACCATAAGATTATTGTTAAACGTTGCTTGTATAATTCTGTTCCGTAGAGCTCTTGTGGTAAAATATATGACAATATCCCTTGGTAGATGCTTTTGTTTGGCGTACCACGAGTTGATTCTGTATGTTTTGTCGATTTGTGTAGCCAATTCCGCTTTAGAAATTCCAGACACCTGATCCAATATGTCAACCATCCTGCCTTTTAAATTTTCATATAATCCTTCTTTCAAACCTCTAATCCTTATAGCAACTTCCATAGATCTGAACTGAGTCATTAAGACCTCTTTTTCAAAATTTGCAATGTCATTTTGGATTTTATCTATGTAATTCACCGAAGTTGCCAAAGCTTGTTTATTTGTTTCAATACGTTCTGCCAAAACTTCAATATTTGTTGCTAAGCCTTTGCAAACCTCTAACACATCAAATCTTAGTTGTTGATTCATATTCTTCAAAGCAGCCTGCATCTTATGGTCTATCTCACTTATTTTCTGGTTAAATTCCAAAGTAAGTTCATGTTTCATAATCTTTAAATTATTTAATAAATTTTCAGGTGTCAAAAGCTGTGGAGGTGTTAGCTCAGTGTTAAGTTGCATTTTAGAAATATATCCAGATGAATAGTCATTTCTTTTAGTCAAAACAGTCTTTCCAAACTTTGAAGCCATTGGTGTTTCAAAAGAGTACAAAAAAGAAAGAAAGCCAGTTGCCTGATTAAAGTTCTTTCCAGTTTAAAAATCAGATAGTCTTTTATTATTGAAAATATTTCTATTATAACTTTAATCCAGAGTTAGGAGACAGAGAAAGAAAAAACCATTTTTCCAAGTTAAAAGTTTCCATAAGAGAGAGAGAAAGAAAAAAAAAAAAAAAGCCTCTGGGGAAACGAAAGTCACTTTCACTTCTCAATCGCCATATTGTTACTCTGTTTCCTTTGTTCCCTTGCCGAAGTGAAAGCTTACCCAGGAGTTGAAAAAAAAAGGAAAAAAAGAGATGGCTCCTAAGGCGCTGGGGGGGCTCTACCCCTCCTGTCAGGCTCTCATCTCTCCCCTTTGCCCGGGGAAGAGATTTTAAAGCCGCCAGACAGCTGTTCTGGCGGCTTTTAACAAAGATCGGAAAGGCATCCAACGAGGGATGTCTGCGATGAAGCGCTCCAAAACCGGAAGGGGAAAATTTATTAAATACTTTAAAGATTATGAAACAAGACTTAATTTTGGAATTTAATCAAAAAATCACTGAAATAGAAAAAAAAATGCAGGATGCTTTAAAGAATATGGAAAAGCAGCTACGGATGGATATGTTAGAGGTTTGCAAAGGTTTAGCAACAAATGTTGACGTTTTGGAGGACTGTATTGAAACAAATAAACAAGCGTTGGCAACCTTGGTGGAATATATAAACAAATTTCAAAAGGACATCGCAAATTTTGAAACAGAGGTGTTAATGTCACAGTTTAGAAGAATGCAATTTGCCATTAGAGTAAGAGGGTTGAAGGAAGGTTTATATGATGATTTGAAAGGAAGAATGATTGAGGCCTTGGTACAGGTTTCTGGAATTTCTAAAGATGAGTTGGCTACACAAATTGAAAAGATATACAGGGTCAACTCGTGGCACACAAAACTAAAACATTTACCAAGGGACATTGTTATATATTTTACCACAAGAGTTTTACGGAACAGAATTATTCAGGCGATGTTTAAGAACAATCTTCAGGTGAATGGTCAGGAACTTAGGATATGGAAAGAAATTCCCTCTAAAATGCTTAAAGCTAGAAAAGAATTTACTTTTTTGATTGATGAACTTAAAAGATTGAATTACAATATAAATGGGAAGCACCAACAGGAGTAACGGTGAAATTTTTGGAGAAAAGATACCGGCTGAATACGATAAACAAAGCTACCGAATTTTATGTTAATATTTTAAAGGCTGATATATCTAAAATTCCAGAAGAAAGACGTATTAATGTAGAAGAGGATAAGGAGGAAAAGTCATCCTTACCGGATCAAAATGAAATAGTTTCAAAGAGTCAAAGTGAACCGCAGAGCCAGAAAGATGTGAAAAAGGAGATGGAGCACTGGGATCAGATGGAAGATGAGCTGATAAATTCAAAATCATCAAGATATAAAAGGAGGCAACCAATAAGATATAAAGAGAAGTAGTGTTGATATGTATTAGATGGATGGAGATAATATAATTGTATTTTCTTCTTCTCCTTTTTTTTAATTGTTGTTTCTTCTTTCTTCTTTCCTTTTTAAAAAAAATTTTTTTCCTCTCTTTTAATAACTCTTTAAGAATTGGAATTTTTAATTTTTAATTAAAATTATTAAGTTATAAATTATTACAATTAGATTTTAAAATTTGTTTTAAAGGAAGGATTTTTTTTTCTTCTGCTTTAGGTTTTTGTTTTTCTCTCTCTCTCCTCTAGGTTTTTACTATTATTATTATTATTATTATTATTATTATTATTATTATTATTATTATTATTATTATTATTATTATTATTATTATTATTATTATTATTATTATTATTATTATTATTATTATTATTATTATTATTATTATTGTTATTGTTATTGTTATTGTTATTGTTATTGTTATTAATATTAATATTAATATTAATATTAATATTAATATTAATATTAATATTAATATTAATATTAATATTAATATTACCTTTAAGGATATCTTTTTATTATGAATTAACAAGTTGTTGTATAATAATATTATGTGGTCATGATGAAATTCAAAAGTTTTATTATTTAATATGTAGACACGTAATACTTTTTTAGTTTTATTTGAGCTAATAAGTTGTTTTATAATAATATGTTGTTATGATGAAATTTAAAGGTATTATTATTTAATATTTAGATATTAGCTACGTAAAATTTTCTTGGTTTTAGTTAATCATGAGATTATTATTATCATTAATGTTTTTTAAAGATTTAGTATTATTAATAATTTTCATAGGTCTAGAAAGTTGATTGAAAGGAGGAGGGAGAAACTGTTTTCCTTCCTTTGTATAACCCAGATTATTATTATTATCAACAATATATATTAATATATTTTTATTTTTTATTTTTTATCTTTTAGAATTATATTGGAAATAATATAAAATATAGAAATTTAATGATGTTAACATTGTATAATTTGGAGTTGGGTTTTTCTTTTTTCTTTTTTTTTCTGTAATTACTGATATTATGCCCTGAATTCTCTCTGGGAAGTCCAGGGGGGAGGGGGGGAGGGAAGGGGGCGGGGGTGGGGAGAAAAATAAAAAAAATGTTTGTACTTTGTACTAATAAAACTTTTTCAATTAAAAAAAAGAAGTTGAGTTTCCGGCACTGCGCATGCATCGCCATCTTGTTTTTGGATTTTTGGGGCACTGGTCATTCGCACACGGCACGGGAGGAAGCGAATTGGCAGCAAGGGAAGTTAGGATCCATCCTTGGCAGAAGCTAAAAACAAGATGGCGCCGCCTATGTCGTAGCCAGGAGAACCAGCTCTGGGGCGTGGCAGGTCTGGGTCGCTGCCGGTTCTAGCAACCCAGGCCGCCAAATTACTACCGGTTCTATAGAACCGGTCCGAACCAGGAGGAACCCACCTCTGACTAGGAGCATGAATTAGAATAGTGTACAAGGTTTATGAAGAAACAGGAATTTAATGGAGAATACTGGACACAAAATATGCTACTTACGATAGCTGGGTGATAAGACTCCTCATCCTCTAATGTCTTGGAGGCATAAATTTCACCATACTCTAATGTCATAGAGGCATAAATTATTACAGTTAAAGTGGTGAAGCAGGAAAATACTGAAGCAATTATCATGGCATTCACCTGTATAAGGAATACAGAAAATTTAAGATTTGATTAGATTATTTATTTTCTCAAGGAAGACAAAATGTTTTAACAGATTAACAGAGTTGGAAGGGACGTTGTAGGTCATCTAGTCCAACCCCCTGCTCAAGCAGGAGTCCTACACCATTTCTGAGAAACGGCAGTCCAATCTCTTCTTGAAAGTCTCAAGTGATGAAGCTCCCACAACTTCCAAAGGCAAGCTGTTCCATTGGATTGGATTGGATTGTTCTCACTGTCAGAAAGTTCCTCCTTATTTCTAGTTGAATCTCTCCTTGATCAGTTTCCATCCATTATTCCTTGTCTGCCCTTCAGGTGCTTGGGAAAATAGCTTGACCCCCTCCTTTCTGTGACAGCCCCTCAAATATTGGAACACTGCTATCATGTTTCCCCGGTCCTTCTCTTCACTAGACTAGCCATGCCCAGTTCCTGTAACCGTTCTTCATATGTTTTAATCTCCAGTCCCCTAATCATCCTGGTTGCTCTCCTCTGCACTTTTTCTAGAGTCTCAACATCTTTTTTATAGTGTGGTGACCAAAACTGGATGCAGTACTCTAGGTCTGGTCTAACTAAGGCTTTATAGAGTGGTATTAGTACCTCACTTGATCTTGATTGTATCCCTCTGTTAATGCAACTTAGGATTGCATTGGCTTTTTGGGCTGCCGCTGCACACTGCTGACTCATATTTAGCTAGCTGTCCACTAAGACTCCAAGATCCCTCTCACAGTCACTGCTATTAAACCTGGTTTCACCCAGTTTATATGTATGCTTTTGTTTTTTCTTACCTAAGTGTAGGACTTTACTTTTCTCTACATTGAATTTCATTTTGTTAAATAGGGCCCAGTGTTCAAGTCTGTCAAGATCCATCTGGATCTTGAGCCTATCTTCTAGGTTGTTAGCTATTCCTGCCAGCTTAGTATCATCTGCAAATTTGGTAAGTTCCCCTTCTATTCCCTCATCTAAGTCACTTATGAAGATATTGAAGAGTACTGGGCCTAAGATGGAACCTTGTGGTACCCCACTGCTTACTTCTCTCCATGTAGACATGTACCCCATTAAGGACTACTTGTTGAGTACGGTTTGTCAGCCAGTTGTGAATCCATCTGGTGGTGAAGCTGTCTATCCCACTTTTTTCTAGCTTACGAAGAAGTAGGTTGTGGTCTACTTTGTCAAATACCTTGCTGAAGTCTAAGTACGGTATATTATGTCCACAGTATTTCATTGGTCTACTAATTTAGTCACTGTGTTGAAGAATGAAATAAGATTCACACACACCATGACTGAATATCTCAATATGAATCAATGTATTTGATTCTATGTGAAAATACACAAAGGAATCAAATCTAAAGTTGTTTAGGGAATGTTAACCACTAACCCACATACTAAAAATACATGCTAAATGGCTTTTCACCCAGTCCTAGGGGGAGTGAGAGTGAGACCCCTTGCTTCATTGTATGTGGCATTTTTTATCTTTGTCTTTTACATTTTAGTGATTTGATTGTAATTTCTTTGATTGTTGTGAGTCACTCAGAATCATTAAGAATTGGCTGGCATACAAGTTTAATAAATTATTATTATTATTATTATTATTATTATTATTATTATTATTATTATTATTATTATTATTATTATTATTATTATTATTATTATTATTATTATTATTATTATTATTATTATTATTATTATTATTATTATTATTATTATTATTATTACTATTACTATTACTATTATTACTATTATTATTACTACTATTATTACTATTATTATTAAAATTAAAATTAAAATTAAAATTAAAATTAAAATTAAAATTAAAATTAAAATTAAAATTAAAATTAAAATTAAAATTAAAATTAAAATTAAAATTAAAATTAAAATTAAAATTAAAATTAAAATTAAAATTAAAATTAAAATTAAAACACATTCATTGTGTTTTGAAATCTGCTCTTAAACAATATTAAAAAAAAACCCCAGAACTCACCAGAATTGGATTCTTCCTCTGAGATGAATTTAAAGCCATAATTCCAGGAATGCTCATAAACTAAAACACAGAAAGCACAAGGATAGGGTAAGGAACATAGCAAAAAAAAACAATAAATGTAAAGTTACATTTAATATCAAAAAGGTCAATCTTTAGTGTCCCAAAAATATAGTCAGCCAGAGACATTCTTTATGAGCTATTATATACAGTGATGAAAAGTCCTAATTTTTTTACTTAGTCCTTCAAAGTTCTTTTTCACCCATGGAGCCTACTTTATCAGCAAAAGCAATATAGACAATTTACATATTTAGAATTATCTATAGCCCTCTGGGCTGGTTGGAATAGGTAATAGATAGAGGTCCCAACATCTTGAGGGCCTTTTTTGGGCACAGAAGTTAAGAGGAGTCATGCCTGGTTAGTAATCTGGTTGGATGAACTGCTTCAAGATAGATTGGGAATTGGGGAAAAATATATAGAAGAAGCTAACAATTTTCCCCCCTATATTCTTGTCAAGAAAATTTCATAGCCATGTAAATGAATTCTCTAGGAGTTAAAGCTTGATTCAAAAGAAACTTTAGCTTTATATATAGGATACTATTGTTCAAAATTCAGATACTGCGATGACTTGCAGCAAATCTTATTAGTCTCCTGTCCTAATTTTAAGATGCTCTTTTACATTTAAGGAACTGGGAAAAATTAAAAGCTAAATGGAGTCAGAAAAATACCTTAAAATCACAGACTAGGATAGAGGTAGGCAGTGAACTCAAACACAAATACCCACAAATCAGTACTGGTATTCAGCCGGTTCTATCCGGATCGCGCGAACCAGTAGCTGCGGCTGTGAGAGGCTCCGCCCACCCACCCTGACATCACGTGCAGCCTGTGCGCATGCGCAGATGTGCGCACGCTCACATTTGCAAACCGGTAGGGAAGGTAAGTGCATCCCACCTCTGCCACAAATCAATCTCATTAAAGATAAATGCTATTGAATCGAATTATCGTTGCTGACATCAAGAAATAATACTATTTTCTGATGCCCATTCAGAGCTCACTTTTCACATAGGGCGCAGAAATCAAAACGAAGAAGTGATTTCAATGGGCAATTCCAACAGCTGAAATGTAGGAGACACCACACTCCACATTAGCTGCCAGAGTTTTGCTAATAGGAGACGGTTGGGATAGTTTTAAAAGGACCTTAAATAGGTTCATGGAGGATCAGACTGTCATTTTTTTTATTGCTGTTTACTCCCTCCTGTATAATAAGCAAAACGTCATAATTGTTGGAAAGCAGTACTGGAAGAAATCCTTCACAGTCCTGTCCAAACTCCCCAAATGTATTCAAAGGGCCATTCTGTGGCACAAAATTCAGGACTAGATGGCCCTAAAATTGGATTCAGTAGAGCTTTTCACACACATTCTTTTTTTCAATCAACTACTTATAAAGGCACGTATTAGATGAGTGAATTCAGAAATCTAGGCAGCAAAGTTATTGGGGAAAGATGTTGGTATAAGCATCCAGTATTGAGAAACATCAGAAATTCCAGAATCCCACTTGGCAAGATCTGTATTATATACCGTATTTTTCGGAGTATAAGACGCACCGGAGTATAAGACGCACCTTAGTTTTTGGGGAGGAAAATAGGGGGGGGAAATCTGCCTACCAGGTATTCATCTGGCTAGCATCCTTAGTCTGGTCAGCTTCAGCACATTATTTTATCCCCTGGTTAGGACTTTAAAAAACCTTCTTCTGAGAGAATAACAATGAAAGAGCCTGCAAGCCGGTAAGAGCTGGGAAGATCGTTAGCACCTGGTTAGGGCTAAAAAAAACTTATTCGGAGCAGCTTCAGCACATTATTTTATCCCCTGGTTAGGACTTAAAAAAAATTTCTTCTGAGAGAATAACAATGAAAGAGCCTGCAAGCCGGTAAGAGCTGGGAAGATAGTTAGCACCTGGTTAGGGCCAGAAAAAAACTTATTCGAAGCAAGTAGAGCAATGAAAAAAAATTCTGCAAAGACTTAGGGCTGGAAAAACATTCTTTGAAGAGAGTAACAATGAAAAAGCCTGCAAGGTAAGAGCTGGGAAGATCTGTTAGCACCTAGTTAGGGCTGGGAAAAAAGCTACATTTGAAGTATAAGATGCACCCAAATTTTCAGCCACTTTTAGGGAGGAAAAAGGTGTGTCTTATACTCTGAAAAATACGGTATATATAAAAACCTCTACAAAACAACAAGTGGATTTTGGAGCCCAGAAAGCAACAACCTGCCACTCTAAAGCATGTGGAAACATTTTTATTGAATTTTTCTTCTTTATACAGTAGTTGTCACCATGAAATGCTATGTACCAAGTTATACTTCTTACTATGAAATCTAGGTCTTCTTTTTCTGAATGTGAAGTAAGAAGCAGCAAGTTCCCTGGAACTAACAATACATTCTTAATACATTCTGGAAAGAAGGATAGAAAATGTAGCTTACCACTCCAGCCCAAATGGGTATCCTAGATTTGCTCAATTCTGATTCCTTTCTGAAAACACCATCTATTAATCCACTGATGACACAAACTGTAGCACAAGCTATCTGAAGTAGCCCTAAAATCAACATGCTTCTCTGGTTGAAGATGAAATATCTGTAGCGATCCATTCCACTGTATACAAATACACACATGTATTCAAGTCAGAAAGAAGCACAGAGATTATTAAAAATAAGGCAGCCCTATAATATGTCCTGAACAGAGATGCTTGCAAAATGTCCATTAGCATTTGTACAAACTTTAGGTGACACATTGATATTTCTTGTTGTTCAAAAAGTTTTATTAGTACAAAATTACATAGATAGTAGCTAAATATTAAATATAAAGTACAAGCATTTTTTTATTTTTTCTCCCCCCTAGCCCACCCCCTTCCCTCCCCGCCTCCCCCCCGGACTTCCCAGAGATAATACAGGGCATAATAATAAATTTAAATTGTTAATAAAAAGAAAAAAAAAGAAAAGAAGAACATTATTTTTTAAAAACTTCAACTCCAAATTATACACTAATAATATATCGTCTATGTATACAATAGTAAAGATACAAAAAAAAAAAAAAGAAAGGAAAGAAAGAGAAATCTCTTTAACAATACAAGAAAAACATAACTAAAATAAAATAGAGAGAAAATAAAAAAGAGAAAAAAATATATAAACAAACAAACCTCCTTCCTCCTCCCTTCAATCCTCTACCTTATACAAAGTAAATATTATATAAGTAATAACTAAATATAAAATACAAAAATCTTAAACTAATATTATTAACATTAAGAATAACCTCAAAGATAAATAAAACTTAGCTAAATGTTACGTAAGTAATCATTAAATATTAAATTTCATCATAATATTAATAACATAATATTATTCTAGATTAACTTATTAACTTCAAAAAAACAAAAAATCTTTAAAGTCTTAAAAAAAAACAAAAAAAAAAACAAATCTTCAACAAGTTGTATATATCTAATATTATTAACATTAAAAATAGCCTCAAAGTTATATAAAACTTAACTAAATATTGCATAAGTAATTATTAAATAGGGAAAAGGAAAAATACAATCATATTAGTCTCTATCCGTCCAATATATTTCAACACCACATCTTTTTGTATCTTGATAGTTGCATCTTTTAATAACTCGATGATTTCTAATTTATCAACTCGTCTCCCATCTGGTCCCAAACCTTCATCTCCTTTTCCCCGACTGTCTGGCTCTGGCACTCCTTTTGATTTTTTAAATCTATTTCCCTTTGATCCAGCATAGATGGCTTCCCCTCCTCCTCCTCTTTTATTTTCATACATCCTTCCTCTGGAATTTTTGATATATCAGCCTTTAAAACATTGACATAAAATTCAGTAGCTTTTTTTATCGTATTAAGCCGGTATCTTTTTCCAGAAAATTTCACTGCTACTCCAACTGGCGCTTCCCATTTATATTGTAAATTTAATCTTTTAAATTCATCAATCAAAAAAGTGTAGCTTTTTCTGGCTTTAAGCATTTTAGAGGGGATTTCTTTCCAAATCTTTAATTCCTGACCATTCACCTTGAGATTATTGTTGAACGTTGCCTGTATAATTCTATTCCGTAGAGCTCTTGTGGTAAAATATATGACAATGTCCCTTGGTAAATGTTTTTGTTTAGCATACCATGAATTGATTCTGTATATTTTGTCGATTTGTGTAGCCAATTCCACTTTAGAAATTCCAGACACCTGATCCAATGCATCAACCATTCTTCCTTTTAAATCTTCATATAATCCCTCTTTCAAACCTCTGACCCTTATAGCAACTTCCATGGATCTAAACTGTGTCATCAACACCTCTGTTTCAAAATTTGCAATGTCATTTTGGATTTTATCTATGTATTTCACCGAGGTTGCCAAGGCTTGTTTATTTGTTTCAATACGTTCTGCCAAAACTTCAATATTTGTTGCTAAACCTTTGCAAACCTCTAACACATCCAATCTGAGTTGTTGATTCATATTCTTCAAAGCAGCCTGCATTTTTTTGTCTATCTCACTAATTTTCTGATTAAATTCCAAAGTCAGTTGATGTTTCATAATCTTTAAATTATTTAATAAATTTTCAGGTGTCAAAGGCTGTGGAGGTGTTAACTCAGTATTAAGTTGCGTTTTAGAAATATATCCAGAGGGATAGTCATTTCTTTTAGTCAAAACAATCTTTCCAGATTTTGAAGCCATTATGGTGTTTCAAAAGAGTACAAAGAAAAAAGAGAAAGGAGAAAGAAAAAAAAGCCAGGTGTCTGATTAAAGTTCTTTCCAGTTTCAAAACCAGGTAGTCTTTTATTATTAAAAATCTTTCAATTATAACTTTAATCCAGGGTTAGGAGACAGAGAAAGAAAAAGCCATTTTTCCAAGTTAAAAGTTTCCATAAGAGAAAAAAAAAAAGCCTCTGGGAAAACGAAAGTCACTTTCACTTCTCAATCGCCATATTGTTACTTTGTTTCCTTTGTTTCCTTGCCGAAGTGAAAGCTTACCCAGGAGTTGAAAAAAAAAGAAAAAAGAGGTTTCAGTACTTGCCCATCTCACGCCTGTTTCTCTCTGTCTGCTTCTATAGTTCAAAAGTAATTGTAAATCCCATTCTGGAAGCAGCGGCTGGTCACGACATCTAGCTCCGCAAAAGCGGAGGTTTCCTGATCCTCGGAGCTGGAGACAGGCTGCATGGGGAGCTCTCCCTTCGCGCCCCTAGATGGCTTCTAGGGCGCTGGGGGGGCTCTACCCCACCTGTCAGGCTCTCATCTCTCCCCTTTGCCCGGGGAAGAGATTTCAAAGCCGCCAGACAGCTGTTCTGGCGGCTTTTTACGAGGATCGGAAAGGCGTCCGACAAAGGGACGTCCGCGATGGCGCTCCAAACCGGAAGTCACATTGATATTTCTAAAATAAACAAACTGGATTGCTTTATACTAAAGCAAAAAAAAAAAATAAGTAATTTTGTCAGATGTCTTTGAATTTTATTGTGCATGATTCAATTCTTCATATATTTTAATTTAAAATTTTTTTTGCAATTATTATCAATTCACATGATTTGAAATGGGTTGAAATTGTCATCTCACTTCCTTTTAACAAAGCTTCAGATTTTTTTATTACAGGTTGTCCTCACTTAACAAGAATAATTGGGGCCAGAATTTCCATCACTAAACAACGCAGTCACAAAGTGCAATGTCATGTGATTGCATTGTTTAGTAATGGCAATTCTGGCAATTCCCATTGCCATTGTTACATGAGGATCATGGGTCATTAAACAAGGACCTCATGTGACCATAATTTGTGACTTTCTTCCAGTTTCCAATGAGCAAAGTCAGTGGGGAAGCCTGCAGGAAGTTGCAAGCTCTGGTTACCACAAACCTTTCCTTAGGCGGCTTTTGCAAGCAGGCCAGCAGGTGGGTGAGTCTACAGAATGCAAGCAGACAGAGGGCAGATGCTGCAGTGTGGTACAGCTTGAATGCAGTTGAGCAATGAAGGGGTACTACAGCCCAGCACTTTTCCACACTGAGGATCTTGGATCTACATTCTCACGGTCCACATCTCATCAGCACTCTGAGAGTCTTGTTCTAGACTTTCCCACTTATGGGAAACCAAGGTTCAATTCCATAGCCCAGAGATTCTTTATCAATGAGATTGGCAGCATATAAATTTAATTAATTAATTATGTACAGGATTGCACTAAACCAGTGATGGCGAACCTTTTTTCCCTCGGGTGCCGAAAGTGCATGCATGCTTGCTATCGCGCATGCGCGAGTGCCCACACCCATAATTCAATGCCTGGGGAGGGTGAAAACGGCCTCCCCTGCTCCCCTGGAGGCCCTCTGGAGGCCGGAAATGGCCCATTTCCCAACTTCTGGTGGGCCTGGTAGGCCCATTTTTCATCCTCCCCAGGCTCCAGAGGCTTCCCTGGAGCCTGGGGAGGACAAAAACACCCTTCCCAGTCCCCCCGGAGGCCCTCCGGAAGCCAAAAACGCCCTCCCAGAGCCTCCGTGCAAGCCAAAAATCAGCTGGCCGGCGCACACATGCGCGCTGGAGCTGAGCTAGGCAATGGCTTGTGTGCCGGCAGATATGGCTCAGCGTGCCACCTGTGGCACCCGTGCCATAGGTTCGCCATCACTGCACTAAACCATGTTGTATCATCATTGGGATATTATCATTATCACAAATTTCTGCTCACAGAGCATTTAACAACTTCTCATTATTTGGGCAAGTGGTGACCTACAACCATGATTGAAACCAAGTAACCATATACAGGAAAGAAATGTGGCTGTGGCCCAAAATATCAGGAACTACAGGTTCTGTAAAGGGCATTAGTAACGGGAGATTATGGATCCAAATACAGTAATGAATACAGCTTTTCTGGTCTAAGAGTCAAATGTACCTGGAATTCTTTTATTTGTCATGTTCAGCTTCCTTCCCTAACAGAAATCCCTAACAGAAATCTCTGTGAAATCCAGCCCTGCTAAAAGAATTGAAAGAGCTGCTGAGGTATTGTCCCGAAAGTGCTTTTTTTTTTCAGGAGGCAACAAGACTTTCTTCTTTTTTCTTTGAAGACGTTTTTCCAGAGGAAAAAAATAATTGCAGACTACAGGAACCAGGAGCTCTACTCAGGTGACCCAGAGGACACAGATAAACCTCCAAGTGCTTCAACACCCTCCAAAAGGATGCAAATGACCAGCTGCCTGCAAGGAATATAAATCCTTCCATTCCCCACTATCCTGTCAGAGCTGAAGAAGCTTCTTGGATGAGAAGCTAAACGTCTTCAAAGAAAAAACAAAAAGTCCAGTTGCCTCCTGAAAAAAGCATCTTTGGGACAACCATGACCTGGATGACTGAGAATCTCTACAGCAGGGGTGGATTCCACTTACCTTCGGCACCGGTTCGCATCGCAAGGTTTCACGCACTCTCTTTTGCTCTGCTCGTGTGCGCGTGAGCGTTCTTCCCTGTGCAATTTCACTTCCGCACATGCTCAGTAGCAAGATTCAGCCTGAAACACAGCTGAGGAGCTCATCAGCTGTGCTTCGGGCGAAGAAATAAGGGTGAGTATTAACCCAGGGGCGGGAGGGAGGACTCTTTTTCAAGCCGCGGAATAGGAGAAGCCATCCGAACAGGGAAAAATTCACTAAAAATTCCCCAAAAAAGATGGCGGTGCCCACGGACCAGCACCGACTGAACCGGATCCATGACATCATCATAGCATCACCAGTGGGTCACTAACGGTTTGGGCAATCTGGTCCAAACAGGGAGGAACCCACACTTGCTCTACAGACTGCTGAGCTATTGCATGTTATTTCAGCTCATGTCTCTGTTTTATTAATGTTATGATACTGATAGGTTTCTTGTACTGCAGGCAGTCATTGACTTACACTCATAATTGGTACCAGAATGTCCATTGCCAAGTAAGGCAATTATTAAGTGTGTTGTGCCCAATTTTATGACTTTTTTTGTCACGGTTGTTAAGTGAATCCGGCTTCCCCCATCAATTTTGTTTGTTAGGGAAAGTCACAAATGGCAATCATGTAACTCCAGGATGCTGCATCTGTTGTAAATACATACTGGTTGCCAAGCATCCAGATTTTGGTCATATGGCTGTGGGGATGCTGCACTGGTTGTAAGTGCAAAGACTGGTTATAATTCACTTTTTTTCAGTGCTGTTGTAACTTCAAACTGTTAGACTTAGAATAACCTTATTGTCACTTTAAATGTACACTAACCAGCATAAATAAAAATAAAGTTTAATGTTGTATAAACACAACTCTGAAAGGGTCACCACTTCCAATATACACTACGTAAACATGACAAAATATAAACAAACAGACAAACAAATAAATAAATATGCATATACCCACATATATTATAAGACACAGAGAAACAACACAGTTTAGTTCAGATGTATACATGTACATGGCAAGAAAAACTAATCTTGTGAGTTTACCAGACGGATGGCATAGGGAACAAAGCTGTTACAGAATCTGGTAGTCCTGCTAGAAATACCTTGAAACCTCCTCCCAGAGACAGAAACAGACCGTGAAGTGTGTGTATGGAGTCTCTAACAATGCTTTGAGCTCTAAGCACATAGCGCTTATAAGCAGTTTCCTGAATAACGGGAAATGAGCTTCCTATAATCTTCTCAGCTGTCCTTACCACTCTCTGTATGGACTTTCTGTCTACGGCACTGCTACCATCAAACCAAACAGTGATGCAGTTTGTTAGAATGCTCTCAATCCTGTCTCTGTAAAAAGTGGTCAGGACAGGAGGAGAAAGATGTGCGCTCTTCATCCGATGCAGGAAATGCAGATGCTGGTTTGCATGCTTCACTAAGGATGACGTGGAGAGATCAATTCAGATTATTAGTAATCTGCACCCCCAGATACTTAATACTGTTGATCATCTCTACAGCTGCATCCTTGATACTGAGAGGAGTATGACTATGCCGGCTAAACCAGTTGCTAAACAAATGGTTGTAAGTTAAGGAATACCTGTACTATAAACTGAGGACATAGAGCTGTATAAAGCAATGCTTTGGACAAAGCCAATATCATGGAAGCAAGGACTAAAATTCAAATATTTAGGTTGTGCTGGTAATGCTGTAAGTCAACAAGAGTGAAATATCTCAAAGTAGTCAGGTAATTCTTCTCCTGTCAGCCATGGTACCTTGCTCAACAGTAGTAACTGTGAGAGGGATCTTGGAGTCCTAGTGGACAACCATTTAAATATGAGCCAGCAGTGTACAGCAGCTGCCAAAAAAGCCAACACAGTTCTAGGCTGCATTAACAGAGGGATAGAATCAAGATCACGCGAAGTGTTAATACCTCTTTATAATGCCTTGGTAAGGCCACACTTGGAATATTGCATTCAGTTTTGGTCGCCACGATGTAAAAAGGATGTCGAGACTCTAGAAAGAGTGCAGAGAAGAGCAACAAAGATGATTAGGGGACTGGAGGCTAAAACATATGAAGAACGGTTGCAGGAACTGGGTATGTCTAGTTTAATGAAAAGAAGAATCAGGGGAGACATGATAGCAGTGTTCCAATATCTCAGGGGAGGGAGTCAAACTATTCTCCAAAGCACCTGAAGGTAGAACAAGAAGCAATGGGTGGAAACTAAACAAGGAGATAAGTAACTTAGAACTAAGGAGAAATTTCCTGACAGTTAGGACAATTAATCAGTGGAACAGCTTGCCTCCAGAAGTTGTGAATGCTCCAACACTGGAAGTTTTTAAGAAGATTTTGGATAACCATTTGTCTGAAGTAGTGTAGGGTTTCCTGCCTATGCAGGGGGTTGGACTAGAAGACCTCCAAGGTCCCTTCCAACTCTGTTGTTGTTATTATTATTATTTTCTGAAAGAATTTGGGAAGGTTAAAATGACCAATATTCAGAAGCTCCATATAGAAGACCAAACAAAAGCATGTGAGACAGAAAGGCAAAAGATTTTAGTGCTGGAGAAGCAGAGAAAGACACGTTTCGTCTCTCAAGCACATATTTGCTTTGTCATAGGCAATATTCAAAATTGAACTCACCTCTGAACTTGTTCTCCTTTCTTCCACTGTGGCAACAAAGAAAAGGAGCAATTACAGGAAGTTGGGGGAAAACAGACAACACAGAGCCTTTGCACCTCCTGCCAAAGCAAAAGAGAAACTCAACTAAACATCAAGGGAACAAGGTGTGTATGCTCAGCATTGCCTTACCTCAGCCAGGTTTAAGATCCTTACTCAAAAAAAGCTTGAGAAGTTCACCAGCCTGGGCCAGCAGCTACAGTCCAATGGGAATGACTTGGTCATCCAGGGACTAACTCTGGCTGCCAAGCCCCACTCTTTTCTTCCTGCAGTGCAATCAGAATAAAATCTTGCTCCACCCACATAATGCGTTTAGCTGCCCTTCCCTTTTGCAGGTAGTACTTTTTCCTTCTTGCCTTTCCTTCTATCTCTGAATTTAACCCATTGTATACAATGGAAACAAAACGCATTTCCTGTAGACGTTTGGAGTTTAATCTGCTAAGAAGTATTTAGTTACTCTCCATCCTCTATTTAACTGGACATAAACAATTGCTGAGTGAACAGCTACCAGGGCTTCCCATAAAGAATTAATCCTCACATTTTGCATGTGAAGAAGAGACATAGTCTTCCTGATTCTTGTGCCCTCTGGTTAAGTTGATGTACAACTCCCAGTATCCTAGGCAGCTTAACTATTGTAGCAATAAAGGTTAATGGAATCTGTGCTTTGAAACTTATTTTATGACACAAGACTACCCAACAATGGGAGAGACGATAGCAGTGTTCCAATATCTCAGGGGTTGCCACAAAGAAGAGGGAGTCAAACTATTCTCCAAAGCACCTGAGGGTACAACAAGAAGCAATGGGTGGAAACTAATCACAAGGAGAGAAGCAACTTAGACCTAAGGAGAAATTTCCTGACAGAACAATTAATCAGTGGAACAACTTGCCTCGAGAAGTTGTGAATGCTCCAACACTGGAAGTTTTAAAGAAGATATTGGATAACCATTTGTCTGAAGTGGTGTAGGGTTTCCTGCCTAAGCAGGGGGTTGGACTAGAAGACCTCCAAGGTCCCTTCCAACTCTGTTGTTGTTGTTGTTGTTGTTGTTGTTGTTGTTGTTGTTGTTGTTGTTACTGATGTAAAGTAGCATTCAGGAAAACAGTGTTTATCACATCTTAATATATCAGCTTGACATTTTAAGTGACTAGACAAGAAATGCTTTTTTTCTCATTTGGTGCAAATAGCTTGTATTGCAATGTTTCCCATCAGAGTTCAAATGTAGAATCTTGCTCTGAGGCAACATCTGTGCAGGAGATTGGTCTTTGGAAATGTACTGTTCCATGTAAACATAACAAGCAGGGAGAAAAAGGTGTGGAAATACAAATGAGAGGTAATTTGGACGTCATCCTCTATTTTGTAAAGATGAATGCATGTATATGTTCTTCCACAATATGGAGGGAAATAATTCTTTAGAAAGTTGTTATGCGAGTTCTGAATCCCTAAGAAAGGTATTCATGAAGGTAGAAACTGGCAATGTGAACTCTCCTTTGAATCAAGAGTAGAGAAAATATAGGTAGTCCTCAACTTACAAACACAATTGATCCCAAAATTTCTATTTGCTAACATTTGTTAAGTGGGTTTTGCCCCATTTTACGACCTTTCTTGCCCTAGTTATTAAGTGACTTTCTGCAGTTGTTCAGTTAGTAACTCAGTTGTTAAATGAATCTGACTTCCCCATTGACTTTGCTTGTGAGAAAGTCGCAAAAGGAGATCACATGACCCTGGAATACTGCAACCGTCATAAATATGAGCCAGTTGCCAGGGGTGTGAATTTTGATCACGTGACCATGAGGCTGCTGCAATGGTCATAAGTGTAAAAAACGGTCATAAGTCACTTTTTTCAGTGCTGTTGTAACTTTGAACGATCACTAAACTAACTCTTGTAAGTCAAGGACTACCTGTATATCTGGGTTCGGAAAAAGAAAGTTGGGGACTGGTAGCAGCAGAAGCCACTTTCTGGAAATAAGGTCTATCCTCAACTACTAAATGCAGGATGCAATGTGCTTATTCTTTGAGAAAGTCCAAATATGGGTACAGAACAGTGGTGGGTTCCTACCGGTGCGGTCCACTCTACAGTACCAGTAGCAGCCAGCAGATAGCGCTATTTGCGTGCGACCACTCCGGTGCCGTTTTTACCGGTCTGTCGTGCGACGCCATCCTTTTTTGGGGAATTTTTGGGCTGATTTTGCTTCCTGCGCATGCGCAGAAGCAAAATCTTGCAAGATTTCGGTGATTTTTTGCTTCTGTGCATGTGCGGAAGCAAAAAAAGTGCCTCCCTAGCACTTGCTCCATATAGTGCAGGGGTGTCATACTCAGGGCCTGCTGTCTGGGTCTGGCCCACAGGGTGCTTAGATCTGGCCCATGGCGCTGCCCTAGAAATAACAAAGAACCGGCCCACGGTGCCTCGGCCTGGCCCAGGCTGACCAGGTGCTGATCTACAACCTGGTGGCTACCATTTTTGTTGACAGAGTGCTGCAGGAGGCCATCGCAACCAAAAATGGAGCTTGGGAGGGCCGCGCACACCCCTCCCAAGCTTGTTTTTTTGCTGGCAGCATGCTACCAAAACAAACTACTAGCAAAAGTGGCGTTTGATCACAAGGCAAGGAGGCATCGAGAAATGTTTCCCCTTTTGCATTTGAGCATTCAAGAAGGGACAGGAAAGGAGAAAGGGAAAGAGGGAAGAAAAAAAAGAAGAAAAGATGGGAAGAGAGCAAAGAAGGAAAAGAAGGAAAGGGGAAGAAAGAAGAATGAAAGGAAAATGAAGTGGAAAGGAAAAAGAAGAGAAAAAGGAAGGAAGGAAGGAAGGAAGGAAGGAAGGAAGGAAGGAAGGAAGGAAGGAAGGAAGGAAGGAAGGAAGGAAGGATTATAATGAGAGGGAGGGAGGGAAGTGCTGCCTTAGCACTTGGCCACCAGCAGCCCTGCTGCCCTTTCACCATCCCCTTGTCTTCTCCTCCTGACCTCTCCTGGTGGTCTCCCATTCTATCGGTGAGGATGCTTTGGTTACAAAGCCAGGTCTCCTCACATGGAAAGGGAGTGGGCTGCCCTCTGACCCACATACTTTGCCCTCCCGCACACACCATGAGCAACTTGGCCAAGGAGAACGAGCACAGCAGCAGCAGAAGAAGTAAGAGCAGCCGACCACCCCCTCGGGGAACTGGGCTGGGCTGGACTGGACTGTGGGGTCCTGGTACCCTGGGAGCTAGAAGGCTGGGCTAGGCACTTGCCCTCTGCTGCCTAGGGCTCTGGACAGCCTGCGCAACCATCCAGGAATTCTCCGCATGGGCTGAGAGGGACGGCGAGGCTCCTCTGGAGGACAAGGGTTTGGCGCGCTCCCTGTCTCACCTTCCTCCGCTGGAGACAATGGATCCCCCAGCCCTGCCCAGGCCACCACAGGTGTCCCCAACATGAGTAACATTGAGCTTGCCGTGCCCCCTGGCCATGCCCCCCCATGGTCAATCAAAACCCTGATGTGGCCCTCAATGAAATCGAGTGAACGGAAAACCTAAGGGATTAGACAAAGAAGGCTCACGATAAATTGATGATGATGATTGATGATGATGATGATGATGATGATGATGATAACAACAACAACAACAACAACAACAGAGTTGGAAGGGACCTTGGAGGTCTTCTAGTCCAACCCGCTGCTTAGGCAGAAAACCCTACACCCCTTCAGACAAATGGTTATCCAACACCTTCTTAAAAACTTCCAGTGTTGGAGCATTCACAACTTCTGGAGGCAAGCTGTTCCACGTATTCATTGTTCTGTCAGGAAATTTCTCCTTAGTTCTAAGTTGCTTCTCTCCTTGATAAGTTTCCACCCATTGCTTCTTGTTCTACCCTCAGGTGCTTTGGAGAATAGTTTGACTCCCTCTTCTTTGTGGCAACCCCTGAGATATTTGAACACTGCTATCATGTCTCCCCTGGTCCTTCTTTTCATTAAACTAGACATACTCAGTTCCTGCAACCGTTCTTCATATGTTTTAGCCTCCAGTCCCCTAATCATCTTTGTTGCTCTTCTCTGCACTCTTTCTAGTGTCTCAACTTCCTTTTTACATCGTGGCAACCAAAACTGAATGCAGTATTCCAAGTGTGGCCTTACCAAGACATTATAAAGTGGTATTAACACTTCGCGTGATCTTGCTTCTATCCCTCTGTTTATGCAGCCTAGAACTGTGTTGGCTTTTTTGGCACCTGCTGCACACTGGTGGCTCATATTTAAAGGGTGGTCCACTAGGACTCTAAGATCCCTCTCACAGTTATTACTGTTGAGGGAGGTACCATATATACTGTACCTGTGCATTTTGTTTGTCTTGCCTAAATGTAGAACCTTACTTTTTTCACCATTGAATTTCATTTTGTTAGATAGCACCCAAAGTTCAAGTCTGTCAAGATCCTTCTGTATCTTGAACCTATCTTCTGGAGTGTTGGCTATTCCTTCCAGTTTGGTATCATCTGCAAATTTGATGAATTCCCCATCTATCCCCTCGTCCAAGTCATTGATGAAGATGTTGAAGAGTACTGGGCCTAAAACAGAGCTTTGGGGTATTCCACTGCATACTTCCCTCCATGTAGATGCAGTTCCATTGAGCACTACATGTTGAGTGCGGTTGGTCAGCCAGTTTCGAATCCATCTGGTGGTGTTGCTGTCTAACCCACATTTTTCTACTTTATCTAGTAGTAAGTTATGGTCTACTTTATCAAATACCTTATTGAAGTCCAAGTAAATTATATCAACAGCATTCCCCTGGTCCACTAATTTTGTCACTTTGTCAAAGAATGCAATAAGATTAGTCTGGCATGATCTGTTTTTGACAAACCCATGTTGGCTTTTGGTTATTACTTTGTTTGCTTCTAGATGTTCGCTGATTCGTTGCTTGATTATCTTTTCCAGAATCTTCCCTGGTATTGAGGTCAGGCTGATAGGTCTGTAGTTTCCTGGATCTATTTTTTTTTCCTTTTTTGAAGATGGGAACTACATCAGCTCTTTTCCAGTCCTCTGGCAGTTCCCCAATGCTCCAGGATCTTTGAAAGATATAGTTCAGTGGTTCTGAGATCTCATCTGCCAGTTCCTCCAGAACCTTGGGGTGTAATCCATCCGGTCCTGGTGATTTGAACTCGTCTAGGGTAGACAGGTGTTCCCTTACCATTTTCTTCCCTATTTTAACTTGTGTTCCTAATATGTTTTTTGTGATGCTGTTTTTGATAGGTTGGACTGTTTTTCCCCTTTGTGTAAAGACAGATGCAAAAAACGTGTTAAGTAGCTCTGCTTTCTCCCTGTTGCTTGTCACCTTCTTGCCACTTTCTCCTTGCAATGGACCAATTGTTTCCTTGACTTTTTTCTTGTTTTTAATATGTTAGAAGAAGCTTTGTTACTTTTCATGTTTGTTGCAAGCCTTTGTTCATTGTGAGCCTTAGCTTTCCTCACTTCATCTTTACAGGCTCGGGCTATTTGCTGTTTTTCTGCCTTAGTTATTTCCCTTTCTTTCCACTTTTTATACTTGTCCTTTTTGTTTTTCAATTTGTTAAAGAGTTCTTTATACAGCCATGCTGGTTTCTTGGAATTATATTGCACTATAGCCATATACATTCACCATAGCATGAATGTATTTGAGTCTACTTTTTCAGCATTGTAGTTAACTTATCATCTATTTCCCCCACTATGTAGATCATAATAAATATTTTCAGAGAGATAATTATCTTATATTGCAATTGCACTAAATTAATAATTCTTCTTGAGTTGGTCCAGAAATTGAAGATTCTATATATGTCTTCTAGAATTATTTTGCTCAGAATCAATGACGTTTAATAACACATAACTAAATTCTAAAATATTGATAAAGGTCAAAAAGCTATAAA
Organism: Diadophis punctatus similis; assembly: GCA_023053685.1. Classification (NCBI taxonomy): domain Eukaryota; kingdom Metazoa; phylum Chordata; class Lepidosauria; order Squamata; family Dipsadidae; genus Diadophis; species Diadophis punctatus. Next base: position 44,236,431 of record JALIGW010000006.1, read on the forward strand.
GTTAATACAAAATAATACAATAAGATACATATTGAAATGGAGATTGAAACAGCATGAAAAATCTGTCCTTTTTTTGCTTTCCATCAATGTCCAAGTTTGGTCAGATGTAAACTAAGTTATCAATTTAACATTATCATGGACAATGTAAGAAATGGGACAAAAATTGTGTCAAGATAAAACATGTAATGCTTTATTTTTACAATTACAGGATAAAGCAATTTTCCCTCAGAGACATTTTTCTATTTCTTTCACAATGGGTTCAATGGGTTCAGTCACAGTGTATAGCAAACAAAGTCTATAAATAAAGTACAATTATTTTTTTCTTTTACCCAGAGTTTTAGAAATCATAATACCTATGGATGTCGATAAGGCTCATCACCTTAGTAAAGTACCGGTAGTTGCTTTAGGTCACTGAGTAATATTTAATATATTATTGAATGTTTTGTAAATACACAAACCTAACCCAACACAAAATAAGTCTCATCTGAGGAGCAAAGGAGTCATTCCATTAGGCTAAGGGTTTTTTTTCTAACTCAAGGAAGTAGATTTCTGCAAGAATCTTACATAAGTTACAATATGGAAGTTTCACAGAAAGTTCAAAGAGAGAGAAAAGCAGTAGCGAGAATGCAAACTTTAAAAAAAAAATCTAGTCAGATTTTTGAGGGGTCCTTGGTGCTCCCTGAGCTTGGTTGTTTTCTTGCAAACATTTCATTACCTAACTAGGTAACATTATCATTGATGAGCTGATGATCAGATCAGATTAACAGAGTTGGAAGGGACCTTGCAGGTCATCTAGTCCAACCCCCTGCCCAAGCAGGAGACCCTTACATCTGCCTGTACCTAAGATAGAACTCACAACCTCCTGATTGTGAGGCAAGAGCTCCACCTCTAGGCCACAGTAGCTGCATTATGTTACTGATGATGATGATTATAGCGCTGATGATGTTACCTAGTTTGGGTAATGAAATGTCTGCAAGAAAACAACCAAGTTCAGAGAGGACCAAGGACCCCTCATTTCAACCCCAAGCTACAAATATTCTCCTTTATCAGTCAGGTTTTTAATTGAAACATATGCCCATTTTATGAAATATTCAGTTAAAATATGGAGTGCCTCTGAACTGCATAGATTTCCCTGTGACAATTATGTAAAGGAGCAGTTTGTTTCTAAACAGCTAAAAATTTCAATATTGAATATGCAAATGTTCTAGATTTATATAGTTTGAAACTATTAAAAAATGGCACAGCATGCCAGTGGTGGGTTGCTCCCGGTTCGGCCCGGTTCTAAGAACCGGTAGTGCCGGCGGTGGGAGGCTCCGCCCACCACAAAATGTTTTAAAAATGACAAATCCATTTCACTACCATCCTTTGTAGTTTCAGAAGTTCGCAGCATACAGTAATTGTGATTGCTTGTCAGGATTGGGTTTGATTCTGAACCCTCTTGCAAGCACACAGCATAAGCATGACAAATGGATGTCTAGATGTTATCATTCATGAAGACAGTGATATTAGTTCCGATGAATAAGTTTCCAAATATTTCTGAATTCATGGACAGTAACTATATTTGTCAACAATCCCCAATAACAGCTGTCTTGTGCTGATTTTAAATAGTCTACTGGTGGCAAATGTTGGCCATGCACTTTCTGGGTTAATTGTTTGGCTTCATAAGTACTATAAGATTGCTTTTAGGATATGAAACAATGTTATGGAAAATAAATAAGACTTTGCAGCAGACCAAACTGTGGATCTCAAGGTCATGTTATCAATGTCCATTTAAAATGACCATTATTCTCTTGACGTAGAAATCAAATGCAGTTTTGTAAAAAGAAATGTTAGAAAAACTTCCCTTAGATAAACATATAAAGGACTGGATTCTTAATAATAAACTCTAAATTTAGCTCTCTTGAATTACATCAGGAAACACACTGGCAACTAGCACAATTTATGAAGCAATGGTGTCATGTGTGTCGAATTTCCAATACCATTTACTACTCGTGCACCTGCATTCTCCACCAGTTGAAGCTTCCTCAAGGAAAGTCCCATGTAAAGTACCTTGCAATAATTCAGATAGGAGGTCACAAGGGCATTAGTGACTGTCAGCACCAGAGGTGGATTCCTCCTGGTTCGGACCAGTTTGCCCGAACCGGTAGCAAACCACTGGTGATGTCATGATGATGTCACAGAACCAGATCGGTCGGTGCCGATCCGTGGGCGCCATCTTTTTTTAAAAAAATTAAAAAAAATTTTTTAATGTAAAGAAAATTGAATTTTTCCCGGGTTTTTTTTCTTCTGCGCATGCGCAGAAGCCAAGTTTCCGGCACTGCACATCTTGTTTTTGGCTCTTTTTTAATTTTGGAAGGGTTTTTTTGCACTGTGCAGGCAGGAGCCAAGGGTCCAAAAAGACCCGTAGAGTGTACACTGGGTCTCTTTGGGGCGATGCCACCTCATCCATATAATGGTATGTGGGACAAAGGAAAAGATGCTGCCTAAACCGAATAACAAATCTATTTCCACCGCCATCCCAGATCTTATGGCCCATATTTTTCTTTGTGCTTAAATACAGACATTGCAGATTTTCCCATGGTAAATAAAATGTTTAGGAGACCTTTTCTTGACATTTTACATGACCAGTTTTTATATGCCTTCTACTCTATGCAGTATCGTAGATTTAAATCCTTATGAGACTGCAATATGTGGGTTCTAGCTTTGTTACTTACAATAAAATAGTAGTTTATTACTGTAGTGCTAATTTATAATCCGAACAATAGTTCATAATTATTACATAAATTACATAAACTATTTTGGCAGTAAAATAGCTCTTTTTAACCTGAAAATTAAAATATGCATGGTATAAAGACTGTAATTAGGGACTACAGTATTACATATTTAAAATAGTGAAATAAACAAATCAGAGTTTCATCAACAGAATTATCAGCCTGTTGATAGAGATCATATTCAGAGTCCTTTTTCTGCATAAGAAACCAGCAATGCGATCCTCTACATTTGAAGAAAGTCCCACTGAGCTCAGTGGTTATTTATTTTTAAATAAATAAGTACATTGCAAATAGACATTTCTACTTGTATAATACAGAGCAAATATTCTGTAAACATATATTGCAAATATTTGAAAATCTATTTAAGAAATACCAGTAACTGACTATCAGACCCCTGAAAGTTTACTTTTCCCCCCATGATATTATTAAATGTTAGCTAGGATTAGTAAAATGTGCTTTCATGATTCCCGTAAAACTGTTTGACAATCTCAAGTAGAATTTGCTTCACAGTAAAAATGTTGAGTTTTCCATGTAACTCTCTGAATTACTCTGTTTTTTAAAAAAGTGGTTTGCAATGTAGGATTTCGCTACTACTTTCCTAGCTGTACAGAAATCTGCCTTGATGAGTATTGGTAGCTTCCAGGATTTTGTAAGTTACCAATTAAAGGCAAGAAAAAGATAAATTTAGCAAACAAGGAATTTCTTGGTATATCCTTGATTCATTTGTTCTATATAAACTGACATTATGCTCTCCAGTGTAAGAAACCAAAAACAAGCAGTAGAAAATGCTCATATGCACAAGTAGAAGTCACTCAAATGTGATTATGATTATTAAAGTTATAGCAGCTCTGGTCTTCCAGGCACAGATCCTCAGAGCCTTAAAAAACTGACATGTAGCAGCAATAGCACTTAAGACTTATATGCCACTTCACAATCCTTTACAGCCCTCTCTAGGCGGTTTATAGAGTCAACATATTGCCCCCAACAATCTGGGTCCTCATTTTACCAACCTTGACACTGTAGTTTAAACTTTTGTGCTGACTTTAAGAAGATAATGTAAAGAGAGGTTTCTTGGGCACCAAAACAGAAAACGCCCTAAAGCACTATTCTGAAATTATGCTTTTTTTAAGAATACTAAACTTAGCACAATTCTATTATCATCACAATATGGCAAATACAAAATGTAGTTGTGCAGAATCAGAGAAACCACAGTACGGATAAAACCTTTTAAAAATGCTCTCTTTCTATATTTTGACAGCGGCTGATGCAGACTAGTTGCCAAAAAAAAAAAAAAAAGGCCACACTTCCTTGTGCAGCATATTAAATAATTCATTTTGCACTATTAGCTAAAATGTAAATATTATTTTAAGGGAGTGGCTAAAACACATTAGTCTGCAAGGAACAAAAACAAAAAAGGCTCCCACTCTTTCTAATGTAGGGAAACGTATTGAAGAATCACAGCATGATCAACCACTGGCTGTTCCGATTCCAGCATCAAAGATAGTGCATAGATTCAATGTACTGCATAGGGAAACTGCTTGCATTTCATTTTTTCAGGGAAGCTTGGAAGGCTCTTAGTTCCGCCAGATACCACTCTGGTACTTCCGGCCCGTTTTGTCCAGTGGAACTGTGATCGTAGCCATAAGCCACTGTTAGTTCTTCATCCTTCTCCACTGCTTGAATTGTCCGAATACATTTAATCAGTCCAAAGCGAGGGTGAACAAATCTAGAAAATAAATAGGCATATGGATTCAGGAAAACAATATGAAAAATGTGAGCTATTAATAATAATCACTACGGCAGGGGTCCCCAAACTTGGCAACTTTAAGACTTATGGACTTCAACTCCCAGAATTCTCCAGACAGCTATGCTATGCTGTCTGGAGAATTCTGGGAGTTGAAGTCCACAAGTCTTAAAGTTGCCAAGTTTGAAGATCTCTGCACTACGGTATTACATTTACTTTATATTCTTACCCACAAGAAATAGTATTAAATCTTATGGCGGGAAGAACAGGAGGAAGGCGTGTTGGATATGTTGGCCACTTGAGTTATTTGTAGAAATAATAAAGGTGGGATACAAATAAATACATAAATAGATACAATAAAAATAATTACTTTAGCATAGATTTTTGGATTTTATTTAAAAGAAGATTTCTATGGCTAACTACAACTTAGTTTTAAAAGTCTACCCCATTCCAATGGAAACTTTGATTCAAGCGCTGCAAGAGTAGCAAATTCCCCTAGATATAAGTAACTCAGTTAACTTATTTGAGTCTACCATAAATTTCTTGGTGTGTCGTACTATACAACAAATCATTTGCAATGCTAGGCTACCCATGATGTTTTTTCAGATATCAATCATACAATATGTAAAACTAATGGAGTTACACATAGTGGGCCAGGATTAATGCTTGTGTTTCATTTAAAGGTGTCTGTTCTATCAAGGGGGCACTTTTTTCCAGAAATGCTTTCCTTAGTTCCATTTTTAACTAAGGCAATTTGTCATGTATATGATTTAGTGTTTGTCCTTACAAACACACACACACAATCACAAAATCAGCGCATCATTGTGTATAATCGTGACAGTTCAAGACACGAGCAGAAGGTAAATACTTACGAGTCATAAACAGAATTTGGGGTGAATGAGTGGTTTGCCTTGTGCCCCAAAGATGCACAGTATTTGGTTACATGGCTGTAAGGTTCTGGTACATCTATGACAGTTTCATCATCAAGAGATATCGTATTTCCATTCAAAGACCAGTCCCTGCTGTCCACCTGGCATTGAAAACAATACTGCTATGACAAATATTTATTTTTATCAAGTCAAAACTCACCTGCATTTTTTTTTTGAGTTTGAAAGAACCAGATATATAAACTGTTTGGCAAATCTGCCACATAAGGTCAGAGATTAGTGGGGGGGAAAGGGTATTCCACTCCAATATAACTATTCATGAAAATTTTTGTACCTGCAACCTTGCGTACATATTTTTAACATTTCTCCTTTTCATTCATTTTACACAAAAGCAGACTTTTTGCATGTGTGTGTGTGTGTGTGTGTGTGTGTGTGTGTGTGTGTGCCCTCAACTCAGTGTTGACTCAATCTTTCTCTCTCTTGCTCTCTCAATAAGCAGACTAGTATAAATTTTTTGTCCCTAGAAAACATTCAGATTTATTCTTAGCATTTAACAAAATCATATCATGAAAAGGAGGAGGAGATGGCATTTATTATTACCAAGAATAAATGCTGTACAGGTAGTCCTCGGCTTACAACAGTTCATTTAGTGACCGTTCAAAGTTACAACGGCACAGAAAAAAAGTGACCTATGACCATTTTTCAGACTTACGAGCATTGTATCATCCCCATGGTCACACGATTTATGTTCGGCTGCTTGACAACTGACTCACATTTATGACGGTTGTGGGGTAATGTGATCATCTTTTGCAACTTTCTGACAAGCAAAGTCAATGGGGAAACCAGATTCACTTAACTATGTTACTAATTTAACAACTGCATTTAACAGTTGCTAATTTAACAACTGCATCGGTTAAGAAATGTGACAAGGAAAGTTGTAAAAATGGGGCAAAACTCACTTTACAAATTTCTTACTTAGCAACATAAATTTTGGGGTTAATTGTGGTCATAAGTCAAGGACTACCTATATAGCTACTAGGAGATCTTTATATCAGGGGTCCTCAACCCCCGGTCATGCCAGAAACAAACAAGCAAAGTCCCATCCACGGGATGCAGGCAGCATGCGAAATCATGCCCCTTCCAGTCCGCAGAAAAACGCCTCTCCACGGAACCGTTCCCTGGTGCCCGAAAGGTTGGGGGCTGCTGCTTTATACATCTGAAATAACAGATGTGAATTAGCACAAAAGTTATTAGTACAAATGGCATAAACATAACACCCCATCTTTCTATTTAATGAAAGGTTGTTACCATGAAAATACATATTAATAAGCAACGTGGAAGTTGTTACAGAAGCAATGAAAATGTTTCTTGGTACTTTACCTCTTGATGTGTAATTCGAATACCATTGTAAAAAGATAAAACTGTGCCAGCTTCAGCAGCTATTTTAGTAAATAAACCTTCTCCAGCATTGGAAATAAGAGATGCATCTACAAAGACCCTAAATTAAAGCAATGAATAAAAATAGTATCTGATCTACAACTTCATGCATGTGCAGAAAGGTTTCTAGGACAGATCTTATTAGAGCACACATGAGAATCTAGAAGTGAAGCTCATATTGCTAAGTGTTAATTTTGGAATATATGAAAAGAAACTAATAGTTTAAAGAACTTTTAAGGGAATAAGCTAGTCGTTCATATCAATTATGTGTTTTTTTAAAAAATTAAAATTACACATTCCATATTATTTGGATATCTGTGGAGAATTAAAAATGAGTCCCAATATACAATTTATTTCAAAAAGGCTTTTTAGGTTATTCACAATTTGAAATCAGCCTTGGAATTAGTCCTGTTTAATACACAACACATATGAGTATAACCATATGAAATTATGCTGTAAGGCAAGGTGTCAAACTTGATTTCATTGAGGGCTGCATCAGGGTTGTGTTTGACCTGGGGGGCCCAATGAAAACGGGCTTCCGAGCTCCGTTTTCGGCTGCAACAGCCTCCTGCAACCCTCTGCCAGCAAAAATGGAGTTCGCAAGGTCTGTGGGTGGCCCTCCTGAGCTCCGTTTTCGCTGGCAGAGGCACCACGGGCTGGTCCTTCACTGTTTCCAGGGTGGCACTGCGGGCCAGATCTAAGCACCCCGTGGACCGGATCTGGGCCCCGGGCCTTGAGTTTGACACTCCTGATGTAAGGTAACTCTGTGGAGGGTAATCAAAAAAACAAGATGACAGTTATGAGTGTATGATCAAAGTTCCACCTATTTTAATATGTGTTGCATACATATAAAAAGCAACAGGGCTTTGATTGTGTGTTCATGACTGCTATCCTGATTTTATCTCACCTGACACTGTGCATGTGCATGCACCTATACACACACACACATGGAATATACTCAAAGCAGTAGACAGACTGGAGCCAAAACCAGCTCGTGGAAAAACAGACTAGACCAGAGATTCCCAGTGTTTCTCAGTTCACAACATCCTGAGTATCTTGATAATTTTTTCATGGTGCTCCTATGCAAAACTGTGAACTACTTCAAGCTAGGAGTTTATGATCCCACGGCACCATTGTGAATTCACTGGGGTAGCCTTGTGTGGCCCATTGCACAGTATGAAAAAAACATGACTAGATTGATGTCAAATGTGACAATCTCTATGTTCTCATAAAGGATTAATATTTGGGAATGGAAAGGAAGCAAATGGATAGTATACTCATGTGTGTAATCCAGTGAAATATTATTTGCAAATATTTGCACGGAAAGACAAAACTATAATAAAACATTCTACCTCTCTGATTCATAAGGGTCAGGAAGAAGTAAACTCGTAGAAATGCAGGATGAAGTAGATTTATCAAAACTGTAAACTGGGCCTATAATAAATCAGTACAGAAATTAATATATAGGATAAAAATGTACCGTGTATGTTACACAAATTTAATATTTTTCAAAAATACCACTATTTTAGGATCAATTAATATATAATTTTTGCATTTACATTTTTGATGTTCTTACCAACTGTAAGTAATTCTATAGGAGTTTAGCTTCACCCAAAAATAATGCTTCTTGACTAAATGTAAATCAATTCTGAATTAGATCTCTTTGCATACACTAGGTATACAAATGGATCACTTTTTAAGTGTTCTTTAGTCTTAAACAGTATTTTTGCATGCCTCTTAAAAACTTAAAAATTACACCAAACAAATGGCTAAAAATATTAGGTGTCTAAAATCTATTAGGAAATATTTTCCTTGGTAACAAAATTCTAAAAATGGATCTATTCCTGAATGCCATCAATTTATAGAGTTGCAATATATCCTGCTGTCAAAGGATAACTTATAATTTAAATTTTGTTCCAAAGGAGTTAACAGCAGCCACCGTATCACATCTAAGTCTTTTTTTTTAAAAAAAAAACATTTCTTCATGTTTTTATTTATTAAATGTATATGCTACCCCAGGGGTCCCCAAACTTGGCAACTTTAAGACTTGTGGACTTCAACTCCCAGAATTCTCCAGCCAGCATAACTGGCTGGAGAATTCTGGGAGTTGAAGTCCACAAGTCTTAAAGTTGCCAAGTTTGAAGACCTCTGTGCTACCCAGTGGTGGGTTGCTACTGGTTCGGGTGACCCGGTAGCGGCAGCAGCGGGAGGCTCCGCCCGCCCACCCAGACGTCATCACGGATGATCTGTGCACATCTCTGAACCGGTAGCAAAGGTAAGTGAAGCCCATTACTGATGCTACCATCTCACTATTTTAGCCTTATATAACAGCTCCTTGAAAGAACACCAAATAGTTTTAGATAAGGCATAAACTGACGAAGTAACCCCATGATAGTAGCAATATTCACCTGCCCCGAAAAGCACAAGATTTTTCTCTTTTTTTCATCATTTTCTCTTCCTTTCAGCTACTATGCCCTAGATACACAGAACTGGAGCAAAGGAGTTTATAATCTGGAATTCAAAAGCAGTACTCTCAGAAAGGACTCAAGGAATGTCTACTAGACAGGAAGCTGACACTGTGCTTGGGAGACCCCAGAAAATAGACAATGTTTAGAAGAGTAACCGGAAGTCAAAAAGTGTTGATAACTACTGCTGTATTTCTTGATCTGAAATGACAGTATAGATTATAATATTTATATTTATTTTGTCTGCTGTCCATGTAAAATTAAATTCCTCAGCTTGACTGAAAAAGAAACACTGAGGAACAGTAATTATATATGGTTCTGAAAATCTCTTCTTTCCTTTGTATATTCAGCTGTTGTAAATGGGGATCTACATTCAAAATATAAAAAGCCAACCTAATTATTAACGTCAGATATAGGTTCACATCGCTACATTACTTGGTAAGAGACATAGAATTAGCTATTGGAAGAATTTGGCCCTAAAGGCAATATATATATATTGTAAGTACAATACTTCAATAAAGTGGTCAAATCTTTAAGAGGAACTAGACCAGGGGTCAGCAACCTGTGACTCTGGAGCCGCATGTAGCTCTTTCATCCCTCTGCTGCGGCTCCCTGTCGCCAGTCGGCTCCACAATTGATAGGGCTTTCAGTTAGGATAGGTAGAGGAAAAAGGACACCACGCCAGGAGGAGACTCTATGGTGGGGGAAACCGGACTTCCGGTTAGCTCCAGAATTGCACGGGGGGGTTTCCGGTTAGGGCCTTTGTGGCTTTTTGAGTGTTTAAGGTTGCCGACCCCTGACCTAGATATTCACATATCATGAGATATAATACATGAGTGACAACTTACTGCCTGGTATAACATCAAATTGTAGTTTTTCTTCCTCTGCCAGTATAACATTTGCCAATCTTGCTCCTATCATTTCACCGTCTATGAAGTGCCCATAATATGCCATCTTCCCATCAGGGTATACATAGGCTAGCTTTTCTCCAGTCATCTCTCCTTCTTCATTAACTTCTCCAACCAGATACCCACCATCCTGAAAAAGAAGCAATAAAACCGTTTCCAAAAATTAAGGGGAAATATTGTATGCTGTTTTTAAATGTAATGAAGATTACTATTAACCAAAATCTTAGTCTCAATATTGAAATGAGGGATTTTCAAGCTTTTTCAACCCAAAATTAGAAAGTTAAATTAAATTTTTAGTATCCTGATCAAAAGGCAAAATTACTGGCTTTGTCTGAGTGATTTTTTTTTAAGTGTCCTTAATCTCTCACAGAACCTTAGAGTTCCAGGGAACAAAATGTGAAAAACTCTCATCTGGATAATAAAAGGACCAGTTAGAACTTTATTCTTTCATTTCCTGTTCTTTCATTTACTCTGGCTTTTGTACCTCTCCACTCAGTATTTCAGTCCCATCAATGTAAAATGCAACACAGAAATCAGATTGACTATGTGCTCTGCAGCCAAAGATGGAGAAGCTCTATACCAGTGTTGGCGAACCTTTTGGGCACCGAGTACCGAAACGGGAGCGCTCACATGCGGGGGGAGCGCCGGAAACCGGAAGAGCATGTGCGCGCCGGGAAGCTGAGCTTCTGGTTTCTGGCACGTGCATGTGCGACCTGGTCTTCTGGTTTCTGGCACGCATGCGCCCGTGAATACCAGCTGGCTGGCGCACATGTGCACGCTGGAAACCAGAAGCTCAGCTTCCCGGCGCGTGCATGCGCATGCCGGGGAGCTGCTCTTTGGTTTCCGGCGCTCCCATGCGTGCGAACATCAGCTGGCCAGCGCGCATGCATGCACCGAAACCCAGAAGAGCAATGGGTGACAGGTGGCGTGCCCAGAGAGATGGCTTTGCGTGCCACTTCCGGCACGCGTGCCATAGGTTTGCCATCATGGCTCTATACAGTCAGTAAAAACAAGACCAGGAGTTGACTGTGGCTCAGATCATGAGCTTCTCATTGCAAAATTTAGGCTTAAATTGAAGAAAGTAGGGAAAAGCACTAGGCCACTCAGGTATGAAGTAAACCATATCCCTGATGAATATACAGTAGAAGTGACAAATAGATTTAAGGAATTAGATCTGATAGACAGAGTCCCTGAAGAACTATGGACGGAGGTTCGCAACATTGTACAAGAGGTAGCAACTAAAACCATCCCAAAGAAAAAGAAATGCAAGAAAGCAAAATGGCTGTCTGAGGAAGCTTTACAAATAGCTGAGGAAAGAAGGGAAGCGAAAGGCAAGGGAGAAAGAGAAAGATACACCCAATTGAATGCAGAATTCCAGAGAATAGCTAGAAAAGATAAGAATGCCTTCTTAAATGAACAGTGCAAAGAAATAGAAGAAAACAATAGAATAGGGAGGACCAGAGATCTCTTCAAGAAAATTGGAGATAGGAAGGGAACATTTCATGCAAAGATGGGCATGATGGAATGTGAAGTCAAATGGGCCTTAGGAAATCTGAGCAACAACAAAGCTAGTGGAGGTGACAGTATTCCAGCTGACCTATTCAAAATCTTAAAAGACGATAAAGTAAAAGTGCTACACTCAATTTGCCAGCAAATTTGGAAAACTCAACAGTGGCCACAGGATTGGAAAAGGTCAGTTTACATTCCAATTCCAAAAGAGAATGCTCAAACTACCGCACCATTGCACTCATTTCACATACTAGTAAAGTTATGCTCAAAATCCTACAAGCTAGGCTCTAGCAGTATGTGGAGAAGTACAAGCAGGATTTTGAAGAGGCAAAGGAACTAGAGATCAAATTTCCAACATACGCTGGATCATGGAGAAAGCTAAGGAGTTCCAGAAAAACATCTACTGTACCTCTGCTTCATTGAGTATGCTAAAGCCTTTGATTGTGTGGATCACAACAAATTGTGGCAAGTTCCTAAAGAGATGGGAGTACCAGACCATCTTATTTGTCTCTTGAGAAACCTATATGCGGGTCAAGAAGCAACAGTGAGAACTGGACACAGAACCACTGATTGGTTCAAAATTGGGAAAGGAGTCCAGCAAGGTTGTATACTGTTGCCTTACCTATTTAACTTATATGTAGAGCACATCATGAGAAAGGCGGGGCTAGATGAATCACAAGTTGGAATTAAGATTGCCGGGAAAAACATCAACAACCTCAGATATGCAGATGATACCACTCTAATGGCAGAAAGTGAAGAGGAACTAAAGAGCCTCTTGATGCGGGTGAAGAAGGAGAATGCAAAGGTTGGCTTGAAATGCAACATTAAGAAAACCAAGATCATAGCATCCAGCCCTCTCAATTCATGGCAAATAGATGGGGAAGAAATGGAGGTAGTGACAGATTTTATTTTCCTGGGTGCCAAGATCACTGCAGATGGGGACTACAGCCAAGAAATTAAAAGACGCTTGCTCCTGGGGAGGAAAGCTATGGCAAATCTAGACAGCATACTAAAAAGCAGAGACATCACCCTGCCAACAAAAGTGTGTATAGTCAAGGCTATGGTTTTCCCAGTTGCAATGTATGGCTGTGAAAGTTGGACCATAAGAAAGGCTGAGCGTCAAAGAATTGAGGCCTTTGAACTACGGTGCTGGAGAAGACTCCTGCGAGTCCCTTGGACTGCAAGGCGATCAAACCGGTCAGTCCTAGAGGAGATCAACCCTGACTGCTCTTTAGAAGGTCAGATCCTGAAGATGAAACTCAAATACTTTGGCCAACAAATGAGAAGGAAGGACTCACTGGAGAAGAGCCTAATGCTGGGAAAGATTGAGGGCAAAAGAAGAAGGGGACAGCAGAGAACGAGGTGGCTGGATGGAGTCACTGAAGCAGTCGGCGTGAGCTTAAATGGACTCCGGGGAATGGTAGAGGACAGGAAGGCCTGGAGTTACGTTGTCCATGGGGTTGTGATGGGTCAGACACGATTTCGCAACTAACAACAACAACAATGTAAAATGTTGGGTCTGTAAAGATGAAGGCAGCATCTACATTTAAAAGCATCTACATTTAAAATTTAAAAAGTAGAACCTAAGGAAAAAGAAAGCCGTCTCACAAGGAATTCTCAAACTGTCTAGCTCTAGTTGAAAATTATTTGAGTGAGAGGTTCCATTTACAAAATAAATTACATGCATAAAATATAAAAAAAATAACCAGTTTTACTCTGTTCTGCTTCCAAACCTTAACAGATTCTAACAGAGCTAAGACACCACTGAGTTTGGAAAATATGCTGTATCCAAACTTCAGGGTGATTATGCCCGAAAGGATGGGTTAGGATACAAAGGTCTATATATTTGCTCTCACTAGATTTCATATGTTGTCAATTAGAAAAGATCTCACTCCATGACTAGCTTTTATTGGCATTTTTTTTCTCATTTGAATGCAATGTAATTCAGCTCTTCTCCTTTCCATTTTTCTCTCTGTTTCTCTATTTTCAACTTAGTATATCTTAACCAACAGAACAATTCTGCTGGTGGGTTTATTAGGTTACCAAAAGAGAGTTTGGATAGCTCATAATTTTGAAATGTTTAAATAAAACATTAAAAAATAGTTCTGTCAACTTTCAGATGACAGAAAGTTCTTTCCATAGGAAGAAATGTTATGTGCATCATCCTGTGCTTCTCAGCTAGCATAACTTGGAGAAAGGATTATGCTGCATTTGAGTTCATTAATTTTGCCAAACTTTCATTCAGCTTTTTCCAACTTGGCAATCTTCAGATATCATGCAACTGCTACACCTGTGTTGACAAGTAAATCTAGGAATTGTAGTCCCAGTAGCCGTAAAGGGTGTCATAGTAAAGAATATTGCATATAAAATACTTTAGTAATATGTTGGTTTTTTTTGCTAGTTATGGCTGCAAAGCAAGATGTTTTCTTGTGTTATTTTCCTAGGGAAAATTCAGAACTGAGTGCAAAAGGGCTATTATTCAGTCTTCTTCTTAACACTGCCTTCAAACCTGTTTGGGGGGAAGACAGGAAAAATGTATAGGAATCCAATAGCATGGTTTGTTACATAATTGAGAACATTTTGTTACCAATGGAGGGAAGTATACAGGAATGTATACCTTTATCCAAGCCACACAAGATAGTTCATGCAGTTGTTCACATGCAGAAAATTTACACACGACAGAAAGTTTATGCTGTGTTACTTGCAACGTAACCCTGGATTCACTCTATAAAGCTGCTAAGGTGGAACTTTTCTGCATTTACATTTGGTATCGCTATGAACAACTATATTCAACTATGTTCATTTATTTTTCTTATTCTTTTATATATTTTTTTCGTTTTAGTTATATACTTGTAGTATACATGTATACTTGTATAATTTATATTATGCATATTATTCTTTTTGTAAACTTCCATTAGTCACTCCAGATTTGGCAATACACAACTGTAATAAAATAAGATACTAATTTGCATCCAAACTGTAACAACCTATCTCCATTTAGCTGTGAAGAAGTGAACAAAATAATGAAAACAGCATTCTATTGCTGGGTAACTATTTCTGCCACTTTTGTAATGCTTTTTACATCACATTATATACAAAAGTGATGAAGCCTGCATTGTATTGATATGAAACTCTCCCTTGACCCCTGCAGATTCCTCGGTATAAGTTAGTGTTACATGGTGAAATACATGAGAAAATAAGCCAACTTACCGAATAGTAAATCCAACAAAATCCATGCCGAATATTATCTTTGTATTGCCCTTTGAAGATCAATCGTCCATCAGCATCATATTCCTGAGCTGGTCCATTCAGTTCACCATCAATGTAAGTGCCATGAAGTGTGCCTCCATCCTCATAGGTGTATGTTCCCTTGCCTTGCAAACCATCATCAACATAAAAGCCTTCTAGAGTGCTAGCAAAGAAAAAAGAATAGTGTAGAAATGACTGTTATTTTATCTCATTTACAGAGGAAAAAAAATTAAGACCCTTCCTAATTTGTTTACATAAAGATAAATGTAAGTGAAATAGAATAGAATAGAATAGAATAGAATAGAATAGAATAGAATAGAATAGAATAGAATAGAATAGAATAGAATAGAATAGAATAGAATAGAATTCTTTATTGGCCAAGTGTGATTGGACACACAAGGAATTTGTCTTTGGTGCATATGCTCTCAGTGTACGTAAAAGAAAAGATACGTTCGTCAAGAATCATAAGATACAACATATAACATAATATATAACATAACTCAGACACTGTAATAATAACAATAATAACAATAATAACAATAATAACAATAACAACAACAATAATAATAATAATAATAATAATAATAATAATAATAATAATAATAATAATAATAATAATAATAAAAGGTACAACATATAACATAATATATAACATAACTCATAGACACTGTGATGTCTACCTTCCATCAAAGAAGAAGAATTTGCCATGGCCATTCTTTTCTCCATGCACAAAGTTCCCTTCAAATCTGTCTGTGGAAGAATATGTGACTATACAAAACCCATGGGGCATACCATCATCGTCAAGTGTTCCTAAAAAAATAACAATAAAAAACTATTTTGAAAATCAGAGGGACTCACACAAGCAATCTGTTCCTACAAGAAACAGCACTGACGCTGATTTTATCCAGCCATACAAACTCACTCAAATTCCTCTAGCACATTGCCCTTGTACCGCTTGAGTATTTATAAATTTAGTACAAATGTTGTATTTATCCACTTAAATTATGATTTGAGACACTGATAAATACATTTCTCTCCTCTTTCAGAGCCTGATATATGTTCTGAGTGGAGAATGAAAGAACAGCATAAGGGCCAAATGAGCAGCATTCTACAAAACTGGTATATTATGGGAGAGATTACATTCTATTAAGGAAATCTATGCATGTAGAGATGTAAGAACGAATCAACTAGGCAAACATACTGTAGTTGTCAGACAAATGCTACTGACCCAGTTCATTGACGTAAAATGACCTTTATGCCAAGCAAATAAAATAACTCGGACACATCCCCAATAAGTCATGGGTGATATATTTTCAAACTTTGTTATTTTATATCTGCATGTTCCATGAACAAACCTACACATTTGTGATATATGAAGTAGACAAGTGAAAACATTTTGAAGCATGACCCAGTGAAATAAATAAATATGACCAATTCAGATGAGTCAACACCACTCATAGTTTGTTTCATTATATCCCAAATTTATATATGACATCATTTTGACAGCAGGAATGTTGCAGCAAATTTAATGCATACTGCGCCAAATTTTATGGAGACAAAATTTTTATTTTACTCCATTCTCTACAGATCTAGACATGCAAAGACAGAAATACGAACTAAATTCAAACAGCTGGACATTTTTAGATATACAAGAAATGTGTTTTGATTCAAATGTATCTTTTACTGTATCTTGTTATGCACTTGCAACAATTCTTAGGTTATATTGTTTCCAACGTTTTATTTCTTGACATAATATTTAGTCTATTGAAATATTTTTTCTCACAGTTTTGACTCAGATCTCAGAAACTGGTTTTTTTTAAAATGCATATTGCAGATACTGCCACTTACCTGGTTATTTGCAAGAATGAAAACTGCATCAGCTGCCCAAGAAAACAGATTTTATTACTGTCAGTTTTCAGACAAAGCTGACTTGTAATTGTATCAGACTGCATTGCTAACTATAGTTGACATTTGTTCCACAGCATCTCTATAGATGTTGACAATGAACTATTGATCTTGCAGTTTTACTTCCTTGGAATCAACATTTTTTATTTTTTATTTTTTAATTTATTTTTGTCAAGTACGTGTTGGTAATATACATAGATATAACATTGTTTATATACATAAGATGAGTACTGATAAGAGGAAACATTAGGACAGGGACGGTAGGCACGCTGGTGCACTTATGCACGCCCCTTAATGTGAACTGAGAAACACATTCAAAGGATTATCACATTTTGCAAAACTTTCAAAGTTGAGAGAGATGTAGAAACACTGCCAATATTTGGATTGATTAGATTAGAACAAAGGAGACATTGGAAAGTTCTTTCCATGGGAATAAATGTAGAGATTGTACAAATGAAATAAGTAGCACAGAAGTAAAGGTGAACAAAACAGTTGGGTATCTTTATTATCTCACCTCTTCTAATAACAATATTAAAAGTCAAAATGTAGACAGTCCCATTACAGCATATTTTATACTTGAGTAACAGATTTCTGTGTGTAGCACTATGAAAATTGGTGAATGGGATTTTCAAATATATCGTTTTTCATGTAACATTTTATCTGGGACCAAGTGACCCTGAGACAAGCAAGAAATCTCCATCATCCAAGATCTCCAATTCCAAGGAAACATGTTAAAATCCACAGACATGTTACTATAATTTGCTTTTGTTGTTTAAGTACAAGAATTTCATGTAAACACCAACTAATAAAAAAATAAGAGGACAACTCTTCTTCCACTTATCAGCATCCTCAAAGTCCTATTTAAAATGGAAGATTTTAAGAAGCCTCTGAAATGCTGGGAATATTCCACAAAATTAGAGTCACTACTTAAGCCTATCTTCAGGCCCGTGTCCACCTCACCTCACTTGGATGCAGGATCTTAAACAGGCTACTCTTAATTATCAGCCAGGATGGGCAAAATAATTTTGGACAATGTAGTTGCTAAAGTAACCCAGCGCTTTGTCCTGTAGGGTTTCATAGGTAAATAGTCAGCATTTTGAATTGGGCCCAAATGACTCCTATCAATCAGGGTATCAACCATAAAATAATTTTTCTTTTGCAATGCTGGGATCTATTCACAGCAGCTTGGGTTCCTGCTCTCTGTATCAGCAGTACTTCTACATTATCCTTAAAGCAGAATATATTGCATTAGTCCACTGTAATAATCTCACTGTAATAAGATCATGAATCATTATTGTGCCTGAGACCAGGTAAAGTTATAATTGGCATATTAGCTGATGAGAAAAGACTATTCTGGACTCAGAGACACAGCTGGAACTAAGGTTCCAGGAAGGCGGATTATTTTTATGGATGAACAATAGCTCTGACTTACTAGAGTTTAATCAGAACTCTTTCTTCACAACCAGTTCCTAATATCTACTTAATACCTTCAAATACCTTAGTCTAAATTGGGTGATGTACAGCTCAGTATCATTAGCATATCAATGATACTTAACCTCAAACCAACTGATAATCTTTCCCACAGTTTTATATACCGTAGAAGTTAAAAAATATGGGGAGAAGACTAGCAATGTGGTGATCAGCACTGGAACTACTATGGGCTTAATACTCTTCCCCTATTAGTACTGACTAGCCATTCGGGTGTGATTCTTACTAACAACCTTATGTAAAAGGGATGGATGAAGACTGTCCAGAATTGCTGGATTAAGAGATGGCCTCTTTAAGAAAGGGTCATTACCACCTCTTTCAAAGCCAGGAACATCCCTATCAAATCCAGGTAACCAGGTGTACACCCCTGGCCACTTAAAGAAGCCAAGTGACACTGGTGACTACAATCATATTCTACTACAAAGATTTGATCATCCAACCAACCTAAAGAAAAAAGCCAATACTACACAAGTCAGAATTGATGCAGGAACTCTTGAAAGAAACCCGAAATTCTATCAATATTAATGTGAAAATGTTTAATTCATATAATCTAACATTATGAGCCCTGATATTTAATTTTAAAGGAAAAAAGAGAAAGTTCCCAAATGCTATTTTGCCTCTAAAAGACTACTTCTCAAAGAAATAATAATATGCACTTAGTTGTGTCCATTCTCAAAAAATGTCTTCCTAGCTTTGAAATGGTACAATTTTGTTTTTAAAAAAACCCTCATAGTCACATATGCTACTGCCTTTATACACCTGATGTTAACATGATAAACCAATTACATCAGACCTAAATTCTTAAAACCTTTGCAAATAACTAAGAAGTCTGATTTGGATACTTTGCATTGATTAAATTGTATCTCTGTTTAACAGTGTGACATGATTAAGAAGATTAGCAAAAGAAATAAAACAGGTTTTGCTTTGTATATAAACCTATTTTATCATAAAATTCAGTGGAGGAATGCCAATATCTTGTTATCAGGAGCAAGTCTGACATACTGGCCTTTTCAGACGAACAGTCAATTCAGCCTCTGATACCCTACATTATTAAAAGAAGATCAGTGTTTTACTAAATGAAAGTTGCCATCTCAACAAAAATATCCTATGTGAAATATAATTTATCTCGTTTTCTGAAAATATTTATGATAATCCAAAGAGCCTCAGGATGGACATGTAACAACTTCCTTCTGTAAGACATACTTTGTGCACATCAAGTACTTGTGCTGAACATGCCCAGACACATAACATACCTCGTCTTGCAGGAAGTACATGTCTGCAGTCATTAGAATGGTATATCTCTGCTCAGTTGCAGAGTGTAGATAAATATTCTGCACACAGGTGTGTTCATTTTTTATTATCTGTCATTTTATCCAAAAAGGCTGGAAATAGGGTTTGCTCGCTATGTTTATTCCTTCATTGCTTGCTGGAGGATTGCAAAAATATATGTACGAATTTCAAAAAACAGGCTATGGCCTTAACAGTTCTTTTTTCTTCCATTTCAGGTGTTGATTTAAACAATTCTACAATTTTAAAAACCGTTTGGGCCATATTTATGCTTAGTCATTAAGTTTAAGGTTGGCAACTAGCCTTTCCTGATGGGATTAAATGATGCATCAATACTAATAGTTTATGACTTGGTGACATTTGTATTAGTGATTGACTGGTGATATTATTCATTAAAACTGCTGATAACTCCATTATAAGTTAGCATACACTTACTAATTATACTTATAGCACATATAATTACTTGCAGGGTATGTTCATAAATGATTGAATACAGTAAACAGTGATGTGTGTCCTAATGACTCATAGTGAGAATCAAAGCTCAGATCAAGTTTTAAGTTACCCAGTATTAATAAAATATTTCCTCTAGCTTGCCTCTCTTTCTCTTCAACTTATGTGCCATTCTGTTATAGATTACAATACACCCAGATGAGCCCAACTGATTTTAAAGTGTAGCCCCACATTAGAATACTGTACTTAATTAGTTTTGACTTTTCCTTGTCTTGAAAGAAAAAAAATGTTTAGTATTGCCGTGGATTTAAGTCAATACATACAAAATCCAGTCGATAATGATGCTCGCACACCCTTAATTTGTATACAATTAGGAATAGAATTCCATATTTAATGAATTTACTTAAAATACACTTCAGATTTTAAATGCAGTTACTATAAACATTAAGTCAGCAATTAAACATAATTTAATTAGTTCAAAAGGCAAAAGCTTCCATTAACAATATAGTTATTGTTTACAAATTATATGGTGCCAGGATTGCAAGGTAGTTATTATTCTGCAGCTCAGAATTAACCAATTTGACATGTGCCAGTTCTAAAAATCTTGCTAGAAACTTCCAGCAGTAGTAAAAAATATATATGAATATTTAGATTCGGGTTAAAAACCTTATGTCTCTGTTTAGGAACTTTTAAAGACCAACTCTTCACTTTAACATCTCCAAATACTACACATTTTAATATTTTTCATCACAACTATACACTCACATTAAAAAATAATGGAGAAAGTTTGTGTGGTGTGGACTTCCATGTTGCATCCTCAAACCACCACAATCCAGGAAATTTAAGCAGCTCAACAGATTTGCAATTTTAGCCACATGAATTTTAATAATAATAATAATAATAATAATAATAATAATAATAATAATAATAATAATAATAATAATAATAATAATAATAATAATAATAATAATGTAATAAAATGTTGAAAGTCTCAAATTATGTTAAACTTCTCCCAGACCTCATGGTCCCTGAAAACATTTTTGAGAGCACGATTATTCTGAGCCTCCTAAGGACAGTGCTGGGAGGAACTAAGGAACAAAGATGCAAACAATATGTTTATAAAACCGGTCGGAGAGTCTAAGACCCCTTTGGTCTCTCAACCGCCGACCGTATTAATATGGAGAGAGAGCTGAAGTGGTGCAGTGGTTAAATGCAGCTACTGCAGGCTGACTGCTAGTTCAACAGTTCAGCTGTTCAAATCTCACTAGGCTCAAGGTTGACTCAGCCTTCCATCCTTCCGAGGTCGGTAAAATGAGGACCCAGATTGTTGGGGGCAATATGCTGAACTCTGTAAACCGCTTAGAGAGGGCTGTAAAGCACTATGAAGCGGTATATAAGTCTAAGTGCTATTGCTATAGTGCTATTGGAGCGGAAAGGGCCAGATTGCAGCGGAACTTTCAGCGAGCAGATTTCAGGCTAACTGCGAAGCACGCTTTCAGTGCATAGAAACATTTCTACCCTCGCTTCCACTCCACCCTTCTGCCCGGGAAAAGAAAGACAAAAGGTTTGCAGTAACTCTGGAGTACGGTCGTCCCTGCGGACTGAAGCAGCGATCCCTTTGGGGTTTACTGAAGAAGAGAAAGTTGTTCTTCACCCCAAGCGACTTTCCCCCCAAAGTGTAGTCCAGGCTGTGCCACGCGCCCCAAATCAAACACCGACTCCATAGAAGGGAAACTTTCGGTGGGGTTTTTTCCCCCCGTTAAAGCGCACCCCAATGGGGGAACACCCTACTATTCCCTCCCGGAAAGCTACCAGGCGTAAAGAAAGACCCCACGTTTACTCCCGCAGTCCCCAGCGGAGGAGGAGCTCTTCTTCCATTTTCGCCATGTGGAGATGAGCAGAGCTTGGGGGCAGACAAACACCTCAGGCTTGTCCCCGCCTCGGGCTGCGAACTTCCCCCAGCCCGGCGCCCGCGAGCGACTCGCCTGAACTCCTCCCTCCCTGGCTTAGGCCCAAAGCCACGCAATTACCCTCGACGGTCTCTTCCAGCGTCTCCTCGTCACTATCCATAGCTCAGCCCGCCGAGCGCAGAGCAGTCCGCTTGCTCGGCCGCACCGCCTTGCCTTGGGTAGGTGTGCCTGGGAGCTAGCGACGCTGCCGCCTCGCCCAACCCGAAGAGAGCCGCCCTCTTCACGCGCTCTCCCCTCGGAGCTCGCTTTGCCCGAGGGCCACTCGCACGCTTGGCTTCTCCCCGCTTTGTTATAGAGCTACTGATCCGCTGACATCACCCTGGGATGGGGCTCTTCCCTGACTGACAGCTCCTCGCGCAGCCCCGAAAGCGGAAGCTACCTAACCGAGGTCGTGGCTACCCTTGAGTCCCAACGCCGCCGGGCAGCGTTGCTTTCCCAGCGCCGGCGCGCTTGTCGGGGCCTGTTTTGGCGCGAGGACGACTCTGTTCCCTGGTCACACCCTTGTGCGCCTTGTAGACTTCCATGAGCCGCGGGGATAACGACGAATAGTTCGCTCCCAATGTAATAAATAAATGTGTGAACCCTATCCTCTGGGTGTGTGCGTGCGTGCGTGTGCGTTGGGAGTTGGGGAATTCATGTTTACCGGTAAAGAACATTTTCCCCCGAACGCCATCACTCTGCTAAACAAATAATTCCCTCAACACTGTCAAACTATTTACTAAGTCTGCACTACTATTAATATTCTCATCGTTCCCATCACCCATCTCCTCCCACTAATGACTGTATGACTGTAACTTTGTTGCTTGTATCCTTACAATTTATATTGACTGGTTCCTAATATGATTTGATTGCTTATTTGTACCCGGACTATCAGCAATAGCAATAGCACTTAGACTTATATATCGCTTCATAGTGCTTTACAGCCCTCTCTAAGCAGTTTACAGAATTCAGCATATTGCCCCCAACAATCTGGGTCCTTATTTTACCGACCTCAGAAGGATGGAAGGCTGAGTCAACCTTGAGAGGTGAGATTTGAACTGCTGAACCAGCAGTCAGCTGAAGTAGGTTGCAGTGCTGCTTTTAACCACTGTGCCACCTCGGCTCCTATTATTTGGATACAACATATTAAGTGTTGTACCTTAATAAAACATATTAAGTGTCGTACCTTATGATTCTTGACGAATGTATCTTTTCTTTGATGTACACTGAGAGCATATGCACCAAGACAAATTCCTTGTGTGTCCAATCACACTTTGCCAATAAAAAAAATCTATTATTGTATTCTATTGTATTCTGTTCTATTCTATTCTAAATCTGGGCCACACATAGGTATTTCCTCCCCTTTCTAAACCCTCCTCTTCTGTAAGGACATGTAGCAATGCTGGTGAAGTTTAAATGCAAATTAGTAGGTAGGATTTTTTAAATACTTGTATTAATACTTGGCTATTAACTTGTATATAAATATGCAAATAGTATTCTAAGAACTCTGATGGTAAGCCTTAATAGTCAATTCTAGCAGAGAGACAGAAAAATACAGTCATTGTACTGTAAAATGTGTCAGGAAATAGTACTGTAAGTGTACCAACAAATCTATTTCATGTCTACTAATTTCTAAAATCATGTATGCCTACAAACAGAATGAGATCTGAACAATCCTGCCACATTTATTTTGTAGAATAGAAGGCCCATTCAAACGGTTTGCCCATAATTCATTTAATTGTCCATTGGTCTTGACTCACATAACAAGCGGAACTATAAATCAAGCACACTGGGCAGATTTACATTGGATAGTAGCCTAAATTCTTTTGGCTAATATGCAGTACAGAGTTTTGTGGACACCAAATATGGCTTCCTTTATTTGTCTAAGATGTGTAAATCTATGGTTTACTATGTAAACTATACTATGTACTATAGTTTAATATGTTGTGATCAAGCAAGCCATGACTTGTTACCATCAAGTTTGATATCCATTAACACAACAACTGAAAAACAGTGCTAAAAATCTTAGATTGAATCTGCTCCACAGGGACAAAACAGAGAAAGATCCTAGTTGATCTCCATCACCAATTGAATCAATTAAGTGACCAAATAAGTTAAGAACTGCAAGTACAATAAAACCTCAATGTGACTCTGATTTAGCAGTGACTGTCCACATTTCCTCTGGACAGAAGTACTCCAAAGGAAGAAGTTACATGTAAGTTAAGATAGTTATGTTAATTTATATAGTGTATAGTGACATCATTTTAGTGTTATGGAAACCTTTCTAGAAGCCTTAAGTTTGAACTTACTCAAAAGAGAGATTTGATAATATTTATTCTCTCTCTCACTTGAGTTCTACAGACAGCTTTAGGTGCTTTTATGCAAGAATTTATATGAAAGTACAGAAACATCAACCTGACAACAAAGGTATGCCTTGTTAAGACTATGGTTTTCCCAGTTGCAACATATGATAAGTGCACCATCAGAAAGACTGAATAAATTAAAATGATGTTTTTGAATAATAGTGCTGGGGAAAAAAATCTAAAGACACATTGAATTACAAAAACAGCGAACAATTCAATATTTGACAAACCGGAGTACTCATTGGAAGCACTAATTTTTGACACATAATGTAAAGGCAAAAATAATAGGAAAAGATCCTTGGAAATAGCAAAGACGAGTGACAGAAGTCAAGATTGGATCTGGTTTTGAGGAGACAGATCAATCAATTTTGTTCTGAAGATTTCCCCAAACCTTGATGCTTTTCTTGTTTCAGTTTATTATCTTCATGAGGTTGCTAAATGCATTAGGGCAATGATGGCGAACCTTTTTTCCCTCGGGTGCCAAAAGCGTGTGCGTGTGCGCTATCATGCATATGCGAGTGCCCACACCCATAATTCAATGCCTGGGGAGGGTGAAAACTGCCTCCCCTGCCCTGCAGAGGTTCTCTGTAGGCCAGAAACAGCCCATTTCCCGACTTCCGGTGGGCCCGGTAGGCCCTTTTTTTGCCCTCCCCAGGCTCCAGAGGCTTCCCTGGAGCCTGGGGAGGGCAAAAACGCCCCCCTGCTCCCCTGGAGGCCCTCCGGAAGCCTAAAATGCCCTCCCAGAGCCTCCGCGTGAGCCAAAAATCAGCTGGCTGGCACGCACATGCACGCTGGAGCTGAGCTAGGGCAATGGCTCGCGTGCCAGAAGATATGGTTCCGTGTGCCACCTGTGGCATGCGTGCCATAGGTTCGCCATCACTGCATTAGGGTATTCTTCTGCCAGCATCAGCCCTTTAAGGTAGGTAAGGTTAAGAAACGGGAACAGCTGAGATGCTATTTATTGTTGCAGGGTAGAGTAACAGAATCTTGAAAACCTGTCATTTCTGTATGCCCCATTGTCTCAAACAATCAAGGTGGTGTTATCTGATCTTTCTCACACTTTTCTCTTTCTGAAACCTAGTAATCTTTTCTAAAAGTACACACACATGCGCGCGCACACACACACACACACACACACAATGGTTCAGTCATTCCTTCACCATTCCCAAGGCCAAGGGAACATTTCTTCACATTCAGCATGGCATCATCAACATGCACGTTATACAGTATATCCCCAATCTGACTGATCAATTGATCCTGTCAAGGCTTTTCTGGTGATTGGAACTTATTAGGGTTCAGATGGGTAAGAATGGTGGATTCAAAGGCCCTCCATTTCCAAGGATTTTCAAACTTTCTTTTTGAGGGGGTTGCAAAATTCATACTTTACCTAACACTAACAAGGGCATCTGGTAATTGATAAGTATGACTCATCCACTTATTGACTCATTTAGCAAATGTTCCTGGAAAGATGAGCTCTAATGGCTGTTTATGAAAATTATGTCATTTCTAGAAGATTAACCCTAACTTTTGGTTGAAGAACTAATAAACCTACAATATTATACTGACACGTGTTTTGATCTGCTCCTTCTTGAAGGTGGCTACAAATGCTGGCTGATAATTACTTGAAAAATTTCTAGGTTGATGCTCTGGACCTAACAGTTGTACTTTAGGTAAAGAAAACAGATCTGTAGGATGCTGTACCTTGACTGGCTGCGAAGTACAGAACATTTCAGCACATACAGCTTACATAATAATCCACAGATGTTAAGTGTTTCTTCTTTTATAGAACTATTAAAGATATATAAGTATGTCATATCTCATCATTTTGATGAAAACAATCATTTGGGTCCAATATAGGACATGAGGGGATAGGCTATTGATGCCAAGATTATCCAGAACTTATTCTTGTGAACAAAACCCATATAAAAATGAAGCAGGTTACTATAAATATGATTAAATGACATGCTAATTCATTAAAAATAAAACTTAGTTTTGCTCCGTAATCTAGTCAATCAGCAGTTTTCCAGGCCTTTCTTACTGCCTGATATAAAGTCATATTTGCGTGGCTTGGCTAGGTGAAACTGTCCGTTTACTCACATTATCTAATTGCTTTCTTCTCCACCTCTTTGTAGACATGCCCCACTACCACTGGACCATCAGGGAATATTAAGGTTGCCATTCTGCAATCTGTAAAGCAAAATATTTCTTTCCATAGCAGAGAGTTGATCATGTTCTGGGAACACCAAAAATTATTTTCAAAGAAAAAGAGAAGTGGTGAAGGCACTAGTGGTTGAAGTGCTGATACTGCCACACACTACCTCATTGTTATATTACGGTAATAGCTGTATAATTTCCTTTCAAATGCCACATACAGGTAGTCCTCGACTTACAATAGTTCATTTAGTGACTGTTGAAAGTTAACAACGGCACTGAAAACAGTGACTTATGAACGTTTTTCACATGACCACTGCAGCATCCCTAGGGTCATATGATCAAAATTCATACTTTGGCAACTGACTCATGACAGTGCCCTAGGGTCATGTGATCAGCTTTTTGCAAACTTCTGACAAGAGAAGTCCATAGGGAAGTCAGATTCACTTAACAGCTATGTTACTAACTTAACAACTACAGCGATTCACTTAATAACTGTGGCAAGAAATGTCATGAAATGGGGCAAAACCCACTTTAAAAATGTCTCACCTAGCAACAGAAATTTTGGGCTCAATTGTGGTCATAAGTCAAGGATTACCTTTTGCTATGGCCAAATCAAATAAGACAGTACAAACAGTGTGCTTAGATTGTGGCTACATCTCTTTGTCTTAATCTAACGTATCTGTGATTTGCAGGGGTGGGCTCCACTTACCTTCACCACCAGTTTGCATTGCGACGTTTCACGCATGTGCGCTCACTCTGCTCGCACGCACGTGCACGTCCTCTCGTGCGATTTGTCTTCCGTGCATGCTCAGAAGCAGGAATGAGCCCGAAACAATGCTGAGGAGCTCAACAGCTGTGCTTCGGGTGAAGAAATAAAGGTCAGAATTCACCCGCGGGCGGGCAGGAGGGCCCTTTTTCAAGCTGCGGAAGGGGAAAAATCCCAAAAAAATATGTCGGCGTGCACAGAACGGCACCAACAATGATGTCACCAGCGGGTCGCTACCGGTTCGGGTGATCCGGTCCAAACCAGGAGGAACCTACCCCTGCTGATTTGTATTTCAATGGTACACCAAGTAGAGCTACCAAATTTCAGCTGCACAGATCAAGACAACCCATAGATAATAGAAAAGTGATACAGAACACGCCATGCTTCCATTAATGGCACACCTGCCTTCTGGACCACCACATCCCCTAAAGCCTGGCTGGCCCTAGTATGTTCCTTAAAAACAGGACTCTTTCTGGGTGTAAAGGTCAGGCGGTGAATGAGCCTGTTAGATGGGTGTTATTAATGACTGTTGTTGTACTTGGCTATTCTTATTTCCCTTACCCAGGTTCCTGCCGGAGCTGCCCAATGCACAGCTCCAGTAGGGAGCGGCCGATTGCAGAACCGCTCCAGAGCCCTCTCTGCCGGTCCACCGCATGCGTCGCTATTTTTTTCCGGTGATTTTGGGTCTATTTTGCTTCTGTGCATGCGCTGAAGCAAAATCGACCCTAAATCTTGCGAGGGGACGCGCGCGTGTGAGAGATTTCGGCAAGATTTTGCCTCCGCGCATGCGCAGAAGCAAAATTACATCAAAATCTCACATGCACACGCGTCCCCTCGTGAGATTTCAGCGCAATTTTGCTTCAGCGCATGCGCAGAAGCAGAATTGTGCGAGGGCCACACATGCATAGCGAGTGCCCCCCCCAAAACTTGGAGATGTGCGCGCAGTGCACTGGCACCGGTAAGATGGCAACCCGTCACTGTCCTATTTGTATATGTAATTTTACTGTTCTTGATTCTTATTGAATTTTTAATAGTTAGCTGCCCAGAGTCACTGTTGTAAGATGAACAGTCATATAAATGGAATGGATGGATGCATGAATGAATGAATGAATTAATGAATGAATGAATGAATGAATGAATGAATGAATGAATGAATGAATATCTGCATGGGGTTAGATTAGAAGACTTCAAAGGTCCTTTCTATTCTGATACTGATTCTTATTTGCAGTCTGGATCTGGTAGCTTTAACCCTAAGTTTAACTCTTGTATTGTATGTGAATTTACAGTTTGTTCAAGAGACCATGATTCAATATTACATGTTGACTCAGTTATACGGTAGGTAACATCAAACTTATTCTACATATCAAATCCACAAAGCATTAGAGATAATTTTCTGTAATAAATCTCTAAGAAAAAGAAAAGTAGCCACTAATACACTGCATGTGATTTGTAGACCAAACAAAGTGTTTATAAATTCTGAAGTTTTACCCAGACCTCACACATTTTTTAAAAAATGGTTTTGCTGCAGATCCCATGACCTGCCAATCTCTTAATACAAATAAAAGGTCTTTCAAACATCTATTAAAATATATATGTGTGAAAAAACTGAAAATCATCTACTGGATTACAGAGAGAAAAAGTAAAGTTCTATAAATATTATGTTTGTTAATGACATGGCTATGAATTTTGTATGAACACAAAGCCTATACTATACAATTTTTAGATTACAGAATTAGAGGAAATTGAAATTATGATTATCATTATGATTTGTGAAATTATGTGCTTATGAAGTTACGTTTATGAAAGTCTTGTAGGAATTTACTATAGAAAACAGGAACTCCCCGAAGGTGCTAACAGGCCTGACATTGTTACTTTATTTGCCAGACATCTACCATGACTCGAGGCATACCTTCAGAAACAGAATACTAGCCTGCTAAAACCTGGAAAACTGTGTGCAACGTCTCCACCTGCTGGCATCTCCAATTAAAAAACAATTGTACTGAGCTCATGATGATTCCTTAAAATGATCTTTCCTAAGAAGTACATTGAATATAACTTACTTCATGTAAGATGTTATTTATGGGAGAAACTTAAGAATTTTATCACTGATAAATGCTTGTTGTTACATACTGTATATAAACTCTATGCTAATACAAAACCGTGAGTTACGTACAAATCGGCTGGACAACTCTTAAATCATAAATACCATGGGACTGAAACAAGAATTCATCTTAGCCCCACTCTTGGTTATTATTTGTACAAACATGTTTATTAAGCATTTATAAAATCTAGATCTATATACTCTGAAATTAACGGAGAACTAACTTCCTTTTCTATTTTATGTAGATTATGATGCAATTCGGCCACTAATGCAGCTTGGTTTTATGAGGGTCTTAAGGATTTAACAAACAGCAGCTTGTTATCAGCCATCAAAAAAGCAAAGTCATAGTATTTTCTAACATCCCCAAGTTTTATAAACAGTGTATATAGACAATCAGACCACTGAACAAGTTCATTGGTTGAAATACATAAATGCTGTTTCTTCAGTTTGCTAGAAGGAAAACGGTTTGAGTTAATTATGCCTCCTCTGTATCCCTAAAAGTGCAACAGCAATTTGAATGTTTTATCAGATATAGGAAAATAATTGTCAGCGTAATGATGATTTAATAGCTGATCAGCTGCTGTAAATGTTGTAATACTGTAAGACTATAATGATGATGCAATGGTAGCAATGAGTCAGCAGCAGCAGTGGGTTGTTACCAGTATGGCCCGGTTCTATGAACCAGTAGTGGCGGCGGGAGGCTCCACCCACCTGACCCAGACGCTTCTGCACATGCACTCGTGCACATGTGAACCAGTAGCGATGGGATTTAGAACCCATCACTGGTCAGCAGGATTATTTGACTGCTACTGCTTTAAGAGGCTGTAATATGAGAGGCCCTGTGAGGGCCTCTCTCTCTCTCTCTCTCTCTCTCTCTCTCTCTCTCTCTCTCTCTCTCTCTCTCTCTCTCTCTCTCTTTCTGTGTGTGTGTGTGTGTGTGCTTCCCTGCTATAGTTGATGATTGATTGCATGACTTTGCCTAGTATGTGTATGTATATATTCCTTGTAGATAAACCACTATTTGAAAGACAAACCTCTGCTTACTGTATTTTGCTCCTGGGTTGCCTCAAAATAGTCACACTGTAAACACTCTGACAATAATTTTATCGCTGCTGCTATTTAATTATTTATTAAAAAGCTAGCCACACATTTTTATATGGGGCACATATGTGTAGGGAAACAGATCTGCACTTAGAAAACTCAAGGAAATGAGGGTTGGGTGCTATGGAGTCTGTGCAACTGTGGGGGAAAAAGAAAGGCTGGAAGGCAAGCTCCCCCACCAAGAGAGAGTTGTCCCAGCCTTGAAGTATCTCATTTTGTAAAACAGATGTTTTGTGTGTTGAGACTAGAGGCAGAAGAGTTTGAAGGTCACCGCTTCAACTGCCCAAAGATAAGATGCCAGACAAGATGAAAAGAGGGATACAGTACATTGCTAAGGTGGTGCCAAGCTTGATGAATTCCAGTTCTTTGTCCATCATTAGATAATTAGAACATAAAACATAGAATATCAGAATTGGAAGGGACCTTGTAGATCTTCTAGTCCAACCCCCTTCTCAAGCAGAAGACCATATACTACAGTGATGGTGAACCTTTTATGCACAAAGTGCCCAAATCGGAAGGCGCGCGGGCCAAAGCTCCAGAAACCTGATGACTAGCTGGCCCGCGCGCATGTGCGCCTCAGAAACCCGACGACCAGCTGGCTGAGCTGGGGTGATGGCGCACGTACCCACAGAGAGGGCTCTGCATGCTACCTCTGGCACGCGTGCCATAGGTTCGCCATCACAGGTATACCATTTCAAACAGGTTAGGGTCTCTTCTTAAAAGCCTCTAGTGATGGAGCATCCACAACTTCTGAAGGCAAGCTGTTCCTCTGGTTGATTGTTCTCACTGTCAGAAAATTTCTCCTTAGTTCTAGGTTTGGATCTCTCTTTGATTAGTTTCCGTCCGTTGTTTCTTGTCTTGCCTTCCAGTGCTTTGGAAAATTGATTTACTCCCTCTTCTTTGTGGCAGCCCTTCAAATATTGGAACACTGGGTCCTTTTTTTCACTAAACTAGCCATACCAATTCCTGCAACCATTCATCATATCTTTTAGTCTCCAGGTCCCTAATCATCTTTGCTGCTCGTCTCTGCATTTTTTCCAAAGTCTCAACATCTTTTTTATAATGTGGTAATCAAAACTGGATGCAGTATTCCAGGTGTGGTCTTACTAAGACATTGTAAAGCAGTATTAGTACTTCACATTATCTTGATTCTACCCCTCTGTTAATGCATCCTAGTATTGCATTGTCTGTTGTGGCTGCTGCCACACACTGCTGGCTCATATTTAAATCTAAATTTAAAGATCATCCTCGCAGTTACTGCTATTGAGCCAGGTTTCACCTAATCTATACCTGTACTTTTGGTTTTTCTTTCCTAGTGTAAGACCTTACTTTTCTCTACATTGAATTTCATTTTGTAGGATAGATTTACAGGGTTATTCAAAAAAAATGAACCGATTTCATGACGCATTGCTTCAGTTCTCAAGCATCATCATGTAATGAGTCAGTGACCATTTGAAAGAGGAGTTATCTAAGTTTTGAATGGTAAAAGATGGCATTTATGTTTCACCGCTACCCACTAGCCTCGATGACCTTAAACATCGAATAACAACAGCGATCAACTCAGTGGATCGTGATATGCTGATACGCGCCTGGGCGGGATTCTCTTACCGCATCGATGTTCCCTGTCTTGCAGGTGGTGGCCACATTGAACACTTGTAAGACAGGAAATAAAAGTTGATTGTGAGTAGAATACTTGTGACTTGGCTGGAGTTTTGTATTACTTTTCCTTAATAAAATATTGCGTCATGAAATCGGTTCGTTCTTTTTGAATAACTGTGTAGAATAGAATAGAATAGAATAGAATAGAATAGAATAGAATAGAATAGAATAGAATAGAATAGAATAGAATAGAATAGAATAGAATAGAATAGAATAGAATAACAGAGTTGAAGGGACCTTGGTGTAGGGCTTCCTGCTTAGGCAGGAAACCTACACCACTTCAGACCACTTATTGATATCTAATTTCACATATATACCCTACACTTTTTAAAAATACTCATTTGTGTTTTTTTCCCTTCCAAGTAAATATTTGGTGTAATCTAAAAAAATTGTCAAAGCATAGAATACAGGAAGATATGTTAAGGATGTCATGAAAAAAAAATTGAGTGAATAAAGTATTGCCAATGTTGAGTAACTCACTATTGGGTAAACACTCCAAC
This sequence comes from Diadophis punctatus similis, assembly GCA_023053685.1. Taxonomy (NCBI): domain Eukaryota; kingdom Metazoa; phylum Chordata; class Lepidosauria; order Squamata; family Dipsadidae; genus Diadophis; species Diadophis punctatus. The sequence goes on from JALIGW010000006.1 coordinate 44,269,124, forward strand.
TCTTTAGCCCCGCCATTACATGATCATGATCTAGGTGGTTGGTAACCCGTTTGCGTTTATAACCCATTGCCGAGCACCTCATGATCATGTGACTGTCATTTTCTTTTAAATGTATATATATTTTAATGTTTATATTGTGTTTTTACTTGGCTGTTCACCGCCCTGAGTCCCCTGAAGAAGGGCGGTATATAAATTTATATAATAATAAATAAATAAATAAATAAATAAATAAATAAATAAATAAATAAATAAATAAATAAATAAATAAATAAATAAATAAATTTGCAACCTTACTGGCTGCCTTCCCCAGAAAGTCAATGGCAAAGCTGGCAGGGAAGGTCACAACTCATGGGGGTAAGTTTCCTCCTTCAGCTCCTCTGTGGTCACACTGCATGAGCCACTTCCTGCACCCCTGTGCATCTTCCCTGACCCACATGGCACCTCTCATACACTCCACTGTACCCTTGTGCATCCTCTCCAACTAATAAATTGGAGTAATGGTAATAAAACATCTGCAAGAAAACAACCAAACTCAGAGAGCACTAAGGACTCCTCATTTCAACCCTGAGGCTACGAATAATTTCCTTTATTGATAAGTTCAATGGAAACTTATTCTCTAGGCCAGGGATCTCCAACCTTGGTAACTTTAAGACTTGTGGACTTCAACACCCAAAGTTCAACTCTGGGAAGTCCACAAGTCTTAAAGTTGCCAAGGTTGGAGACCACTGCTCTAAGGCCATTTCAGAATATGAGATTTCTCAGTCTAGCAGACAGAAGACTATCATTGTACAAAAAAGCAAAATTCCTTGAAACACTGGCTTGGATGGATTTCTTTTCTATTCCTCCACCTTTTGAGAGTTCTGCCCTCCCAGGTATCCTGTACTTCCCAACCTCTTGTTAATAATTAAACCAAGCAGAGCCACTGCTCTGCAGTTGTTCCCTGACTGGTTCTGCTTACCTCAGCAAGGCTTTGCAACAGGCAAATGACTCATCAGAGAAGTGAGAAATGGTTGCCAAGCAACCCAGCAGCCTGGATGAGAGGCTTGCTACATGTCATAAAGCTGACATGCTTGACAGGTCTCTAAATTTTAAACATGCAATAATTTTATAAGGCAGCAGAGACTGGAACGGTGAATATTATTCACAGTGAAGGAAACGTTGGTAGGCAATGATATCGTACAAGAGAAAATTTTGTAGAGAGAGTGAAGAGTTACTAGATAACTGACAAAAATAAAAAAGAAGAAAGGAGACACAAAGCTAGAGAAAAGAAAATATAGATGAAATGAAAAAGACTATGAAACTAATAATAATTTAAAAAATCAGTGCTATTTCTCTTTTCTTAGAAATAAGTACCACAGACCAGCGGTGGGTTGCTCCCGGTTCGGACCGGTTCTTAGAACCGGTAGCGGTGGCGGCGGGAGGCTCTGCCCACCTGCCCGGCACGCTTCTGCGCATGCGCGCGAACCGGTAGCAAAAATATTTACAACCCACCACTGCCACAGACATTAAAATCCACTCACAAAATAAAGAATCAGGCTGAAAGTCCTGCCTTGTCTTTTCCTTGTTAGCCTCATTAGGTCACTTGGCTGATGAATTTTTTATAAAACAACATCCATACAGTATGTGTGTTCCCACTAATCATAAAAAATGGCCTGCCCTTGCTGAAGACAATGCTATACTGTGTTTTGCTGTGCAATTAGAATGTGTGGTTAGAAGAAATCTTTCAAAAAAAAAAAGATAAAAAAAACTATTCTTAAGATGCTTTAAATTTAAACAGCTGAAATTACCATTTACAGTGGTGGGTTCCTACTGGTGCGGTCCACTCTATAGCACCGGTAGCGGCCCGCTGGTGACGTCACAGTACTGGTGCGGTCGGTTGCCGGTGCCTGGGCGCCGCCATTTTTTTATTTTTTTTAAAAAAATTCTTCTGCGCATGCCCAGAAACCTGACAATTAAGTCTTTCCCCGTCCCTTCGTATGAAAATAATAAGAAACTCGCATTTGACACTTTTCCTTCGCTTTTGCCTAAAGCTTCCCAAAGTGGGCGTTTTCCGAAACCTTAACCTTTTACACTGTTAATTTTATACAGTTTTATAGTTATTCTTTAGATGAAAACATTGAGGACTGTTAAAAGATACTGTTCTTTTAACAGTCCTCAATATTTCGTCTAAGGAATCCATGACTGAAACCAAAAATGCTGTATGAGACTTGCTTGTCTTTTAACTATAGCATTTTCTGCATATAAAGGTTGCTGTGTTGCCATGGTGTAACACGCACTTTGTATGCAAAGCTTTTCATGCAAGGTATAAAATAGCAAAAATAGTAGTAACATCTCTCTGAAATAACTAATATATGACCGGCAAGCCACGCCCACCATCACATGGTCAGCAAGCCACGCCCACCCAGACACATGGCTGGCAAGCCACACCCACAAAATAAGCCACACCCACAGAGTGGTAGTAAAAAAATTAGGAACCCGCCCCTGCATTTACATAATTAAAGGTGTAGTCTGAGGCAGAACTAATGGAAGTGATGCACAAAGGATCCCATCCTAGGTGGCTGCTTCAATGAACTGTGTAATGAGTGATTCAATTGGAGCAAGTTGCTTTATGGAGAAACATACTATATTAACAGACTCTATCAGTGGGACAGTTAGCATTGTGTGTCCTGTAGTTTTCTCCAATTTAACTCAGTCTTAATTTGCGAATAAGCACTGTTCAATTAAGAGGGATTTACTTCTGAGGATACATGCATACATTCCCCACAGAAAAAAAGGTGATAAGGAAAAAGCAGGTTAAACGCTATTCACATGTCTTTAGAAGGGGAAAAAGACACAATCACAAAAGGCATCTTACAGGCCAGTGAAGTCAACTCTTGCTCAATGCAGGAATCAATTAAACAATTCCTGAAAGTGTTTCTTTTAACTTCAATGCATTGATTCATCCCTGCTCTCCTCTTTGACAGGAAACACATTCGCCTTCTTTTTTATGTGACAGCCCTTAGTTGCAGGCAGCTATCATAACTGCTTTTGCTTTTTTCTTTGCAAATTGAACATGCTCATCTCCTTCAACCATGCATTCCCATAGATTACCAAACTAGTCATTTTGAGATTTTAATAAAGGGCATAAGGGTAGTCTGACATGACTTGGTCCTGACAAATGCATGGTGGCTTCTAGTAATGGTATCATTCCTTCTAAGTGTATATGGACAAGTTGCCTACAACCTGGAAATTTTAATTCATTTAAGGTAACAAAGTCGGTTCTGAACAAATCTTTATCAGTTCAGAAATGTAATCCCCACTGCATTCTTTCCTCAATCATGGGAAGAAGTATTTTCCTCTAAGACAGGGGTGCAAACTCGATTTCATTGCAGGATGCATCAGGGTTGTGTTTGACCTCGGGGGGCCAGTTGGGGCGTGGCAAGGGTGGGCGAGGCCAGCTCAACATCACTTGTGTCGAGGGTGCCTGTGGTGGCCCAAGCACTCTGCCAGCGAAAACAGGCTTCTGAGCTCTGCTTTCGGCTGCGATGGCCTCCTGCAACCTTCTGCCAGCAAAAACGGATCTTGGGAGGGTCGCGTGCAGCCCTCGCAAGCTCCATTTTTGGCTGCGAAGGCCTTTTGCAACCCTCTGCCAGTGAAAATGGAGCTCGGGCGGGCTGTGGGCGGCCCTCCCGAGCTTTGTTTTTACTGGCAGAGGTGCTCTGTATGGAGAACTAGGCGGGCAGGAACTGAGGCTAGGCAGGTTGGGAAACAAACAACCTTTATTGCTAACAGTAATAACCAAGAACAGCACTCCCATGAGGCAACAACATTAGCCAACTGACAGCTATTTATATAGGAGCTGTCCGACGGGCGGACCAATGGCAGGGCTGGATTCTCCCGCCGGGTAGTTGCTCGCGTCTTAACCAATCAGGAACGTCTTGCAGCTGGCAAGCCTCCAGGCGTCGTCATAGCTCCGAGGACTTAACAAGAAGCACCATGGGCCAGTCCTTTGCTGTTTCCAGGCTGGCCCTGCGGGCCAGATCTAAGTACCCCATGGGCATCATCCAGCCCGTGGGCCTTGAGTTTGACAACCCTGCTCTAAGAGAAGACAGATGCGAAGAAGGTGAGAAGTAGGTTCACTTGTTCTTGTTTTCCACCATCCCTGTTCAACAGCCGGACAGCCTCCTTGATTCTTCTTTTATTTCTGATAACATCCACCCAAACCCTTCTTATTACACTTAAGCCTCTTTTTAAAATATTAATTGGTAGGGGGGATATATGACTTTCAGGATTGCTCACCAAATTGAAAAGTAGGATTATGAGGATTAACATCATTTCAACACTGACATCATTACACAAATTATATAAATCATTGTAGAGTTTGTTGCATCAAGCTCCAATAAATTGAGGTTTCACTTTGTATCACCAGACTGATCTCATACTGTGTATTAGAGTTCCTATCACCATCCCTTTAGACTCAAGCTACCAGTTTATTTGTTCCCCTTTAGTCATCATCCTCTGCTTCCATTTCCTGTATAGCTTCTTTGTGCTTCTCCGCTTGTCAGTAAGCTTGTTATTAACTCATACAGGTCTCTTGAAGCTTTACTCATATTTTTCTTCTTGTGGGGATTGCTTATTCCTATATTTTCAATATCTCATTTTTCAAGGTCTCCCTTCTGTCTTTGACAAGTTTATCTTATAGGAACTCAAAACATGTTGTACTGTCCACCTTTCACTTGAATTCATTAAAATCTACCTCCCTTAAGTCCAAGGTTTCTAATTGACTTCTCTTACTTTTTTCTCCTCCAGTTACACTGAATTTCACAATAAGGGTGTTTTCTCCTGAGATGCCTGACACATTCAGTCAATTGACCAATTAGATCCAGTGTAACTGATGTCTTTGTTTTTTCTTCAATCTGAAAAATCAAATTGTCAGCCAGAGGGTTAAAAAAATCTGTTCAACTTTTCATTCTTAGCTGATCAGTTATTCAGCAGATATCAGGGTAGTTGAAGTTTCCAATTATTCTATAGCCTGTCCACCCAAGACGATAAACTGAAAGGCATTGTGTACATATTCTGTAGTGAACTACAATATCACTTTTGTTTTTTACCCTTTAATCTTTGCCATTATTCTGCTTTTATGACTTTGAACAAAAAATATCCTTCACGTTCCACATTACAATTATTGTTCTCATTTCACCACGTTTCATATCTATTGATTCATGTTTAATTTTCCATGTCAGCTTTCTGTTTATTAACCATATTTTGTATGCTGATAGCTGAGGAATATCAGTGTTCTCTCTACTACCATTTATTGACTATTTTCCACATTTATTCCTGCCACATACTTCCTGCATTGTCTTCTAATAAGCTCTGCAAGACTCTTGCCAGAAACATTTATAACTGCTCTTGAATTGATCCCATTTCTGTCTAAGAATCCCTTATACTGGTAGTGTAGCCACGGTCCACAAATCAACATATTTCTTGATGAAACTGATTTCTTGGTCATGTGGGATGCCCCCCGCTCCTAGAAGAATGAAATATTTTGAGAAATATTAAAAAGGCAGAATATTATATTTTCCCTAAAGGAGAAATTGGAAAAAAATCTTAAGGGAGCTAGAAACCAGCACCAGTCTCCCTGCCCCCAAGCAGAAACTGAGGAGGCCAGCTTTTAGAAATGCAGATTTGGTAATCCATTCAGAAAGACTGGGTCAGACAGGAAACTCCAAATAAGCAATTAGGCAAGCTAAAAGGGTTAAGAGGATTAGCTCAGACATGCACCTAGGATTTGCATTTCCCCCTTTGCCTATAGAGCCAGCCATGACCCCATAAGGAATCTGACAACAGCCAATAGAATATTAAAGGACATGTTCTTGCACAGGAACATGAAGGCCAAATACAAAGCCCAAAGAAGGTATAAAACCCGCCCACTCTCAACTCCATTTTGTTAGCTGCCCAGAATTACATGTGGTTGGTGGTTCTGCTTCATCAATAAAATGAACTTTCCTTTCCAGTCAGCCTCCAGCTTCCATTTTATCTCCAGTGCCTTTTCCCAAATTGGAAGTGGAACTGGATATTTCTTCCAACAGTCATTTTTTTATTTTTAGCATGTTTTAGCAATCATTTAGCAACTGCTAGCTGCAGTTCGGCAGTTCAAATCTCACTGGCTCAAGGTTGACTCAGCCTTCCATCCTTCCAAGGTGGGTAAAATGAGGACCCAGATTGTTGGGGGCAATATGCTGACTCTGTAAAACAATGAGAGAGAGCTGTAAAAGCACTATGAAGCGGTATATACATCTAAGTGCTATTGCTATTGCCAACTTGCGTCTTCTTAGCCCTCAATGGGAAACTTCCAGCTGTTTCACCTTCCTACTCAGACTTTATTATAGTTGTATTCCTATGTAATGTTTATTTTCTTCTAGCACTGTTTTTATATGGATAAGAACATCAATTTGAACATCTTGATGATTTTGCCATTATTTATATGTGTGCCAACAAAGTAATACATTTCTTTCCATAATTTATCTGGTCCACAACAACTGCTTGTGTCACCATCAATTCTTCTTTTCCTTTTCAATTCTGTGCTTTAGTTTTATTGATTCCCTGCAGAATTGAGGGACATTTCCATAGTTCTGTCATCTCAAACACTTAACAATATCACACTTCCTGTTAACAGCCTCTAGTTTATTAATTCTTTTTAAATTATTATTACATCATACCTTTTTGACAATTGAAAAACCTATTTTGTTCATCAGTTCTGTTTGATCCTCCATTTTCATTATTTTTTAACATCTTCAGCTCTGATTTTTAATCTTAAAACCTGCTACTGTACCAAATTCTTTTAATTGTACCATTATTTTTTCTATTTCCCTTAATGTCTGTAGGGATTCTCAGTCATCCAGGTCATGGTTGTCCCAAAGGTGCTTTTTCAGGAGGCAACTGAACTTTTTTCTTTTTTCTTTTTTTCTGTTGAAAACGTTTTGCTTCTCATCCAAGAAACTTTTTCAGCTCTGACAGGATAGTAGGGAATGGAAGGATTTGCAAGGAACATAAATCCTTCCATTCCCCACTATCCTGTAAGAACTGAAAAAGCTTCTTGGATGAGAAGCGAAAAGTCTTCAAAAGAAAAAACAAGAAAGTCCAGTTGCCTCCTGAAAAAGCACCTTTGGGATATTTCCCTTAATGCAGCTGGGAGGGGGGAGAGGAGAACCTTGCAGCGCAATCGGGCTGGTGTGCGCGTACAATCGCAAAAAGCGCAATTGTTCCTCTCTGTGTTTTGATGATGGAAGCTATTTCATCTAATAACTTTTTGATATTTTTGAATGAAGCCATAATCTAGGCTAGAGCATTCCATAGGGTGGCTTGCTCTGGAAGTGTAGAATGAAGTCCCACAGTTGAGACTGAGAGTGATGAATACTGAGGGCAACTGCAGTGGTGTTTGCTTCTGGGACCGAGAGTGCAACCCGTAGGTGAGACTGAGGGTTATAGCAATGAAAGGCTAAGGTAAGAGACCTGCAAGGGCTAGAACTTCCAGCAGTGACGTCACGCCGGTGCGAGCAAGCTGACAGGGCTCTGTTCGGCTCGCACAATTTTTCATGTTTCTGTGGCCTTTTGGGCAAGGTTAGCTCTTGAAGAGAGCACCGGTGGAGAGGGGAGACTTCGGAGCACTAAGGGAGAAAGGCGATCTCCTGGAAGACCGAGAGGTTCCCTCAGATCAGACACGAAAGAAATCGGCCTGTTAATGGCTGATCCGAAGGCGTGACAGTCCGCTTGCTAAAGAGGAAGCAAAGAGAAAGAAGGTAGCGAGGCATATCGGTGGCAAAGAAAGTTAAAAAGTGAAAGATCCTCTGTGTCGATGGAGAAAAATTGGACTGAGAAAGGCAAGTGAAAGAACAAGATTCCGAAAAGCGGTGAATATATAGTGGGAGAGGATAAAATAAAGTAAAGTTTTGCAACTGGAGAAAAGGGTGGTGTGAGAAGGGACTGAGAAAGTGTTTTGACGGTGAAAGAGGGAGAAGGAAGAAGAAGAGAAAGAGTGGGGACTTTGGAGAGAAGATTTGGAGAAAGACAGTAGAAGGACGTGAGAGAGAAGGACGGAGAAAGGTAGAGATTGAAAGAAGGAGGTTGGCTGACAGTGCAAAATGGAAAGATGACATCTTGGGAAGGAAAAGACATTCGAGATCGTGAAGAAAATAGAACTTGAAGAAATCAAATCTGTGAACGAAATGGTTGGATATTGAATTTAAAGATTTCTACTATTCTATTATTATTATTGTAGGAAAGACAAACTTTATATTTTAATAGCAGATGAAATTAAGATTGTGATTGTTTAAGATTGGTTATGATTTGATTGTGAGCATTGATTGTGGAGAGGATTAAGGGATCAATTGTTGTAAATATATATTGTATAATAACTACTGCAATTACTTATTAGTATTATATATTATTAACTATATATAGAATATTGGTAATTTATTAATATTTAATATTCAATTATATATATAACTAGAATTTTAAGATATAATTATTACTGTATATGATACAGTGGAATAATTTTTTCAAGATATTTAAAACAACAAGTATGACCTCAACAATAACAAAAGGTGGCAAAAAAGCAGTAACATCAATAACCTCCCCAGCTGGGCAAAGGTCAATGGAGAGTATGCTGGGAGGAGAAAAGGCAGGTTCAAATATGAATCTGCAAGGGGTACAGATGTCACTGAACTTACTACAAGAAACTGTAATGAAGATGCAGGAAGTAATACAAAAGGTTTGATGTGAAAAATTTGATGAGTGAGGTAAAAAACAATATGCGTAAAATAGATGATAAGGTAGGACAATTCAGGTGGCTATAGCAAAAAATGAGCAACAAATTAAAAAAGTTGCGGACAGAACCGAACAGACAGAAAAAAGACTAGACGTGACAGATAATAAGTTAGTGGAAATGAACAAAAATCTGGAAGAGGCAATCTCCCATTTGGAGATGGAGAAGTCTATGTTCTATTTGAGATTTCAGAATATTCCTGAAACTAAAGAAGAAAATTTACCTGAGTTTATGGCAGAGATTTTAGAACAGATACTGGATAAGAATAGGCAGGAAATCTTAAATGAATTAGATGAGGTGTACAGAATTTACACCAACTACGCCCGCAAACATAGACTTCTGCACCCCGGCTCGACCATCTGCACCCTGGCTCTGTTGCTGGACAACAGCCCTGCACCTTAAGCCACCTTAGAGAGTTCGACCTAAGAGACCCAGTATTTGCCCTGAATTTTGGGACCGGTTTAAAATGGCTTCCAGGGCAGATGGCACAACTAACGGGCCCATGCTCTTATAGGTCTGCCTGGAAGATGGATGACTATGGCGATGCCACATAAATCAACTTCAACAGCTAGCACCGAGCGAAAACACGTCCCGTCTTGATGACCCCCAAGCCGTTCCGGGCTGCCTCCCCCGTTCCAGGGGTTCTGCTGCCCGGCCAGGGACTGTCCACCTGCCTCTACCATCGAACTGCTGCTGCCAAGCTTACCTGAGGTCGAGGCGTCTCCAGCGTTGCCGGGGCCTTCTAACATGGTGGCAGCCCAGTCGCCAGGAGTTCAAGAGAGCATTTCCCCTGCTCCTCCTTCTTCAGCTACCAGCCCACAACTGAGGTGGTCTGGGCGGAGTTGATGCCGTCCTGCGTATCTTTCCGACTATGCATGTGCAATCCGGGGGGGATGAAGGGTGTTAAGTCCTCGCATTTACGACTGCGCCGGCTGCAAGTCGAGGCTGATTGGCTATGATGCAGCAGCCGGCTAGCGGGAAAATGGAGCACCGCTATTGGTTTAAAGTTTGACAGCTCCTGTATAAAAGGAGCTGTCAAGCCGCTTGTTCTCTGTTCTGTTGCTGTGGTGCTGAAAGTTAATAAAGGTGTTTGCTGTTCACCTTCGAGTCTGCTTCTGTTCCTGTCAGCCCTGACCCGATTTAATGCTGCCATACCTGGGTTTGATCTTGGAAGTAGCCCAGGAATTTATGACCACCATGGGTCTATCCCAGATCATCTTCGGTTTATGATCTTCTTGTTGGAGCAATGGCAACATGATCTGGGACAGGGATCTATTGTTAATCCTCCTGTCCTGGTCAGCTCATTTTAGGTGTCCCTGAGATTCTCTTATGTCCCCCCCTTCATAGGAAGGCCAGACCCATTAAAGTGGTCCATCCCCAATGACTGATGGACTCAAATAGGTTCCAGAGAGAATGGGGGATATCGCAGGGGCTTTGGTGCTGCTATTAATGCCTACCTTAAGGTAGTAAGAGAAATACTAAAATGCAAGAAGCATTTTAAGAAAGGATAATGTCAAGTTGAAAATTCAGATGGAGAAAAAAATCGATTCATAAAGGTTTGAAGCAGTTAGTGGGTTTCCACAGCTGAGCTCAGCTGAAGAAAGGGTATGCTGTGCATTGTGTATAAAAGTTCAGAAGAATTGAAAGCAAAGAGCCAGTGACCATATGACACACCATATGGAGGCCATTCATATGATGGCTAGAATCACATGGATGATTGTTTGGTTGATTTTGAAACAACCAACAACGGAGAGCAATATTCAAGAGGCTTTCGGATTCTTGATTTTTAATCCATGCCCCCAACCCTGTTCCTGAGCCACAGCTGGTGCTGCACTTGAAACCCAGTTGATCATGTTCAGAGAGAAGAACTCCTATGTTCAACTAGGATTTGGTGATATAAGCCACCACAATCAAGCCAATCCGGTCTCCAACCATACTGTCACATGCCTGACACCAATGCAATGCCTTTCCCTGCTCTTTTCCTCCTTACACCACCAACTTTCACATCTCATCCTATCTATGAGGTAAAAGGACCCATCCTGCCCAACATAAACAATAGAGAGGCAACTCCTAGTCTGGCCCGTGATGCTTTTGATACCACTTAGCGCCTATCAAACTTATTCAATTATCTCTCTAGCCTCTTGCTCCCACCCTGGAGTGGCACTTAGAGACTCATTGAAAGATAGAATGAATGAATCACTTAGGGATTCATTTGAACATGCAACTTGACCAAGGTTGTCTGAATTTTTATGTGCGACATTCTTTGCATGCAACCAATCATGGATAAAGATTTGCTGGACAGCTATTGCTAATTAGTGGGGTACAGCCAGTATCTCTTTATAAAGCTATTTTCCATTAAGTTTTAACATTTTATTGGATCAAAGGAACTCAGTCTTTGCCCCAATTCAGGTACTCCTTGACTTACGGCCACAATTGAGCCCAAAATTTCTGTTGCTAAATGAAACATTTGTTAAGTGAGTTTTGCCCCATTTTATGACCTTTCTTGACACAGTTGTTAAGTGAATCATTGCAGTTGTTAAGTTAGTAACACAGTTCTTAAGTGAACCTGGCTTCCCCTCTGACTTTGCTTGTCAGAAGGTCACAAACAGTGATCACATGATCCAGGGACACTGCAAATGTCATAAATATGAGTCAATTGCCAAGTGTCTAAATTTTGATCACATGACCATGGGGATGCCGCAACAATTGTAACTGTGAAAAATGGTCATAACTCACTTTTTTCACTGCCATTGTAACTTCAAATATCACTAAATGAAATGTTGTAAGTGGAGGGCAGGGGCGGGTTGCTCTCTTACCTTGCTACCGGTGCGCTGCGCACGCATCACCACGTTTCATGTGCACACGCACTCGCTACACGCGTGCGCCCCCTTGCGTGATTTTGCTTCCACACATGCGCGGAAGCAAAAAATCACTGAAAAATTCGCAAAAAAAGATGGCAGCTTCTAGGGACCGGCAACTGACCGCACCGGGTCGGTAACCTCTTGATGACATCACCAGCCCGCCGCTACCAGTGCGATAGAGTGGACCGCACCAGTAGGAACCCACCATTGGTGGAGGGTTACCTATATTAACAGATCCAGCTGATAGCAGATGTACTGTACATAATATATAAGATTTAATAGCTAACAATTTCCTCATTTTGAGCATGACTCCACTATTTTTACACTTTTGTGCAGTTTTCCTGGTAATATGAAAAAATAGTTTGTAATGATTGATTTTTTCCAGATTTTCTGATTCCCCAGTCTAGACAAAGCCCTGAATTTTTTGGTGGCTGCCCACCTGAGTTCTATCCATATCCAGTTCTGCCTTTAGCTTTTCTGTGGATTAGTGAAGACTGGCTCAGTTCTGCCACATATTGTACTGCAAGAATAAAGAACTGTGTTACAGAACAGAGCTGATTCAGATAACAATCTTTTATTTTTTCCCCTTAAAATTGGTATGTTATTAGTTCATTTCTACATTTTAAGAGTTTTGTACAATTATCAAAATGAAATAAGCAACATTTAATGTGAAAAGTGAAAAAAAAGTAAATTAGAAAAAGTTTGAATAAAATGGAACAAGTTGCTGGCTAGGATACAGTACAAACTGATAACAGGACATCTAAAGTGCAGTTATCACTGCTGTATAGATAAATGAAAATGAAATAAAATTCTATTTTAAACAAACATATTACATATATATGTCTGTGTTTTGCATGTTGTGTGTGCATGTATATATATTTATATACATATATATATAGCATCATATAATACAATATTTATTTGTTTCTATTTTACAGACTAGACCCAGTGATATCAGCAGATTGTAAAAACATATTTACAAATATTTTTTTAAAAAAACCATTTCATGTACACCAGCACCATAGTTAAAAAGAGCCCTCCCCCAATATTAAACAGTATTTTTTATTACTTGGTCCCAGTTTAAAGGATTTGGAGGAAAATTTACAAATATAATAAACTTTTTATGAGTGCATTATCAAACACAAAGTTAATTTCTCTATTATTCTAATAAAATGGAACTTACTGGAATTTGTGTAGATGAAACTCATGTTTTAATGTTGAAATCCTATAGCCCCTTACCTGGGTTTAGCTCAAAGACAATGGAACCTATTTCTGAATAAACATACATAGGATTGCACCATAAGTCCTCTCTTATCAATCTTTCCAGGAAAGATTTTTTTTTTTGAGGGAGATGATAAAACATTCACTTGACTTCTTAATATTTTTGCATACTTAACTGGTCACATTTTTCAGTTTCATCTGAACTGCTGTAGCACACAAACTCTTCATTTCTTTTCTCTCTTTCATCTGAATGTGATATAGTTGTATTAAATAAATTTAATAAATGCGTGGATTAAAACTTCTTTGGATCTTTGCATGCACTCCTATATATGTGCTATGATCAGAACTCAATTTGGCACACTGTGCATGATAAAATTTATTTGTTATAAGCACACAATTTTTTTGGCCAAATGTCAAATCTACCAACGTGGAAATGCATTGGTCAATCTATATTTTAGTACTGACAAGAAGTTAATTCTCATGAGACTCAGCCAAAAAAAATCTGCCAATAATTTCAGTAGGATATACGCCAGACTGAATACAGGAATTTTGCACCCATGTCCCGTGCCATCTAAATCTTATATCCCAACCCAAAGTGTTTGATGGGCTAAAAATACTTTAAGTATAACACGTAACTAAAACCCTGCCTCCTCCTTCATTTTTCAGGAAAAGCTGTTTGTAGAGGAGGAAAATTATGGATAAATGCAGCGTTCAGTGCTTCTCTACATGCTTTTAAAACATTTCTTCCAATATGCATGGTAATCTTATCCTGGAAATGTGTAAGAGATACAATCAGAGAATGTCACGAACCAGAAACTGAATGGCTGGAGAAATAGCAAAGTCCCCTCACTGTCTGCTGCTACTCTACCAGTGGTGGGTTGCTCCCGGTTCAGACCGTTTCTTAGAACGGGAAGCGGTGGTGGCGGTAGATTCCGCCCACCTGCCCGGGACACTTCTGCGCATGCGCAGAAACGTCACACGCGTGCACCGGTGGCAAACTAATTTAGAACCCACCACTGTATTCTACCAAAAATGTTATTTCTAAAAACAAATTCACTTAGATGGAAAACTGTATGTAAGAGAAACATATAAATCAGACCCTGAGAATGCTCTGGATGTGGATGTATTTAGCATGAACCCCATGTTCAACACACAGATAGGTGGTCACACATTCAATTTCCAATGTTACAAATAATGCCAATCTAAACTCTTAAAAGGACCTAAAAGAATTGCAGTTAAATTCTAGTACTTCAAATTGCACAACTCTATGAAAAATATTTGCAATGTCATATGCTTATTTACAACTGCTACTAAAAATTACATCAATGGATTTTTAATTTTTTAAATTTGTTTTTCATTGATCAGCTTAGTCATTTTAAAGAGCTTAGGGCTTGCAGAAAGTAGGACGTGTAGAAAAGAGGACATGTGTTTGAAGAATATAGACCATAAACTCACTCTCAATCTGTCAAGGGTGCTTTGATAGGGGTGCTCAATGTACTGTATATGACAGCCAATAGAGTTATTGGCCTCTCTCTGTGTGATCTTTAGAGCAGTTGTTCCTTGATTCTCCTGACATCTTTGGAAGATCAAGCCAACAGTTGTATAGTTCAACCTCACTTGATCCTGTATGTTCAGAAAAAGAACACACTCAATATCAATGTTTTCATTTCCTTAGACCTATCTCCCTTTTTCCAATTACTTTTGTATTGCATCACTATCTTTGGAGGCAGCCAATGAGTAATACAATTATTATACAATCTTGCTTGTCCTACGCTGTGTTTTTCCTCATACTTAAAGATAATGAGTCGGGAATCACTTGATTATGCAGGAAATGGACAATAGAGAAAAGATAAACTCTTTCACTAGAATCCATCACGCACCTTAAGAAGCATTGATAGGGCACTGACTGAACTCGTTCAGCCCTGATATCATTGTCATCACCACATTCAAACAACCTTTATGTAATTCTCTATCAGATTGCACACATTGCATGGAAAAGCTTGGTATTTATTAAATTCAGAGTTAAGATCTTTGTGTTTGTCACTTGTACAGTCGCCTAGCTTTGAATCTCCTGCTTTATCTCAGAAGCTGCCTGTTCTGTAGCCTGAAAACTACAACAGCTCTTAGAGAACTGCATAGAAAGTGCATTGTTATAGGACAGCCAGTGCTTTGGCACATGGAAACTGCCTGGCACTTTCTGTGGCCCATAGGCAGAAAGCAGCACTTTTTGAGCTTTTCTCTCTTTCTCTCTCTCAGTCTCTCTCTCTCTCTCTCTCTCTCTCTCTCATTCTGATCTGCAGCAGATACGCTATGGCATGGAGACTGCTGTGGGAAGTTGGCAAGGACTTTTTGTCATTGCTTCAAATTCCATCTATGCCTTCACAGATCAGCTAGCTTTGCACAGCTTTAAAAACAAAATAAAGAAACAAGGATGGACAACATCCTGCTTTCCTTTTTTTGACCCCACAAACATCGGAACTGAACGTCTCCATGTGCTATGGATTTCCAAACAATTCATCAAGTTCTTGTATCCATTCATCTCCTGGACCACTTTTAATGATGGAGTCTACAAGATCGGTGTTTTCAGTTATATTTGGAAAGGACCCTCCAGTTCCTTCACTGCTATAGCTATAAGATATGTCTTGAGTGGGATTCCTCTCATAGATCTGACCTTGGCTGCTCTGATTGAAGCTACTTCCTGGTATTTGTTGTGCAGGAGACTGATTAAAACCAGTTAGAGAAGAAACTGCCTGGCTTATTGTAGGCATAACCATTGATCTGGATTGGTTATTGGTTCCTTGTTGTCCAGGGAGTTGTTGCAACATCTGTCTCCCTACACCTGAGTTCAGTGTCCGTACTGCTCCATTTGGGTCCATAATAGACTGACCAATACTTTGAGGAAAATGTTGCTTAGGCAGCCTTGGCTGACTTGATTGCATTGAGTAAGCAGACCCATTATTGAAAGATCCAATTTCATTGCTAGTCCTTCCAGGAATACCTTGCAGTCCTCTTGCCTGCCAGTTCGCTGTTCCTTGTGGGACTGGCCCCATCATATTTTGAAGCCTGGGGGCTTGTGATCTGGTCATAACTTGTCCCACAGGTCCTTTCATTTGCTGATGTTGTTGAGCTACAGTAGAGTTTACTAAAACATTTGGACCAAAGCTGCTGACTATGCTAATTCCTTGTGTTGAGCTGGGCTGCCTTGGCCCCTGGCTTGGATTGTGTGTTATATTTATACTATTTTGGCTTGGGTGCTGCAACATTTGGCTCATCCCGGAGTTCATACTGTACATTCCTGGCTGGCCAGTCACTGGGCTGCCGTAAGGACTCATTCCCATCTCAGGCTGGCTACCTGTTGCAGAGATTGCTGCAGTGTTCTGAGAGGCCCCCAAAGACATCATGCTAGCATTCTGAGGTATCATTCGGGAAGTCCTCATGCTCTGAAGTGCAGTTTGATTTCTTACTGCAGCTATATCTTGTGGAGAACCTAAAGCAGCAGAAGGAAAAAAGTTAGAATGAACTTCAGTCTACTGAAATAAATGATTCAGACAGCTGGAAGAAGTTGGCAAAATATTTTTGCAAAATATATGCAAGAAATAATCTAGACATTTTTATATTAATATTCAGACCTTTTACATAGGCTCAATACAGTGATGGGTTCCTACCGGTGCGGTCCGGTGCGTAGCTCCGGTAGGGAGCGGTTGATTGCGCAATTTGCGCGCGACCACTCCGGTGCCGTCTTCGCCGGTGCGTTGCGTACGTCACCATCTTTTAAAAAGAATTTTTGGGGTTTTTTGCTTCTGCGCATGCGCGGAAGCAAAATCTCACCAAAATCTCACGTGTGCGTCCCCTCACAAGATTTTGTTGAGATTTAGCTTCCGCGCATGCGCAAAAGAAAAATTGTGCAAGGGGGTGCGCGCGTAGTGAGCGTGCACGTGCACGAAACGTGGAGATGCGCACACAGGGCACCGGTATCAGTAAGTGAGCAACCCGCCCCTGGCTCAATACCTCCTAAGCTGTGTTGTAAGCTCTGACTTGCAAAATTCTGACTGAACAGAACATCATGTTAGAACAGTATTTCGCTTAACTTACAAACAAGGTTACATGTCTCTAGAAAATGCTACCAAGAAAGTCACTTTTACAACCATGTTAGAAGGTAGTAATGTGACTTTTACATAGCAGATAATTTATTTATCTAGTACAAATAAAACCAAGCTACAGAGGTGGATTTTTTCCCAGTGTCTCAGGGTGGGGTCTTTTCCAGTCCTAATTGGAAATGCCAAGAACAAATTAAACTTAAACATGAACAAATTGTCTCCAAATGTATTTATTGATGTGTTCAAAAAATGTATATGGCCACCCATTTTAAGCAACTCTGAGTGGCTATCAACAATGTTTTGCTAGGAACCTCTCTGATCACAGAAAATTCCCAAAAATGCTGAAATCCTATCCTGGCTTCATCTTCTGCATATCCTCCCTGTGATCACAATGACCTCCTCTGGTTTTCTCCTAAGTAGAACTAAAATGATATATATATATACAGACTGAGCTACAGACTGAGAACAGAATAATATGTGATGATTTTACAGTAACTAAATATTTAGGACTGTGGAATAGAAGGCAAAAAAGACTTTAGTGCACAGATACAGTATGTACACACAGCAGGTTATTCTATACTTGTACCCCTGCATACTCAGAAGCACCATTTGACCTTCAAACCTGAAGTGCTGCTCAGCTGTTGTTCTACATCATCATGTTACAATCTTGTTTAAAGTTTGAGGATAAATGTTTCCCCTGTTTTCAAAGAAGCAGAGGTTGAGAGCCTGATTCAGATTTTACATTATTTAGCGGTCTGCTAAATGCTGAAGGTCATGATTACACGGGACTATAATTATGCAAGCATTCATTAGAGATCTATTTGAAAATGAAGAATTGAACAAGTAAACAATGATCTGACCATTAACTACCCAAAGTAACTCTTTTAACTATTCCCATTATTTTTTAAAATGAAAACCGTGTCAATTGCTGAGAGGTTAATCAATTTGTTATTGCTTAGGAGTCATATGTGAATGGATATTCTATAGCGTTGTTTCTAGTTATGTCTACAGAAAAGAGAAGAAATACTCCCCGCCCCAGATATTTTACACAGAAATGGTGTGTATTGACAAATCAATACTCTAAGCCAGTGGTGGGTTCCTACCGGTGCGGTCCACTCTATAGCACCGGTAGCGGCCCGCTGGTGACGTCACAGTACCGGTGCGGTCGGTTGCCGGTGCCAGGGCGCCGCCATTTTTTTAAAAATTTTTTTTACATTTTAAAAAAAATTTTCTTCTGCGCATGCCCAAAAGCCGAGCTTCCGGCACTGCACATGCGCTGCCTTCCTACCCCACAGTGAGTCCAAGCAGGGGAGGATGGCTGAGGGAGCGCGTGAGACGCTGAAAAAACGGGCGGCAGGAGCTATCTCCATTCCCCTCCCTTCAGCAGTCCGAGAAGCCACGAACGCGCGGTGTTGATCCCAGGCATTTTCGCACGTTTGAGGCTTCTCAAGCTGCTGAGGGGAGGGGGAATGGGCGGCAGGAGCCTAGGATCATCGAATGGGGAGAAGCATTCAGGCCGGATGGAGCCTCCTAGAAGAACCGCTGCCGCGGTCTTGCTGCTCCCGCTGCGGGGGGCTGCATTGCGGGTGGGCAATGCCCCCCCGCTTCTCCGGCCGCTGCCAAGCTCCCGAGCCCCACGCCCACCTGATCACATGGCTGGCAAGCCACACCCACAAAATATGCCACGCCCACAGAGTGGTAGTAAAAAAATTAGGAACCCGCCCCTGTTCTAAGCACATTTTACTCCACCTTGAACCAATGTTGAGGAATCAGAAAAACCTTTCCTTATTAAATTCTAGCCTCTTCCTGATGAAAAGGGATGCAGAGGCAGAACTGTCTGGGAGGCACGACTGCTTTGTGGAAAACAAATATGCCCTTACGTTTATACTCTCTTATTTAAAAATAGTTATAAGAATTTTGACTGTGCCAAGAGTTCAGTGTGTTTCTGAATATAATACAAGAAAGTGAAAATTCCTTGCTATATTTTCCTTTACAACTTTTGCTACAGTAAAAAGACTATGCTGTTGTGGCCCGCCAGCGGCCTGTGCAGCTGGTAGCTGATTCAGACAGCGAGGAGGCTGGTGTGGTGATTCGCCATTGGCCTGTGCAGCTGGTACCAGAGTCAGACAGTGAGGAGGCTGGAGAAGACTTGGTGCCAGAGGCAGAGATTCAGCCAGAACCTCTAAAGGCTGTCATGAGGGCAGAAGACGAAGAAGAAGAAGAGGAGGAGCTTGTCCTCAATGCACGTGCGCACAGAGCTGCCAAAAGGCAGGAGTGGTTCCTGAGGAGAAGGTCTACTCAGGAGTAAGGCTTAGGGTTAACTGGCCACTCCCATAGCCTATTTAAGTGAGGAAAAGGACTGACCAATTTGCAGGAAACAACGTTCATTCCCGTTGTGTTTTTTAACTTCAAAACTGTTCGGCTCGTGTTTGGAAGATGTCCAGTTTCCTGCAATTGCTCCTGGGCATTCTGCCAACCATAGTAAGATTGTGTGTTGTTATCAGACAACCTCTTCGTTGGACTTTTGATTCTTTTTGCTTGGACTATTGCCGGCTGTTAAGATGGTTAATTAACAGCTGTTGCTCCGAAAAGACTGCTTTATTATTTCATTGACTTTGCAAACGACTGCTAAGACAAATAATTAGTAGTTTGTGAATATTAAAACAAGGTTTGTTTGGACGCTGTTTGTGCTGTGTTCCTTGGTCCAGCAGCTGGGTCAGAACATATGCAGCACATACGTGTATAACATGTATTTCTTAGTTAATACCCTGTCTTTTGTTTAAAAAGACAGCATCAGTGGTGGGTTGCTCTCGGTTTGGCCCAGTTCTGCAAACCGGTAGTGGCGGTGGCGGGAGGCTCCGACCGTCGCCGCTACCGGTTTGCAGAACTGGGCCGAACCGGGAGCAATGGGTTTTAGAACCCACTGCTGGACAGCATATATATAGTACTCCCTCTTTCCTTTTTCCTTCACAACAACTCTGTGAGATTGGCTGGGCTGAGAGAGAGAGAGAGAGAGAGGGGCTGGGCAAGGTCTGATTTAAAAAGGAAACAATCACATCTATGTCTCTTACTCACTGAGCAGGTGTAGGCTCAGGCAGCTGATGACTCATATTCCAATGACTCCAACAGCCCTTTTTTGAAATTTGTAGAACCTTCTCTAATAAAAAAAAACCCTGCCCCAAATAGGTGGCAGAGTTTTGCGAGCATTTTGAAGGACACAGATAAATAATGTAATGAAAATCCCCGCAATACCTTAATGAAGAATAATATTCAAAAAACACTCCCCCTTAGAATATTCTTACCCAATCCATATACATCATTATACATACTGATTTACATGATGTAAAACAGGGCTAGAAGACTACAACAAATTATGCATTTTGGGGTATGCCATTAGATTAATGTTTCTTTTGTAATTAACAGAGAGTTTCAACAGTTTTATCTTGTAAATAAACTAGAGGTTGTAAAAATATTCCATGCAATAAAACACTTGTTTTGAGCTACAGGGGGCAGTGATTAAGGAAAAATAATAAGTATTATATTAAATGTACATAAAATCAACTGTTTAAATAACATTCTATAAGTCCTAAATGTTATTTTCATACAGTCTTCCTTCCAAATAATTATTTAAAGAAAAAAGCTGGACAAGAGCAAATGCCTTGCATATAGGAGCAGTGGTTTCCACAACTGTGATACTTCCAAAATGACATCATCCGGTGGCTATTGCCATTTTGTACTTGAGCTCGGGCATCTGATGCAAGTAAGTAAACTGCAGCATTTGTGTGAAGCTATTAGGCATTGTTAGCATTTCCTCCATTTTTCTGATTCTGCACTGATATTCCTCTGACAGTGTTCTGCTAATCAGGGTTATGTAGGGTGAGGCTGGAGTTTGTACAACTGACTTACAAAGCTTTTAAACACTAGACACCTTTTAGGGTATTTACAGCTTCAGAACCAGCCATCCTTAGTCAATACTCTGCTTGATTGAAGCACATTTGCTATGTTTAAATATTTTAAAAGGGGTGGGGGTAGAAATTTCGCTTGGAATTTTTTTTAAATCAGGCTTTATCCTGATTAGGTATCCATTTCCCCCATTGTCCGGGATACCCTTCATCCAGAAGTAATGTATATTCTCCCATATATTCCTAGCATTTCATAAACAATTGGAATCATTATTCCAAGGACCTTTAGCCTTAGCTGATCTGATCTGATCTGATCTGTGGACATCTATCTTAGTTTTTTAGCCATCTTGTTACTTTAATTATTTTTATTCAGGTTTGTTCTATACTTTCTGTTTGACATCACATTTTATTCCTTATCTTGATGCACATAGTCCAATCTTTGAGATTGGGGGAGTTTATAATACTTTAAATAAACAAATACATCACCATAACCAGGGGCGCGTTCCTAATTTTTTTACTACCACTCGGTGGGCGTGGCTTATTTTGTGGGTGTGGCTTGCCAGCCATGTGACTGGGTGGGCGTGGCTTGCCAACCATGTAACCGGGTGGGCGTGGCTTCTCGGACTGCTGAAGGAAGGGGAACTGAGATAGGTCCTGCCACCCATTCCCCCTCCCCTCAAGAAGGAGCTCGAGAAGCCTCAAACGTGCGAAAATGCCTAGGATCATCACCGCGCGTTTGTGGCTTCTCGGACTGCTGAAGGGAGGGGAATGGAGATAGCTCCTGCCACCCGTTCTTTCAGCGTCTCACGCGCTCCTTCAGCCATCCTCCCCTGCTTGGACTCACTGTGGGGTAGGAAGGCAGCGCATGCAAAGTGCCGGAAGCTCGGCTTCTGGGCATGTGCAGAATTTTTTTAAAAAAAAAAAATTAAAAAAAAATTTAAAAAAAAAATGACGGCACCCAGGCACCGGCAACCGACCGCACCGGTACTGTGATGTCACCAGCGGGACGCTACCAGTGCTATAGAGTGGACCGCACCGGTAGGAACCCACCACTGACCATAATCCAGAAACTCTCTCAATTGTATCTCTACTTTCTGCTTGGAATGGGAATGGGATAGATTTACATTTGAAATCTGCCATCCTTTTGACTTGGAAAACATCTGGACTAGTCCTTACAGTTTTTTGGGCAAGATTTTCCAAAGTAGTTTGCCATTGCCTTCTTCCTGGGGCAGACAGAGTGTGACTGGCCCAAGGTCATCCAGTTGGTTTCATTACCTAAGACAAGACTATAACTCGGTCATCCAGTTTCTAACTCAGTGCCTTAACTGCTACATCAACTGGCTGTCTCCACTCTCATTAATGGCATGTAGATTGCGGTAGGGCAGACTACATGTAAGGAATATGCTTGCCTGTGTCTGTCTCTTCCTGCCATCTGGCACTACAAGATGGTTAGATTTCGACTGCAATATGCAGAATATCTAAGAGGATCACTCCACTAATCAGAATTGTTTGTATTTTTTCAGCAAAGAATTTTTGTAACCAATCTTGTAATTTAGATTTTTTTAAAAGTATCTTTTTGTGCCTGTTGACAGTGAAGAGAAGAGAAGAAAAGAAGCAGCATCTAGGGCTGCATAGTGACCTGGATTCAAAGGGGAGTGGGGGTTCAGAACACACAGAGATATGCTTGTTATACCTGTCAGCAACTCCTTAAGTAAGGGGTCCCCAAACTTGCCAACTTTAAGACTTGTGGACTTAAACTCCCAGTATTCTCCAGCCAGCATAGCTGGCTGGAGAATTCTGGGAGTTGAAGTCCACAAGTCTTAAAGTTGGCAAGTTTGAAGACCTCTGCCTTAAGTCAAAGATACCTTTTCCTGGATAATAATAGCCATGTGAGCAGTGGTGGGTTCCTACCGGTGCGGTCTTGCCTGTTCGTCGCCGCAGAGCCGAAGAAGCTGTTGGCGTTCACAGCGCGGGGCTTCCCCCGCCTGCTTTCTCCGCCTGCCGGGACGCCGCCGTTTGCGTTCTTTTGCCCTCTGCACATGCGCAAAGGTTCTGCTTGCGCAGAGGGCAAAAGAACGCAAATGGCGTCATCCCGGCAAGCGGGAAAAGCGGGTGGGGGAAGCCCTGCGCCGCGAACGCCAACAGCTTCTTCGGCTCTGTGGCGACGAACAGGCAAGACCGCACCGGTAGGAACCGACCACTACATGTGAGCCTAGAAAGGAGTAAAGAAATCACGAATGGATGTGAGCCCACTTCGTGTGTGCATATCACCTTTTTCTCCATTATATCCAGTTTGCTGCAAAGTCTTAGTAGCTGCTGCCTACAAGTGTTAGATAAGATTGTTCCTCCTGAAGATGCCTTTCTAAAGTAACAAAGTAGTGGCTGTTTTACATAGATAGTTGTTATAGTGAGAAATAAGCACGTAAACATCAAAGAGGGATAAGCAGCTTCTGAACCTAAAAAGTATTTAGCTCTCACCTGGAAACTGAGTGACTGGTTGGACTGGATAAGGATTTCTCTGCTGTTGCTGAAAGTGCTGCCGAGGCAAATGTGACTGCTGCTGTAAATGCTAGAAAAGCAAAAGAAAAGGGGTTAAGAAGGGAAAAGTTGCACATTGGATTGCTATGACAGCCAATAACAGAGCGCTGATACTGTTCCTTTACTAGAAAGGACTCTCCAAAGATACGTGCTTCTGTGGAAGTGGCTAGTGAAGTGAGCAGTAGATGGTCTTGCATCAGAGGTGGGTTCCTCCCGGTTCGCACTGGTTCTATAGAACCGGTAATAAACCAGTGGTGACGTCACGGAGCCAGTTCTATTGGTGCTGGTCCATGGATGCCGCCATCTTTTTTAAAAATTATTTTTTTTCTATTTTTTTCTTCTTTTTTTTGCTGGTTTTTGCTTCTGCACATGCGAAGAAGCTGAGTTTTTGGCACTGTGCATGCGCCGCTATCTTGTTTTTGGCTTTCTCCCCCTATTTTTCGCTTGTTTTTGCTTCTGTGCATGCGCAGAAGCAGTTTTTGGCACTGCACATGCGCCCGCCCAGCGCAGCCACATGGCGCACAATGTGCATGCGGCCACACGGCGTGGGAGGAAGCAAACCGGCGGCGAGGTAAGTTAGAACCCACACCTCTTTTGCATAGATCAAGGGGCCTGATTCTATTCGAATATTCTATTTTGCATGTTGGCTTCAAACTGGCCAGCCTTGGGGATATCTCTGCTATCATGATTAAGCAGATCCTGGCAGCTTATAAGAGATTTGGCTGTTATCTTGCTTGTATGTATCCTTTTTATGTTATGCTGTAGGGTAGGAGAGGAGCAGGCACAGTTGGGAGGCAAAGTTAAACATGTCATCAGCTTAGAATCCTTACGTTGCTACAAATGATCCAAGGCTACAACTCCTTTAAACCCCTAGCTAGCGCCAATTAAGTACTGACCATTAATTGATTAGGTTCTTGGGCACAGTCTTGATTAAATTTTATGTGTTGCAATTTAATATACGGTCCTGATCCTTTGTGCCTGACACATACTTTTCAATCTGTTTATTTTAATTAATAATTAAGCTTAAAATTCCTTTATTTACTGGTGTGTTTATTGTCTCTGGATCCAAAAGAACCAATTGCCTGAACACAGCATCACTGCCCTGACAATTGGCAAAACAACTCATAACTACATTTAGAGGCACACTTCTATAAGCTGCATGAAAATTACTTTAATAGATTTCAAAACGTATCTATATTCAATTGCTGTACTGAATATTTGCTTATTAATGATAGTAATTTTTCTTTTAGAGCAAGTGGTTCCAGTTGGTGTACAATATATCAAGCAACTTCTTGCAATCCCCCCAACCTCCAGGGAATTTGAATATATTAATGCAACTGAATGGAGATACATTAAACAAACTGGCACTGACAGTGTTTTTTCTCATATGAAAATATTGATTGATAGTTTTCCGTCCTTCTTCTTTGGACTATTACTTTAAACCAGAGGTGATGAACTATTGGTCCCTTTATGACTTGTGGACTGCAACTCCCAGAATTCCTTGGAGTTGAAGTCCACAAGTTATAAAAGGACCATATTTCCCCAACCCTGCTTTAAACAAAGTTTAAATGATAGCCATAGTATTTCAAAGGAGAAAGAAAATATAAATATGTGAGACAAATAAGGAAATTTTGTCAAAATGCATTATACCAAAGATGGCTATTTTGGCATCTAAGTGAGAAAATTGCAAAGGCAATATTTCCTAGAGGTAAAAATATAATAATTATGAAATTACTGAAATTTGTCCCTTTTTAAGACACCCAAAAAAATATTGACCTAAGACAAATATCATACATCCAGTAGAACTGGTCTTTCAGCAAGTACACCAGCTTTAAAGAGAATCTGGAAGAATGTAAACATTTTTTTTTACTGTGGCTTCTCCTCCCCGACTATCTTTCTTTCTTATTCCTAATTTATTAAGTAGTGACAACTATGGTGGTCTCATAACCACCGACCATCACTTTTAGTCTTTTGAGTAAAGCTTTGTTAATGTTCAAGTGTTTTTAATGTCTAAGAACTAAGAATCAAATACCAGCAGCTAATAAAGAAATACTGAAATGTATTTTCTAAACAATCGTATGATAATCTTGTTAATCCAGACAATACTGTTAATGCGAAAAAAAAATTAAGAGATCAATGGTCTTCCAAAATCACTTAGTGAACAAAGGATTAATGGTCTACCAGGGGCCAAATATCGAGAACAGTATTCTTCTATATCTAGAACAGTGGTTCTCAACCTTCCTAATGCCGCGACCCTTTAATATAGTTCCTCATGTTGTGGTGACCCCCAACCCATAAAATAATAAAATTATTAGGAAACTCGGGGGTGGGTTCTAACTTACATTGCTGCCGGTTTGCTTCCTCCTGCACTGCGTGGACGCGCCTCATGGGCGCGTGTGCGCTTTGTGCGTGCAGTGTCAATTTTTAAAAAAAAATTGCAAAAAAAAAGCCGAAAACAAGATGGCGACGCATGTGCAGTGTTGGAAATTAGGCATCTGCGCATGCTCAGAAGTTCCCATGGTACAGATTTTTTTGCAGTAGTCTATTTGCATGTGGGTGGGGCCTGGAGACGGATAGAGGATCGGTGTCTCAGTTCCTAAGACCATCGGAAATATGTGTTTTCCGATGGTCTTAGGCGACCCCTGTGAAAGGGTCGTTCGACCCCCCAAAGGGGTCGCGACTCACAGGTTGAGAACCGCTGATCTAGAACAACTTGCAATTTTTTTTATCTCATTGCCATCAGTATCATTAAAACTTATTACGTGGCTCCGGCTTCTCCCAGAGACCTGAGTAAGCAGGATGGTGGAGAGATGAAAGAAGAA
This sequence comes from Diadophis punctatus similis, assembly GCA_023053685.1. Taxonomy (NCBI): domain Eukaryota; kingdom Metazoa; phylum Chordata; class Lepidosauria; order Squamata; family Dipsadidae; genus Diadophis; species Diadophis punctatus. Next base: position 44,295,368 of record JALIGW010000006.1, read on the forward strand.
ATCTGGTAAGCAGAGGGAGACAGTTGGGAAAGTATTGCAAAGGACTAATATTTTTATTTGTTTATTCGTATTCCTCCTTTATTATTTTACAAGTAACTCAAGGTGGCGAATGTATCCTCCTTGTATGTTCTCCACAACAAGAACCCTGTGAGGTGAGTTTGGTGGAGAGATAGTAACTTGCCCAAAGTCTCCCAGCTGGCTTTCATGGCTAAGGCGGAACTTGAACTCATGGTCTCCTGCTTTCTAGCCTGGTGACATGAACATGTACATGATAGTCACAATTATTTTAATCAAGGTACTGCCATTTTAAGGATCTGTTATGTCTCTGATCTGATTTCTCAAAAGTGCTTCCAAGAGTATAGAAGTACCGTATGAATCTGTATAGGATACTAAAAAGCAACAGCTGCAAAGAGAAGCCATGTGATCCTAGGAAAACATGGAACTTCAGGCAGTCCTTAACTTGCGACAATTGAGCCCAAAATCTAGGTTGCTAAGTGAAACATTTGTTAAGTGAATTTTGCCCCATTTTACAAACTTTCTTGCCACAGTTGTTAAGTGAATCACTGCAGTTCTTAAGTTAGTAACACCGTTGTTAAGTGAATCTGTCTTCCCCATTGACTTTGCTTGTCAGAAGGTCACAAAAGATGATCACATGATCACATGGAACACTGCAACCATCATAAATATGAGCCAGTTTCCAAGTGTCTGAATTTCGATCATGACCATGCAACAGTCTGTGAAAAACGGTCATGTCACTTTTTCAGTGCTGTTATAACTTTGAATGATCACTAAACTAACTGCTGTAAGTCAAGGATTACCTGTACTTTAATTCTGCCTGCCTCAAAGGAACTTTTGAGATAGAATTCAAAGTGCTGCAGAACCCCAATGCGGTCAGTGTTGGGAAGTAATAGAATTAGAATTGGGATTGGGATTGGGACTAGGATTAGGATAAGAATTAGGATTAGGAATAGAATAGAATAGAATAGAATAGAATAGAATAGAATAGAATAGAATAGAATAGAATAGAAAGAACAGAGCTGGAAGGGACCTTGGAGGTCTTCTAGTCCAGCCCCCTGCTCAAGCAGGAGAACCTATACCAGTGATGGCGAACCTATGGCACGGGTGCCACAGGTGGCACGCGGAGCCATATCTGCCGGCACGCAAGCCGTTACCCTAGCTCGGCTCCAGTGCGCATGTGCGTGCCCACCAGTTGATTTTTGGCTCACGCGGAGGCTCTGGGGGGGCGATTTCGGCCTCCAGAGGGCCTCCAGGGTGGCGGGGGGAGTGTTTTCGCCCTCCCCAAGCTCCAAGAAAGCCTCTGGAGCCTGGGGAGGGTGAAAAATGGGCCCACCGGGCCCACTGGAAGGCGGGAAATGGGGGAGTGGGGGAGTCACACATGCATGTGCAGGGGGGTGGGGCAAGTGAGGGGCTTTGACTTATGGGTGTGGGCACGCACGCGCGTGCAATAGCGTGCACGTGCACTATTTCGGCACCCGAGGAAAAAAAGGTTCGCCATCACTGACCTATACCATCTCAGACCATTGACTGTCCAGTCTCTTCTTAAAAACTTCCAGTGATGGAGTGCCCACTGGTCAATTGTCCTGTTAGGAAGTTTCTCCTTAATTCCAGGTTGATTAGTTTCTAACCATTATTTCTTGTCCTGTCCTCTGCTGCTTTGGAGAATAATTTGACCCACTCTTCTTTGTGGCAGCCCCTCAAATGCTGGAATACCGCTGTCATGTCACCCCTAATTCTTTTCTTTAGACTAATATTTAAGATATGTAGCAAAACGATATACAGTACTTGTTCCGCCAAGATGTGCTGCTGCTGCCGTTGCTCCCTTAGAAGAAACTGTTGCTTCTGCTGCTCTATCATATGGAGTTGGGCCCTTTGCTCAATCAGCATCTGCTTCATAATGGCTGCTTGAGGTTGGTTGCTCAGGAAATTGGCATTGCCAGGATTTGTGCCCACATTACTGGGTCCTGAGGGTACAGCAGACTGCATTGGACCTGTGGATCGAGACAATGCCACAGTGTGCTGGTCCTAAACAATGAAATATATAAAGGTATAAGTTAGATAGTATGCAGGTATACTGTACATTAAAAATCAATATATTACATATTCTCTTTTGCAAAAATTAGAATAATAAGGAAGGGAACAGAAAATGGAAGGAGCAATGCCATAAATCAGTCACCAACTAAGTGCTCTCCCTGTGACTTGGAATAACTATTTACCTAAATCCCAATCAGTATCCCATTGCATTAAGTTCCATGTTTGATATCAAAAAAGACCTGAGAGAGTCCCCCAGGAATTATAAAATCTGGACATCATTATAGAAAATGTTTTCTGCCACAAATGCCAGTAGAATCTCTGATGATGTAAACTCATGAAATAGGGACTTTCCAAAAGATTTGACTAGATAAGAGACCAGGCAGTATAAGGTTTAGTGCAATGTTTTGAATTAAACTTGGAAGTGTTAGGAACTGGTAAAACTTCTGTAATTAAAAAAGTTGCATGCTATGGAAAACCAACTTTAGCAAAAACCGGTTGCTGCAATGTTTTGGATTTTAAAAATTTGTGAACACTTGCATTAACCACTCTGATAACAGTTTTGCAAAATACAGAATGTGTGTCAAACTTGGTGAATTTTTCAACCGCTTTCTGTATTGGTAGAATACAGAATAATTCATTACAAGGCAAAGCACATTATATTCTGAATTTCTCTATTTTTAACTACATCAATAAGTGTCTACCAACGGGAAAGAAAATTTTTTATACATAACCTTGGAAAATCAGTCTTAACAAGTTGTCAGAGGTGATGAGCACATAACAGATAAACATGGCCAGAATTAGAAAAAGGGCAGGACAAAGAGATTAAGAGGTAAATCTGAAATTAGATATCAACAGCTTTCAGATTCAGATACAGAAATTTGGAAGTCTACCTAAATTTTGATTTGTTTTTCCTGCCTTGGATTTATGAAATGTAAATAGGTTAATCATGATTTTCTCCAGTATTCTCCCTCTCTCACATATATTTGATTGAGCTAGGTGGCCATATACCTTTTTTTAAATAAATAAAAATAAAATAAATGCAGGATATATATGAGGAATGGCACAGAGGTTGGATTAAAAACAGTGATAATCTCTTGCAAGCAAAGCTCAGTCTTCTTTTGTAAATTCTGGATGTCAAACCAGTAAATTTCATATTAATTTGTGCAATCATTGTGAATGAGTGAGCTGATGCTGTAGCAAAGCAGTATCAGATGGTTTTTCTTCCTATCTATATAATCAGTCTCTGTAGTCTCATCATAATCATCTCGAGGTAAGATGAGGTTGATGAAAAGGCCTTCAGCATAGAAACTCGCTGAGATATGAATTATAGATACCAATAGTGGGAGATGTGAAAAACGAAATGTATATATAGCTTTATATATGAAACAAATCCCTTGAAAACACTGTAATAGTGATTGCGTACTTAATGTTGTTTGTAAATATTTGTTGTTGTTTGTTTATGTTGTTTGTGTGTTCGTATTATTTGTTCTTTTTTTAATGTAAAAACTTAATAAAGATTATTTTTTAAAAAAAGAAACTCGCTCAGGGAAAGGTTATTATTATGATACTTTTCCAATTAAAGGTATAGCTGCAAAATCTTGTCCCACTAGGACGTAGTTACTTTTCAAAAAAAAATTCCAGTGTTTCATGATGATTAGAAGAAACTAACTAAAAATGGACTGTTTTTAAACTTCCAATGAGATTTAAATAGTGCAAGTTTGTTATGACTGAATGAAGGATTCAAGAAAGTAATCCTTATGAGTTAAAAAAAAAATTCTTGTGAGTGCTTGTCTGCCTATCTCAAACTAACATATCATGATATACCTGCAGACTTTGGCCAGGAAACTCCTAAGAGGGGACTGAAATAAATATTTGTAGCAAACCAGTTCAGTAGCACTTTGACCAATAGCAATGATCATACAGCAAAGGTGCATAACAGGAACTTAGAACTTAATTAGCCTAGCAAGAGAAAGTCAGAGGAAGAGATGTGCCTTTTAGAAAACATTCAACACGGCATTTTCTCTTTTGCCCTTTAGGTTCAAGTGGAACTTGAGAGGCATCTATTGCAGCTCATAAGGCTCTGAGTATTTTTAAAAGCTTCTTAAGCACCTAGTAATGGTTATGCGCTACAAAGGATGCCAGTGTATTTGACTTTTTCTTCTAAATCCACCCATCTATCAAAACTGCAGGTAGCGCTGGATTAAGAGGAGGAGTGCGAGAACATCTACTTGGCTAATGTTTCTCCAATGCACCAGCAGGTGGCAACATGTGCCCAAGTCTTGATGGCTCGTGTCAGCCTATTGGTGACTGATTGCTGCCCTGGGCGCTCTGCCTTTTTTTTTTCCGTTTTCACCCTCCCCTGTGCTTGCAGATGGCTTAATCATGACTACTGTTTCCTCCCCCTCCTCCTCCCCCTTAGTACTTCTGGGATAATGCTGCTAACATTCAGCCAGCCAGTCAAGTGTTACAGCACAGAGCAGGTAGCCTGGCAACTGAGAGTATAATACAGAACAGATGGTGTTCATACAGCATGATGGACATCACACACAGCAGCCTGAGACAATCCAGGAATTCTCCGGTGGATTGAGGCCTCTTTACACAAAAAACGTGCTTGCCAGCAGCTTTGGGGAATAATTTTCCACCCTCTCCCTCCAATCTGACACTGAACCACTGAAATGATTTCTTATTATTTCTCTTTTGCTAACTGCATGGAAGGGACAGCAGTCTGGTGGCAGGTGAGATGACAGATGGAGGGCGAAACTCAGGGTATTGTGAATTAATAAAACCTTATGTTAGGCAGAGGCAGAGAAAGGTTGTTCAGAACAACATACTTGGGAATGTTTGTGTGAGGGTGTTCTTCTGGTGGCAGCTGGGGAAAACTGTACAATGCATCAAACTCCTTCCTGAGCAGCACTCTGGTCATTCATTCCCACATGATTATAGCTCTCACAGCATAAAATCACTGAATGTTTTGGTGACGGAAGGGCTAGCTCTGAATGCTTCCACATCTCTCCCCCTTTTTTTCCTCCCAAACAAAGAATCAACTCTTCCGCCACTGTTGAGAGCTGCAGGCACGCCACTGAAGCAACATTGCACTGGCTCAGCTTCCCAATTCAACACCGTGCTTGCTAAGGAGACTCCTGACACTTCTTCCACGGAGCATGTTGCTCTTTATTAATGAGCTCAGGAAGCTAAGACGTACCCAGGCTGTCACATTTCTAACCCTGAACAATGCATAATCTGTGACTGTGGTGGGACTGGGAAGGAGGAGCAGAGAAGCGCAAGAAGTCATATTTTTTTTCTGGAGGGAAGAGGTGGAGGTAAGGAAAAGGAAGGGGCTACAAAGGCAAACCTAAGAGGTTTCTTACAAAAGGAAAAGCATTCATATTCTCAGACATGCAAATCTATACTCCAGAATGATGAGAAGGATAAACAGTTGAATTATTTAACCTTTCTGCCCACTCACATCTTCCCCTTTTCTCCAGTTTTATTCCCTAGGGCTACCTGCCCCACCTCTTCCCTCCCTTGAGCAATGATTTATAGGTGAGGAAATGGGATTTTCAATGCTAAGGTCAAGAGATGGCTGTCAGAATTATCTTGCCCCCATTGCAAGAAAAACCCTGGGAAAGAGTTCTAGAGTTCCTGCAATGCAAGCTTGGGGGGGGGGGAGGAATTTCAGAAAAAAATGATACATAGCAACACAGTCCGTCATTGCCTGCCTTTTAAAAAAAGCAGCTTTCTTCTATATTCAGTAGTCTACATGTGTCTGTGATAGTTCAGGAATAGCATCCATATCCTATAACCGTGATGGCGAACCTATGGCACGCGTGCCACAGGTGGCACGTGGAGGCCTCTCTGCCAGGACGCGAGCTGTCGCCCAGCTGAGCTCTACTGCTCATGCCCGCATGCGCCTCCCGCCGGCCAGCTGATTTTTGGGTCTCTGCAGCACTGTTGTTTAATCAAAATGCAGTTAAAACACTATACAAGCCATCGAGAATATAACTATATCCAACAGGAACAGGAAGTGCCTCATAGGAGCAGATACAGATAAATCCTAGAGAGGCAGGAAATGCATCACTGAACAATGGAGATGAATGCTAGAGAGAGGAATAAAGCTGCATACAAGGCCGACATAACACCTGTAACAGAGTAGGCATGCACGGGGGAGGGGAGCGCGGGGGGTGCGGCTCCCCCCTGTGCCCCTTTTTTTGTCCCAGGAGGCTTCAGGGAGACCTGCTAGGCCCAAAATGGGGCACGGGGGGGGGTTGCACACACATGCACAGGGGGTGGGGTGCACATTGTATTATGGGTGTGGGCACGCGCACGTGCGCTGTCCTGCGCACACGCACACTTTTGGCACGCGAGGACAAAAAGGTTCACCATCACTGTCCTATAACTTTTAAATCAGGAGTCATTAGAGACCCTTTTGATGTATCTCTCTATTGTCTCTGCGATCCAATATGTAGCATTAGGTTTTAGAAGTTTGAGATTACCGTATTTTTCGGAGTATAGGACGCACCTTTTTACCCCCCAAAAGAGGGTCAAAAACTGGGTGCGTCTTATACTCCGGATGTTACAGCCACCGCTGGCCGCCGCCGCTGGCCACCGCCACTGGCCGCCGCCGCTTCCCGCTGCCGCTTCCCGCTGCTGCTTCCCGCCGCTTCCCACCGCCGCCAATGCCCCCCGCCGCTTTCCGCTGCCAATGCCCGCCGCTGCTTTCTGCCACCGCTTCCCACCGCCAATGGCTGCCGCCGCTTCCCACCGCTGATGCCCACCACTGCTTTCCGCCGCCACCGCTGCTTTCCCCCCACTGCTTGCCCCTGCCGTCCCCGCTGTTGCTTGCCGCCGCCGCCACCGCTGCTTGCCCCCGCCGCCGTGCGTCCCGTGCGAGCTGGGAGTCGCGATTTGAAGAGTGTGATCCCGGGCAAGTTTTGCTTGGAGGCGCGTCTGTCACACACTCACACACACACACACCCCTCCCGGGCTTCAGTTTAAATGCAGGGTCCCGTCGGACGAGGAACTTCCAAAATGCTTCCCACGGCGGGGATCTTCTGAGACATCCTGGCCGAAGAGAAAGAGGAGCTTGGAAGGTCTCGGAGAAAACAGCGTCGCCACAGCAAGCATTTTGGAAGTTTCTTGTCTGACGGGACCCTGCATTTAAACTGAAGCCTGGGAGGTGTGTGTGTGTGTGTGTGTGTGTGTGTGTGTGTGTGTGTGTGCGTGCGTGTGTGTGACAGACACGCCTCCAAGCAAAACTGGCCCGGGATCGCGTTCTTCAAATCGCGACTCCCAGCCGCCGCCAAAGAGGGGCATCCTGGACGCGCGTGCTGCCCTCGGTGCTTCCCAGACACCTGCCTGCCACCGCGCCTCGTCTGCTTCCCCAGCTGCTCTTCTCTAGCGAGCGCTCTTTGGCCGGGAAAACCAGGAGCCGACGCTTTCGCCTTTGCCTAGCGCCGCAGATCTGCTTAGCCCTTGAAACTTCAGGAGGGAACTGGCTGCGAGACCGGGAGGCAGCCTTTGGTGGAGCCCAGCCCGATGGGGAACAGGGAAGAGAGGGGCTTTTCCCTTCTTCCGCCTGTGAGCTGTGGGGGGTTTGGGGTGACTCTAGAGCTGGAATCCGCTCGGCTGATGGTCGTGCAACTCCAAAGCCCACAAGTTTGAAGACCCTTGCACCCCCTTGGCAAGTTTAAGAGCTTCTGGGAGTTGAAGTCCACAAGTCTTAAACTTGCCAAGGGGGTGCAAGGGTCTTCAAACTTGTGGACTTCAACTCCCAGAATTCCTCCTCCAGTTATGCTAGCTGAGGAATGGGAGTTGAAGTCCACAAGTCTTAAAGCTGTCAAGTTTGAAGACCCCTGGGTTAGGGGTTAGGGGTGCAAGGGTCTTCAAACTTGACAAGACTTTTTACAACCATGTACACTTTTTACAAACTTCAAACTTGACAGCTTTAAGACTTGTGGACTTCAACTACCATTCCTGAGCTAGCATGACTGGAGGAGGAATTCTGGGAGTTGAAGTCCACTAGTCTTAAAGCTGTCAAGTTTGAAGTTTGTAAAAAGTGTATATGGTTGTAAAAAGTGTACATGGTTGTAAAAAGTATTCTGCTACATTGGTAATTTATTAAATAATATATTACTACACCATTTGGTTCAGAATACTTTTTTCCTTGTTTTTCTCCTCTAAAATCTAGGTGCGTCTTATACTCCGGTGCGTCCTATACTCCGAAAAATACGGTAGATCTCTTTTTAGTCACAGGTTCACTTGGTAAATGCCCAAACTGTACCTGAACAAATGCTCATGTTATGGATGCATGTAACTGCAAAAAGAACTGTCAATCATCATCCAACAACCTGGTAGAAAATGATTCTCATGCTTTTGCAGCTACCTTTTATGCCTGGCTGAATGACAGAGAGGTGGAGAAGGAGAGAAGGTCATTAGAATAGATCAGTCTGGTCTTCAAAAAGCAACAGCCATAACAACACATTTCCACGTTCACACCATAATTTTTATTCTAACACACTTTAGAGGGAACATTTATTCTTCTTCAGAACAGTACAGACTGAACTGTACAAATGCAGTCTCAAATGATACTTAGAAAAATGTTTTTAGTGTAGGATTTGTGAGGTGCACCGTGAGCTAAATCAAATTCAATTCAGCATTGATTAATGGTAAAAAAAAATTCCTCTACGCACAACGTTATCGCATACTTTTCTACAGAAACCAGTACATGGACAGCTCATGCTTCCTTTGAAACTTTAAAACAGAAGGCACCTCATATCAAAATCATGGTGGAGATAGTAGACAGGCTGTATTCAAGCCTTAAAACTAGATGAGTTAGATAGATCAACTATAAGGAAAATAAATATAAAATAACACAAAATAGGAGATATTGTATACTTTTTTAAATCACTCATTAAGTATGGTAGGTTGACGTGTTTCAGGTCATGGCAGTACAATTACAAGGATCATATGAGGTAACCGTCAAAGCACCTGTTAATTTTATTTGCAAAACATGTCCATCTATAGAAATAGCTATCTGAGAATTTTCTCATGGTGCATCTGTCTTTTGAAATGAGTGGTGATCAGAGACAAAACCTGTTCAAAAACGATCCTTTGCCTTTCAATTACTAGTTTACAATAGAGTGTTTTTGTTTTCCTGAACTTCTGCTAACTTTTTAGCAAAATAAATTTTGGTTGTACTATCTGCTTGAAAGGATTGTTGCTATTTTATTCTGTGACTTTGCAGTATTTATTTTATTATTTTCATGGGAGGTTCGGCTTTTTCAAAATGACATCAGTATTTAATATCATTTCTGCCCTAGGACTATAACTATAACTATAACTATAACAACAACAACAACAACAACAACAACAACAACAACAACAATAATAATAACAACAGAGTTGGAAGGGACCTTGGAGGTCTTCTAGTCCAACCCCCTGCTTAGGCAGGAAACCCTACACTACTTCAGACAAATGGTTATCCAACATCTTCTTAAAAACGTCCAGTGTTGGAGCATTCACAACTTCTGGAGGCAAGCTGTTCCATTGATTAATTATTCTAACTGTCAGGAAATTTCTCCTTAGTTCTAAGTTGCTTCTCTCCTTGTTTAGTTTCCACCCATTGCTTCTTGTTCTACCCTCAGGTGCTTTGAAGAATAGTTTGATTCCCTCTTCTTTGTGGCAATCCCTGAGGTATTGGAACACTGCTATCATATCTCCCCTAGTCCTTCTTTTCATTAAGCTAGACATACCCAGTTGCTGCAACCGTTCTTCATATGTTTTAGTCTCCAGTCCCCTAATCATCTTTGTTGCTCTTCTCAGCACTCTTTCCAGAGTCTCAACATCCTTTCTACATCGTGGCGACCAAAACTGAATGCAGTATTCCAAGTATGGCCTTACCAAGGCATTGTAAAGTGGTATTATTACTTCACGTGATCTTGATTCTATCCCTCTGTTAATGCAGCCTAGAACTGTGTTGGCTTTTTTAGCAGCTGCTGCATACTGCTGGCTCATATTTAAATGGTTGTCCACTAGGACTCCAAGATCCCTCTCACAGTTACTACTGTTGAGCAAGGTACCACATATGCTGTACCTGTGCATTTTGTTTTTCTTGCCTAAATGTAGAACCTTACTTTTTTCACCATTGAATTTCATTTTGTTTGATAGCGCCCAATGTTCAAGTCTGTCAAGATCCTTCTGAATCTTGAACCTATCTTCTGGAGAGTTGGCTATTCCTGCCAGTTTGGTGTCATCTGCAAATTTGATGAGTTCCCCATCTATCCCCTCGTCCAAGTCATTGATGAAGATGTTGAAGAGTACTGGGCCTAAAACAGAGCCTTGGGGTACTCCACTGCATACTTCCCTCCATGTAGATGCAGTTCCATTGAGCACTACTCGTTGAGTGCGGTTGGTCAGCCAGTTTTGAATCCATCTGGTGGTGTTGCTGTCTAACCCACATTTTTCTACTTTATCTAGTAGTAAGTTATGGTCTACTTTATCAAATGCCTTACTGAAGTCCAAGTAAACTATATCAACAGCATTCCCCTGGTCCACTAATATCTGAGCAATAAAACAATCAATGGCAACACCTTGAAGAAAGGGATAGGAAAAGTATGCTTTTTATCATTGGATGAAGAAATGTAGGAAAAATGCCACAAAAATAAACTGCATATTAAATGTTTGCAGTTTATAGATAGGATCAATTCCAGAGGCTGCCCAGAAATAATAATAATAATAATAATAATAATAATAATAATAATAATAATAATAATAATAATAATAATAATAATAATAATAATAATAATAATAATAATAACAACAACAACAACAACAACAACAACATGGATTCCTAGAAGGATACAACTGATGGAAACACTTGAATTGTCAGAATATGCAAATAATATTAAGACAGAAAGCCCACGACAGATCAAAGTAAAGTCTTGAAAAAAGCTGCTTTGTAAGCACTTTGCTGTCAAAAACAGAGTTTGCATCACTGACGCTGGCATCTTTACAGAAGGTTATAAAATGAGACCTTTCAAACATTAGAGGAAAGACACTGAGTCTCCCTTTGAAGTTAGCTCAGTGTCTGGGATGGAGGTGTCTCATGACAGGTTGTTCTGCCTTTTCTTGAAAATGTGGCATTTCCAACATAGCACTTTTTTTTTATTCCAAGGGCAAAAGAATGTAACCCTTTCCAATATGAAGTCTGATGAACTCTGCACTCTAGAATACATCTTAGTCCTTGCACATCTCAACCCTTGAGAGAGAGAATCGTTCATACTATAGGATAAGATAGGAAAGTGAAAGAGAACATGGGAGTAAAGCCGAGAAGAAACTTAAACAGAGGACTCATGGTTTTTCTGCGCTGTCGAATAAAGCAAGGGTCCCCAATCCCTGTTCCGTGGACTGACACCGTGTTAAGATGAGAATAAAATCTCATAGAGGCAACGTTTGGATCTTTACTTGGAATTCAGACATTTAGAAATAAAACCGAGATTAAAAGTCTAATAGAAAATATTTATTTCAGTACAAAACAATAAATCCTGAATAACTGCATCTTTGCTAAGAAACACGACCATTCAGGTCAAGAGCCAAGGCAGAAGAAAATTAATGGTGGATTAGGAATGTAGACATGCATAAAACATCATATCACTTGTTCTGCTTGTATTGGAATATACCATAATATTAGGTAGGGGTGCATCACCCTGCATAGACATACAACTGACAATATTCACATCATAACACACCGGGCCATGGCATGCCAAAAACCGGGCCATGCAAACAAGCAAAGCCACATCCGTGGGATGCTGGCAGCATGCAAAACCACGCCCATTCCCATCCGTGGAAAAACCTCTATCTGGAACTGGTCTCTGGAGGCCAAAAGGTTGGGGGCCGCTGAGATAAAGCATGATTCAGCTCAGTTTTAGATTTAGATAGTAATTCTAGCATGATATTCCAGACATAAGATAATGATATTTGTTCTATGCAATGGATGGGCAATCAACTAGAAAACATATACACAGAATCTCACACATTGACTATTACCTTACTTTCTTTCAGTTCAGTTGTATTGTTTTGTAGGAAGTTAGCACCCACCCCTCTCCTTGAAAAATGAAATATCCTAGGAAATATTAAAAAGGCAGAATATTATATAGAATATCCCTGGAAACATTCTTTTAGGCAGAAAAAAGACTCACTCTTAGTAGCCCCCACCTTTGTCAATGTGCCATCAAGGAATGGCCCAGATCACTCATTCCCCGACCTTTGTTAATAGCCTGGACCAGTCTATTCTACATAACAAAGATCTACCTCCTTCAGACAGCCATATTAGGAATTGCCCAAAGCCCTTTCATTACACTATCACCCAGTAAGGCTCAGCCAAACTTGAACTCTAAAACACAGCCTACAGAGTTGCCTCTGCATGGCCCCATGGGAGTCTGACAGCCAATCAGAGTGCATTTCTTGCACAGGAGCAGGAGGCCCCCGGGGCAGGGCCCAAGAGAGGGCATAAAACAAGGAACTCTCAGCATCTCTGCCCTTTTTTCTCTCCTTAAACATCCTTGAGGCATGTGATCCCCCTTTTCCCCGGGACCTCAGACAATGTGGTCCTGCTGACCTCCATTAAACCATCTTTCCAAGCAATCCCATGCTTCCAGTGTCTTTTTCCCCACTTGGAACCGAACCCAGAAGGATATTCCTTACAACAGTTTAAACTCTAGGTGAGCATAAAAATAAGAAAGCAAACACATTACAAATGAAACAGAAGGCAAGCAACAATAAACATAAAAAACAATTTGAAATTATTAATCACAAATTTAAAAATAAAAGGAAATCACATTCTGATAGATTTAACCTAAAGATAAAATTAAGTTTCCTTTTTTTTAAACGTAGATGGAGAGGAAAGCAAGTCATATCCCTATAATAAATGTCATGCTACATAAAATGCTGGATAAGGACAATATAGGTATATTGTTTTTCAAGAAAGTAAGGATGCAATAAAGTTGATTCCCCCGCCCAAAAAACCCTAGCTTTTAGAAATATAATCATGTAGTTATCAGCAACAACAAAAAAGGGGGTCACTGGGATATCTGTGCCTCTTAAATGTTAGCACCAACTATTAGTCCAAGGAAGTTTGAAATCCAATTTTCTTTTATTCCAGGCCTTTGCTTGCTTGCCAGGAGTAAAGAGATATTAATAGAGCAAGGGATTATCTACACGGGGAAAACAATCATGCAAATATGTCCTTCAATTAAAAGTGGCGAAAAGGAAAACTCAAAACTTCTTTCCCTTGTGAATAAAAACAACATTCTCAGTCAAAAAAACCCACAAGAGATAAACGCTTGAATCAGATGCCCTGATTCAAATCTCATTTTTCTGTTAGCTTGCATATAAACATTAAAACTAGATATGTATTGAAAATTCTTTACTGAATTTAGTAGGTAATTCCTGTGCATAAAAGAATTTCCTATCTAATCCTCCATAGGACTGAGAAATTCCTGCATAAAAAATATTGGAAAGAGCTAGTCCTAAACATTACTGGACTAAATGAATCAAGAGTCTTCTTCAGTACAAGACACTGTCCTATGCACCAATTAATAATGAAATAATATATGTGTTGTTCTCTGACCTTTCCAACATACTTGATCAATGTGCTATCATATATAACACTGCGGTTTATACAGATAACCCTTGCAGCCTTGATTATTGCCACATAAATCTTAGATCTATGGTATGTGGCCTTTTGTCAGCTGAGGACTATACTTGGTCTTGAAATGGAACATTGGGTGATTCTGTACATCCTAAAAAGTGAACGAGACCAGCACAAATAAGTGAGTAGCAGGCTAGGGCAACCACTAAATTTGTTTTAAAGATAACAAATATAATTTAAAAGGGTGACATGCATACATACATGCATTCCCATCACATTGTTTGTTTTGCGGGTAAGCACTGTTTAAAACAGCATAGAATCTGTTATTTTTTTCCCCATTTTGCTCCCCCTGTAATTTTTTGTTTTCTTCAGACATGAAGTAGCAGTAACTAAAATAGCTTCAGAAATTCTTTATCTGCTGTGCTCTTTGGATTCTTTTCCTTTACACACAGTTTTTTTTTTGTCTCATTCTTAACTATCTTTTTTTCAGAAAAAAACAATTTTTACAAGCCATGTTTTAGTTTATTCTAATTTTCATCTAGTATTTTCTCTTTTTCCTTAAGATCATTGAGTAAATGGTTCTCTCTCAATTTCTTATTTGGAAAATATTTTCAGCAACCCATTTTCATCAGGGTTTTGTATGGCTCAGGTTGTCATTAATGTTCTGGTGACTAAAGAAAGCCATAAATCATAAGTATTAATTCTGCTGGGTTTCTCTGTGCCATTTTGATATTCTTCATCACCACATTTAGTATCTTCTTTATGTTCATTAGGTGTTGACAACATTGGATTTTTTTTAACTTTCAGTCTTATAATTCCCATCACATGTCCACTCCCCCTTACATGGGAAGGGTCTTTGCATTTCTTTATCTGTAGATGTGCTACAATATTTGATTTTATGTCCACTTTTGTTTACCTTTTATAATTTGTCTTTGAATTCTTTGATTTCCTCTTTTAAGTTCAACTATCATATTTTCAATTCACATTTTCCCCCTCTGCTTTGGTCATGGATATGTGTTGTGATCTTCCGTTTCAAAGTTGAATGTGTTTCCACATATTTAAATTATATTCAGACAAGATTAAATGTATTGATCCTCATCCCATTTGTCCTTTATTTTCTCCTCCATTTCTTTTCCTTTTCAGCTGCTGATTTCACCACTAGTACAAGAATTAAGGGTTCTTATCAAGGAGAAACATTCTTTAAAACCTTTCATTGACAAAACCACAAGAACCTCCAGCTTTTATCTTCTAAACATGCAAAGAATCTGACCATTTCTTACTATTAAAGCAATTTGTGCCATAGTGGTATATTGTTTGCATTACTGAAGCAGTTTGTTACCGTAGCAGGCCTTCCTGACACTGTTGAATGGCTATTACATGGTTTAGACTGTCTTTTTCCTATTAAGCCCCTTCTTTTTGGAATAGATTTCTCCTAAAATTACATTTGGAGTTTGATCTTCTTAAGTTTAAATTGGTCTTAAAACTTTTTTCTTTTTACATTATTAATGAAAGTACAAGAACTATTTATTTTGATTGCAGTATCAAGTATCATTTTAAAATGCGGTCATGCTGAGATTGAATCATGAATATTAAACTGATTGAATTGATTAAATTAATTGATTGAAATTATTAAATTGACACACAAATAAACCCCTTTTTATGATTCTGATGTTACTGTTGTCTGCTTATATTGCATTTTGTCATACTATTTGGAGAGCAAGCCTTTGAATCAGGATTAACTTCTGATGACTGCCTGGACTAATGCCTGCAGTTTTCTTGGCAATATTTGAGCACTGCCTGAGAGTGACAGGCCCAAGGTTACCCACCTGGTTTAGTGCCTTAAGTGGGGCTAGAATTCACAGTCTCCTCATTTCCAGCCTGGCGTCTTAATCATTACACCAAATTGGGTCTCTTTAGGTAGACATACATGAAAATTCTAATATTATTAACTATTAGACGGTCTTGTGGGAATGGTCGGCATGCACCTTGGAGCTTCAGGATTTGAATACATGTCTTAGATGCTTGAACTGATGTGCTTTTAATATGAAGTTCATTCATCAACAAACTAGACTAGCATATACTGTCACTTTTGCTAATTCTTGTTCTGCCTCTGTTGCCTCTACATTATCTGACTTTCCTCCAAAGGAGAAGTAAGAAAGCATAACAGGATTAATACACCTTGAGGTTGTCCTTGGGTGGAGTTGGAATATGAATAAAACAGTATTTTAACACAGCCACAGCTAAAGATATTTATGCCTGTCTCATTCATGATCTGAGGATGATATGATAGCAATACCAGGGGGAGCATAGCAGACAGAATATAGGGCCATATTTACATCGCAGTTAGGTGCAAATGCTCCATTTTTCCTTGTGATCAGCAAGGACAGAAAGGATATGTCACAATAGCCCCAAATAGCTGTTTGAGATTCCAGACACCTTGTTCTGGTCAAATGCTACCTTCTAATGATCTTTTAATTGCTTTATGAATTGATTCCTTCTACTGTCTTTTTAATGCCTGCATTTGTAGACCAAAGTGCCATCAGTCAGCCAGATAATATTTTTTTTGGACAGCCACTATAAGGAACAAAAACAATGGGAGGCAAAAGAGAGAGGGATCAGAAGATATGCTGCATTGTGACATCACCAAAAGCTTTCCCATTTCTGTCCAATCCCATGTAGCAAATACTTTCCGTGGCAGAAGCCTGAAGCCAGACTAAATATAGCTCACATAGGCACTCATATAAAGCAGCCATTCTGCCCACCCTCACTTTTTATTTTGCTCTCTCACTTTTGCCTTGAACAGCTGTATGCTGCTGTACAATCTATCATATCATCAATCAAGTTAATGCTAATCAGATCAATAGGGATATAGGCTCTCCAAGGCTTTCCAGAGACGGCTTTTAGAATTCTAAAGATTTAAAATAAATCAAACCAGATTGAATCCTGCAAAAGTAATGCCTTAAGAAAACCAGTAAACTTAAATGTCAGCACATTGCAAAGATGTTTAGTTTAATATAAGGTGTTTAGTTTAATATAAGCTTCATGTTTGGCTGATCCATATAAGCAAATATATGTTTTTCCACAACAGTCAATAGTTCATATACAGTCTTTCCCAGGGGTGAAATTCAAAAATTTTCCCTACCAGTTCTGTGGGCGTGGCTTGGTGGGCGTGGCAGGGGAAGGATACTGCACTAAGACCACAGTCTAATTATCCATATTTACTTCAGAAATACATCTTTTGTTGTCTCCTACAATTATGAAACGTAATAACTACTTGTTCTGTATACTTTCTTTTTCATTCTCTGGCACACATTTTCAATTACAAACCATCCTACTATTTTCATAGAATTTCCTTCCACTCTTTATTTGGAGCTTTTATCTTTTCCAATTTCCATAATTCCTGATGTCTACATTAGGTGTCAGGCCGAAGCTATTTTATTTGGGATCTTTGGCCTGCCACACTTTAGACTATTCTACTATGCATTTTCTACTGTGGGAAAATGGGAGGGCGGATTGTATGAGGTTGTTAGTATGTAGCCATAACAAATTCTTTCTAGAAAGCCAAGGTCATCCTTTGTCTCTGCACCTCTGCACCTGCACGGAAGGAGATGGGTGGACCCTGCCAGCATGGCAAGTGAAGATTGGACAACATGACGGATTTGTGGGTGTGGGGGCAAGGACTTGAACTTTCAACTGGGTGGTGAAACCCGGAGTTCTTCAGATTTGGGTTTCACCCAGATGTACCAACATGGCTCTGTTAATAAATTGGAACTTTGAGGAATACTTTGCTTCGGATTCTGATTTAGTTTTGGATGCTATTTGGAACCCTGACATTAGGATGATTAGAAACAGTATACTAGCCCATATATTAAGGCCAGGTAGTGTATATCAATCAAGCAAGCTATTTTTCTTTGTAACATATATAACTTATTGTATATTTTAAAAAAAGAATGTGAAAGCATGGATTTAGTGTAAATAAAACTGAAAGCTATGAAGAATATGTTGGGAAGAGTTTATTCTTTCATCAGTCGTTGGCAATTACAAGCTAAGCTCTTATTCTACATTCTGCAGTTCACCTTCCAGCTGCAGGCTGTATTTGGCAGGCATCTGTAAAATTCCTCTAAGAAACTTAATTTTCATCAATTCAAGTAACCCATAATTTGGCTAAAGGGCACCACCGAGAAATTACATATTTTTTTTAAAAAAAATTAAGGAAATATAGTAAACAAAATAGTAACATTATTCTTTTTCTGTATGTGGTGTTACCTACCTAAAAATGATTTTACCTAAAATAGCATGATGGTATTGAGTACTGAGCTTCTTTGGTCCACCTGCATATTCTATTTGGACTTTATTATGTGTGGGTAATCTACAGTTAGATTCATAGTCCAGGACTCGTGGAAACTTAATAATTCAAGTTCTAATCAAGTACCCAAGAATTATTAAGGTAGCATCTAAGAATTTAGAGAGTTCCAAAAATGATGGTTTTATGTGTTCGGGTCTGCTAAATTCAATATTTCTAGATACTGAGGAAGTCCTTAGGTATTATTCTAAGGCAGTGTTTCCCAACCTTGGCAACTTGAAAATATCTGGACTTCAGATATCTTCAGATATGCTGGCTGGGGAATTCTGGGAGTTGAAGTCCAGATATCTTCAAGTTGCTAAGGTTGGGAAACACTGTTCTAAGGGCTCCATTCATGATTGGTATAACAATGGATTCTTTCTGGGCTGTGCCTGCTGATACTCCCCTGCTGACAGCACATTTCCTGCCAAATTGGGTAAGATGGGTAAAAACAATTGGAGAGAGACAATTCCATAAATAATCTAGTTCTAAGCCAGGAAGGGCTTTAAAGGTGACAACTAGCATCTTGAATTGCACCGAAGCACACCAGAAGCCAATACAGTTCATGGAGAAATGGTATCACAGTAACTGCCCTGTGTGTCACTTGAAACTTCCAAATACTCTCCAAGGCCAAACCCTTGTAGTCCTGGGTGCACTGTAGTAATCCAATCTGGAGGTCACAAGGGCATGAGTGACGATGTGCAGGGCACAGGGATCTGTAGGAAAAAATGTCCAATCTACCAGTGCTAATTAATTAGTTGTGACTTACCATATTTTTCGGAGTATAAGACGCACCTTAGTTTTGGGGGAGGAAAATAGGGGAAAACAATCTGCCTACCATCTGGCTAGCATCCTTAGTCTGGTCAGCTTCAGCACATTATTTTATCCCCTGGTTAGGACTTAAAAAAACCTTCTTCGGAGAGAGTAACAATGAAAGAACCTGCAAGCCAGTAAGAGCTGGGAAGATAGTTAGCACCTGGTTAGGGCTAGAAAAAAACTTATTCGGAGCAGCTTTAGCACATTATTTTATCTCCTGGTTAGGACTTAAAAAAACATTCTTCTGAGAGAGTAACAATGAAAGAACCTGAAAGCCAGTAAGAGCTTGGAAGATCGTTAGCACCTGGTTAGGGCTAGAAAAAAAACTTCTTCGGAGCAAGTAGAGCAATGAAAAAAAATTCTGCAAAGACTTAGGGCTGGAAAAACATTCTTTGGAGAGAGTAACAATGAAAAAGCCTGCAAGGTAAGAGCTGGGAAGATCTGTTAGCACCTAGTTAGGGCTGGAAAAAAAAGCTACATTCAAAGTATAAGACGCACCCAAATTTTCAGCCACTTTTAGGGAGGAAAAAGGTGCGTCTTATACTCCGAAAAATACGGTACTCAAAAATCATAGCAATAGTTGCCTTTACCTTATCCATGCTTACCTGAGTATGTGCTTCATACCTTTCTTAAACACCAACTTAGGCTACATCCAGCTCTATTAAAAAGCCACAAAATATGAACTGTATTTGCACATCATGCAAATGAGTGTATAAGATGTATACTTCTCAAACTACTCTCCATAGGTTAATTATGTTTTCCAAATACAGGACACATCTATTTCTAGTGGCTGCAAACCACAGAGTTAAGATTTGCAACAGATTAATTTTAATTAAAGTAACTAATTTATCTACTAGAACATTAAAATTAAAGTATTTTACCCAAAGTTTCATGTTCACACAACACATTTAACCACTGCTAAATCACAGATCAAAGAATGGAAGCAAGATGCAGGAGGATCCAGTAATCATACCTGGAACAGTGGTACAGCATATTAACTGCTTAAACATTTGATCATTAAACAAACAAATCAAGAAACAATCAAATATAGCTCTTTATGTTATACATAGTCCTTCATGTTATACTAACCTTAAATGTAAACCATCTTAAGCACAGAGCTAATAAAACATGCTATAGATTCCAGCTTCTCTGCTTAAAATACCCAGTGCATATTTAAACGATATATTATCATCCTAATACTCCACGCCAACAAAAATCCAACTTTTCAATTTTTTCACAAAAACATTCTTACTATTGTTCTCAATGCAACCATATTTTTCTGCTAGAACTCCTCGAATTTTCCTCTGTTCTTCTGCATATTTATCTGTAAGATGCCTAGAGTCACCTTATAGGGGAGATGGGTGGCATAAAAATATATGTTGTTTCTGTGAATATTGTTCTGTGAACCTAACCCCATGAAGTGTTATATTCCTTTGTTGATCTTTTATTTTAAAAACAAATTTCAGGAGTATAAACCAATTCTCTTTTGTGTCAAGTGTTAACTATTTGTTCTGTTCTTCTGCATAATCTACCATGCTTTCTTTTCCTGGAGCTCTAGTTGCTATGGACTTGAATATTTGACAGAAGTTTTCTGTATGCAGCCAATTGTTTTGCTTGAATATCTTCCCTCCTGTAATACACATGTGCATGGTCTCCCCTCCCTTCCCTGCATGTATACATAAACACACACATAAGACAACATTATTGTGGCATGCCGTTAGCATCACTTCCCAGCAAAAACATTTGGAATTAAGGATATAACATTGCAAAGTTAAGACATTCTACCAAACTTCTGCCTAGAGTAGCCCCATGGCGAGATAGGTGACAAATAAATTTAATTAATAAATAATAAAATTATTAAATACAAAATAGAATTCAGTTATTTTGTTTTTGTTAATAAAGTACATTATTACATTTACATATTATTATAATGGCCATAATGTAAAGAGATGTCTGCTCCTTGGTATAAAGGTTATGATAGATCTAGACCAAATAATAAAATACAGGTTTATATTGTCAAGGCTATTGTTACTCCAGGTTTATACTGTCAAAGTCACTGTTGCTCCAGTTTAGCAAAATTAGTACTTTTAAACTGTCATACTGAAGAAAATCCCTGAAAATCCCTTAGGGAGAATAGATAATTCAACACTAGTTGAAATAAAACCAGACTAGTAACAGGAAGCACCAATAATGAAGCTCAAGTTTAAATATTTTGGTATATAAAATTAAGGTAAGAGTCACTGAAAAAGACTCTTGTAAAATCAAAGGCAGTAGAAAAGGAGCCTGAAAGAAAACAAAGAGATAGTGGTAATCCAAACAGAAGCTGACATGAAGGCAATATTGCAATTACTAGTAAAAAAATCCTGGAGAAATAAACTCTAGTCACAAAGTGACTGAAGAATTGAATAGCAACAAACATATAAAGCAGTGAAGAATTCTATGCATCAAACTAAAATTTGGTTGCAGCCACAAATGCAGAAAACTCATCTGAACATATACAGGTGGAAACCACTGTTTATAATGAACATTATTTAATGGCTTTGTGCCTAGATTAGCTCCTCACTCAGCATCCTGACTCCCCAAGAAAGTACGTATCTTAGTGTTGTAAATGATGTCAATAGCAGGCAGGATGCAGAAAGCTTTGTGCATGCGCAGAGGGTAAAAGAACCCAAATGGCGGCATCCGGGTGGGTGGGCGGAGCCTCGCGCTGCCTTCGCGACCGGCTCTCCGACGAACGACAGGCACGAGCGAACCAGGAGCATTTCACCCTTGCTTACGATCGCTGCAGCATCCCCATGGTCACATGATCAAAATTCAGATGCTTGGCAACTGGTTCATATTTATGAGGCTTGCACTGTCCTGGGGTCATATGATCATCTTTTGTGACCTTCTGACAAGCAAAGTCAATGGGGAAACCAGATTCACTTAACAACAGTGTTACTAACCTAACAACTACAATGATTCACTTAACAACTGTGGCAAGAAAGGTTGTAAAATGGGGCAAAACTCACTTAGCAACATAAATTTTGGGCTCAATTGTGGTCGTAAGTCGAGGACTACCTGTATTGAGTTGCTGGACAACTAACAAGTTCTCCCTGCACAGCTCTTTAGACAACCTGCTAATAACACAAAGAAGACTTCTCAAAGTTGCTGTCAAGTAGAGGTTGATCAGAGGTTCACTGTATCAATGGAAGGGAAACAAACTTGACAAAAGAAGGTAAACTTTTGTTGCATAAGCTCTTCTGGAATAAAATTCTGCATTTTACATGCAGTGCAAAAACAACCAGCATCAATGCCAATTGGTACAGTTGCCATTAAATTGTGACAACTGGACTGAATTCTCACTCACATCAAGGATTAATACCCCATTTATAAAAAATATGTGGATGTTATTTTAGAGGAGTTAGGAAGCCCATTTTCTCCTATTCCTATAATTCTGTTATCTTTACATATTAAAAAGGCCTTCATCAACAAAGGGAAACATCATAATGCAAGTTCTTGATGCTCTCTTAGTTGGTTGCTCACAGAAGTTTCATTACCCAACTAGGAATCATAATCAGTGCTAGTGAATGTGGGTTTGCTCCCTGTTTTATATATAGTAGCTGGCCTTCCAAGTGTTGTTGGGAATGTGGTGGGATAATGAAATGTCTGTAAGCAAATAACCAAGCTCAAAGAGCACCGAGAACTCCACAGTTCAACCCCCGAGCTACATGTATTATCTTCCATTGAACTTTACAAAGGTTTGGTTGAAGCAATTATAATAGAAACCAACAATTCTTTTTGTAAATATAGGAAAATAGGTGACTGCACTGTGACAGCCAGCTAAATTGACCATGCTCTGCAGTGCCACTGGATGCTCAGGCCCCCTTTGATAAAATAACAATAAATGGCAGGCTGACAATAACTCTTTTACAACCCAGTCACCAATATAATGTTGGCCTTTACATGTTTCTCAGATGCTGACAGATTTGATCGACTTTTGCTGTCTCATTGCTGTAATGCATTAGCAGCCCTTTAACTTAACATAGGAGATATTTCTTATCCATCATTCTTTGCCCACAGAGAAAATTACATATTTTCCACATTATATTCCCTCAAAGATTCGGGTGGCAACAGTTTGTTGAATTGTTCTTCACAAAACTGTTTGACTTCACTTTTTTTGTAAAGGTTCTGGGTTTTTCATCATGCTAGTCAGGCCATTCTCTAGGAAGTTGAACATTTGATAGGATCTTGTTTACTCTATCTTCATGCCCCAGAAATCATCCCACTTTGCCCTTAGCTATTAGTATCTATTATTCCACTTTCACTTACTCTTACACCAATAAATTTAGAAAGGCAAACTCAATTCTCACCTAGAGAATATTCTTACAAACATGCTGCAAAGACTGAGAATGAGCCAATGACAAGAGATATTTATGCTATTGTATTTTTATTATTAGTTGAATAATAAAAAATACACTAGTATAAATAACTTTTTTGTCTGGAAAAGCAGTTTACTATTAAACAATAGGGTATAAATTTAAAAATAAAAAGTTTAGTTGAGTATGAAGAATAAGTAATAAATGTTTGCCAGTAAAATCTGGTAGAAGAGATAGGAAAATGGTTATAGCAAAGAACTGTGGAAAGAAAGTAGAGAAGGGGAGGAAATGCATCTTGAGCCTGTGTCAAATGCCCACCCTGGCCACGCCTACCCTAGGCAACACCCACACTCGGCCACACCCACACCCACCCACCCACGGCCCTCCGAGGTCAAACACAATCCTGATGTGCCCCTCAATGAAATCGAGTTTGACACACCTGGGCTAGATGATCTCCAAGGTTCTTTCCAGCCCTTACATCCTGCCAATCTGGAATTAAGAACATTCCGCTGATTTTGAGCTAAATTCTAGCATCAATTTATATAAGTAACTTATTAATAGAATACTGCTAAATTGAAATGAGATACATTTGGGACAGATTGGCAACCATACCTAGTCAAACATTAAGCTATATTCATATTAGTGCTGTACTCTAGATGTAATGTAAACTGGTATCCAAAAAATGAGAGAGGAGGAAAGATAAGTAAGATAAACAACTAGCTTCTCATACTAAAAACCAAATCATGTTTGAAATTGGGGGGGGCTTGTAAACTCACTGTACATGCAATTTGCCAAATATTTGGTTGCTTGCTTTATTTAAAAAATTTATATAGCCACCCATCTTATATCAAACTCTGGGCAGTTCCCAGTCAAGAATTAAAACAATATTCATAATAAAACAACATAAAAACTGGATTCAAATTATTAACAACATCAACATTAAAAGCAAAAGTCTGGAACCAAGTTAAGTTCTGAACATGCAGTCACCT
The DNA here is from genome assembly GCA_023053685.1 of Diadophis punctatus similis. Classification (NCBI taxonomy): domain Eukaryota; kingdom Metazoa; phylum Chordata; class Lepidosauria; order Squamata; family Dipsadidae; genus Diadophis; species Diadophis punctatus. Next base: position 44,319,572 of record JALIGW010000006.1, read on the forward strand.
CATCCTATCCCAGCACTTCGGGGATTTTTTTCTGTAACTGCATTCCCACCCCAGTATACAAACTACTAGTTATAGTAACATGTGAATTGACATTCAGAATCAAAATTGTGCTGGATTAAAAGTTCAGCTGTAATCAGACAGATTAGTTTCTCTGCCAAGATAAACTAATTATCTGATTATCACTTTTTTTAAAAGGCAACCTTGTGGTTTTTTTTGTTTAAAAACACCCTTCTGTTGATGCTGTCCTTGTTTATTTGGCCATGTGCTGCACAAAAGGGTATATTTAGCTTCTCTGTGTTTTTCAGGCCTACATCTTGTAACTCAACAGGAAATCTCTGGAGTCAAAGCTAAAGATACTGTGACATGCTTGGAAATTTATGACCAGCTGTAAAAAGGGCTGCTGTGGTGGTCAGAATACTGGAGCAGTCTGGTTTTTCAAATGAGAGAGGAGACTGAATTCAACTCTCCAATATTTTGAATTTGTGGCAGGCAAGGGACACTTGACCAGGCTTAAAATAGCAATTGAAGAAGCTCTTCTGTTGTCTGAAGTGATACACAGACACTAACAAACTTAAAAACATAAAGTATGAACATCAAAGATTGAGAAGGAAAGGATACATTGGGGAATAGAGTAAGTGAAGTTTCTGTTTTATAGAACTTCTGGCTACTCTGGGGATGGTGTCATATTTATCAAGAGACACAAGAATGGGATCTGAACAAACCAGCTCAACTATTATTTTTTAATATGGGAAAGTTGCTTCCTCCCATAATTCTAGCAAGCTGGAGCTTTCTTCAGTACCCTCTATCACACAAAGTAATAGAAGGTTGCTACAGTCTTGATATTCCTGCTCCTCAAAGACATTTTGAGGATGCAATGGGTTCCAATCATTTTGTGAATCAAGAAAACTGACTTAACTGGCAAACAGCAAAAGGAAAATGCTTGAGCTCATTGCTATGCAGAATGTGGAAGTATTGAATGGTCTCTACTTAAAAGAGAGGAAACAGAAAATGCTTTTTCTGAGAGAAAACTCTGCTCTGAGTAGGCCAAGTCAATCTTTCACTCATTCCTTTCTCATTTTTTTCCAGCAGCAGCTGCAGCTGCTCAGAGCAGGAAAGTATGAACTTGTTTTGTCTCAAGTTTTCCTCCTGTTCAAATGTGCTTGGAACTCCATTTCCTGTTCTTGAAAGAATGGAAGTACTATACTATCTCAAGGCTAAAAATATTTTGACCAACAAAGGATGAGGATTTTCTTACTATATATAAATTAAAGCTCTGTATTCATTTGGTCCCAAAGTAGTGTAGCACACTGACACTGGTTTATCCCACACATCTGTCTGTTGTTATGACAAGTAATGTTGGGTTTTATTGCATGATTGTAATTGTTACTAGTGGAGTTATGCCAGCGGTTCCCAAACTTGGCAACTTTAAGACTTGTGGACTTCAACTCCCAGAATTCTCCAGCCAGTAGCTGGCTGGAGAATTCTGGGAGTTGAAGTCCACAAGTCTTAAAGTTGGCAAGTTTGGGGACCCCTGAGTTATGCTGTACTACTAATACACTGAAGCTGAAACTTAATCTGGTTTACTGTTCTGAAAAGGTAAAGTCACATTTTCATTTTTAGTTTTTATTTGATTTTTTAAAAATTCTCTGGCTCAGAATCTAAATTGATGTCTAAATCCTAGTAAGGTCTGTTTTACAACTGACAGATAGATGTAAAACATTTATATCAAGTCTGTAACATGTGCGAACAGAAAATACTCTGCCCTCCAGTTACATGTATCATGTATCAACAAGAAGCCAGCATCAACTCTAGCAGCTGATTGAGGGTGTTGCAGTGAGAAATATGTGAAGTGGTTCCTATAACATGAGAGAAACCATGAAGATGTCAATAACCAAAAAACCTCTCCCAAGTTTATTAACAGAAATATACAATGGCATTAGATATATTATATAAAATTGATTATTGATAGCATTTATGTATTAGTAATAAATAATTAAATGCCTTCAATAATCAATTTTATGGAGCACTGAAAGATGTCAAATGTATTCCGAGGTGGCGCAACGGTTAGAGGCAGGTATTGCAGGCCACTTTAGCTGACACTGATCCTCAGGTCAGCGGTTCAAATCTCACCGGCTCAAGGTTGACTCAGCCCTCCATCCTTCTGAGGTCGGTAAAATGAGGACCCAGATTGTTGGGGGCAATGTAAATATACATTGCTTACTGGTGTAAACCGCTTAGAGAGTGCTTGCAGTGTGAGGCGGTATATAAATCTCACTAACTAACTAACTAACTAACTAACTAACTAACTAACTAACTAACTAACTAACTAACTAACTAACTAACTATTCCAGTCTTTCTCAGCAACTAGCTAAAGTAAAATGTATCTACACATGATAATGAATTTCTGGCTGCAGCATGTGGTTTTCAAAGTATCTATCCATGTTCTCTTTTGCCATCTAAGTACTACTGCTGTGGTGATTTTGTCTGCAGTTTTGTAGGTATTTAATTTAAAAAGAATACAAAAGGGAAAGAATAGAGAGATGAAAAGAGAGAATGCAGGCACAAGAGTTCAATCCCATAGACACTGATTTTAATATGACTTAATTAAAAGACATATTAAATGACTTTAATATGACTTAAATGGATAATTTAACCGTATAATTCAGTTCCATTGACTTAAAGGGAGTAAACACAGATGGCATTTTTTGGATAATGTATGGTAAATATTGATGTAATTTTTTTTAAAATGAGCAGCCAAATTCGGGATCAGGGACAGTGTGTTCCATAAAATGGGAGAAATCCTTGTTTTCTGTTCTATGTCCCTCAAGAGGCGGCACCTGCATAACTGCACAGTATGGAAGGTCAATATTCTGGATAAGATGATCTCTGGTTATGGCATTTTGGGGCATGTTAAACATATATATGTTTCTGTGGATCACAATGCACTTCCAATGGATTCTGATCCATGAAACTCAACTTTACATCCATTTCATGCAAGTGGAGGAGAGCAGATGAATTGGGAAAGAAGCCTCATAAGAATCCTTTCATGGTTTGGTTGAGCCTGTGATTGTCATTTGGGGACATGTATTTAGTGCTCCTCCAAAAAAATGACTACTGGTAGTTCTAGACTTAAACAATCAAATCTAGTAGTCTTTCAAAAGATCCCTAGATCCAAAATCAGAAATAGCCTTAGTGGCAGATAACTGCCATGAATAACTTTTGGGTTAGTGATTTGTTACTTGTGCAACTTGAAACATAAGGTTTTCTGTTAGATATGTGCTCAGAGGTGTCGGAGTCCACTCCACTATATGTTAAGGTCAGAGATTACTTTTCCTGTCAGCAGGTGATGCTGCCTGGAAGGGAAAACGTAGCTATAGGAATCAACCAATGTTTTAAATTGTTTCATCTAAAAATTTTAAGGGTGGCACCAGTTATAAGCTTTATCAGTGACGCAGATTAGAGCTCAGCCTGAGGGCAGTGCAAATTATGCCAACATACTTTTCTGTCTAGTGAAGAAAAGGAGAAACGCATGTTAACATAGCCACAAGGAAGAGCCCCAGCAAGGACTCATTAAAACTTGAGCAGTTTGAGAAAACAGCAATGAAGATAATCAGCGGACTGGAAAGTCATATCAAGAAAGAGTAAAGAATGTTTAGCCTTGAGAAAACTGAGAGGGAGATAATAACACTCCTTAAATTCTTGAAAGGATGTCACACAGGAGGAGATACAGAGCAATCTCTATTGTTCCTGAGTGGAGGACATAAAGTAATAGATCCAACTTACAAAAAGGCAGATTGCAATGGATAGAAAAAATCCTCTTAAGAAAAAAGAGCAATTTTTAGGATGAAAATCAATTATTCAGAGAGGTGATGAGCTCCTCTTAGCTGATGGATAACTTCACTAATAAATAGTTACTTATTGTGGGGACTTTAATTTGGATTCATGCATGGAGAAGAGAGTTTGTATAGATAGCCCAACAGAACATCCTTAATTTTGTGGGTCATGAAGGGGCAACAGATCTATAGGTTTAGGGATATTTATTTTTTTGTTTTGTTTCCATTTGCCAACTTCCGGTTGAACTGGAAGTTCTATTTTTTTTGCTCTCCCCAGGCTTCAGAGCCTTTCTAGGAGCCTGGGGAGGGCGAAAATGGCTTTCCCCACCCCCTGGAGGCCCTCCGGAGGCCAGAAATGGCCTGTTTCCCAACCTGAACGTTTTCGTCCTCCTCAGGCTCCTAGAAAAGCTCTGGAGCTTGGGCAGAGCAAAAAAACGGGCCTTCCGGTTCAAACAAAAGTTGGCAAATGGGCCATTTTCTGCCTCCGGAGGACCTCCAGGGGGGGAGGCCATTTTCATCCTCCCCAGGCTCTTAGAAAGGCTCTGAAGCCTTGGGAGAGCAAAAAATGGGTGTGCCATTGCGTGCCAAGAGTGGGGGGGGTCACACACACATGCGCGGAGGACCCCACATAAAATTATGGGTATGGGCATGCACGCATGCGACCCCCCACGCTCCCCCCCTTTTGGCACACGAACCAAAAAAGGTTCGCCATCACTGTTCTAAACTATTTGAAGTCCACATTGGTAATACATAGAGGAAAAAATAGAAGGGCAATTTTCTTCTTAATTACACATTCACTCTTATCACTTGTTAATAAAAAGATATAACTTATTAGTACAAACAATAGGAATTTTCTCAATGAATTTATTCTTCTCCACCTCGACATTGGTTTTATAATAAAGATGGGATTGATTCATGCTTTCACCATTCACAATTACAAAAAACATTCTCCCCTGAAATAATTACATTATTAAATTTGTATACATCATTTATTTTCCAAATATAAGTCCAAAAAATAAGTTGTCTGATTTGATTATGAAATAGTGTTAGGTCTTCATTCTGCCTTCTCAGATATCAAAGCTGGAAACATCAGTAAAAAACTGATTGGATAGTGACTCCTATGATTCTAGATGATCCAGCTGACTCTCAGGTGGGAACCTATAATCTGAAGATCACATATAGATTCCACAGTGCTCCCAGAACCCATCTTCATCACACTAGGGAATTCTGGTAGCAGCCTGTTTATATTTTAAAGTTGAAAAAGCAACAGCAATGTTTAAAGGTTTATGCACTTTTTTGGCAGCTGCTGCACACTGCTGGCTCATATTTAAATGGTTGTCCACTAGGACTCCAAGATCCCTCTCACAATTACTACTGTTGAGCAAGATACCACATATACTGTACCTGTGCATTTTGTTTTTCTTGCCTAAATGTAGAACCTTACTTTTTTCACCATTGAATTTCATTTTGTTAGATAGTGCCCAATGTTCAAGTTTATCAAGATCCTTCTGTATCTTGAGCCTATCTTCTGGAGAGTTGGCTATTCCTGCCAGTTTGGTGTCATCTGCAAATTTGATGAGTTCCCCATCTATCCCCTCATCCAAGTCATTGATGAAGATGTTGAAGAGTACTGGGCCTAAAACAGAGCCTTGTGGTACTCCACTGCAGTGGTGGTTCTTACCGATGCGTTCCAGTGCGCCGTTCCGGTAGGGACCCACTGATTGCGCAGATTGCGCGCGATGGCTCCGGTGCCGTCTTTGCCAGTCCGTCACATGGCGGCATCTTTTTTCTTGAATGTTTGGCCTTTTTTGCTTCCTGCACATGCACGGAAGCAAAAAATCACTGAAATTGCGCACGCACGTGCGTCCCTTCGCAACATTTTGGCGATTTTTGCTTACTGCGCATGCGCGGAAGCAAAATCGTGTGAGGGGATGTGCACGTGTAGCGAGCGTGCGCGCAAAACATGATGATGTACATGCAGCGCACTGGTAGCCAGGTAAGAGGAACCCGCCCCTGCTCCACTGCATACTTCCTTCCATGTAGATGCATGTAGATAGAATGTAAAGCCACTGTTTTGGTTCAGGTCTCCATCTTTTTGCTTCTGCTACTTACCTTTACTTAAAAAGCTTGCCACTGAATAATATAAACTTTTTTAAAAAATTATCAGTTTATATCTAGGAACAGATAAGGACTAAGGCCATTTTTCTTCAGTGGAAGATTATTCAATACATGACATTGTCACTGTGTTTTATGCTTCTCATACTATATATAGACAATGAAATTTGCAGCTGACAGAGATAAATTCTAGAAAAGTTGAAAAACTAGAACTTTTGAAAGTGTTTCCTTGTAATATAGGACATGGTTATTTCCAATTGCTCATCACTTAGCCTGATCTTTTCAAAAGAGATTAAGTTTCAAGCATTGAACACAGAGTCTATACATAAACCGAGTAGAAATTTGCAAAAGAAGCATTTTCTCATATACACAGACACATAACAGTCCTGGTCAAAAACTAGGTGACTACGTGTACATACACACACACACAATATATATATATATATATATATATATATATATATATATATATATATATATATATATATATATATATATATATATATATATATATATATATATATATATATATATATATATATATATATATATATATATATATATATATATATATATATTTATATATACAGTATTTTGATACTATAAAGCTTCCTGGTGCCATTGTTCCAGGACTTGGAATTTGCTTGTTTTGCCTGACAATGCTTCTGATCCACAAGATCTATATTACAAATAGCAGATAATTTTTGTAATATACCTTCATTCATGATCTATAATTGAGTCTTAATTTTTCCTCTTATAATAATAATGCTTAACTCTAGGAACTTCATCTTGGATAAAAAGTTTCTATCACCCTCATCCTCATGAATAGGCAAGTTAAGCTTGATTAATACTCTAAAACAGTTGAACATTTGGTGTTCATTTTTTAAAAAAGAAACAAATGAATGTGTTATTTACAAAGCCATCTCTGCCATAGACATTATGAAATGAAAGGACCACTCATTTCATTAGACATGTTTGTCCTCATCCTAAATCACTGGTTATAATGTCTAAGGTCTTTAAATAAATATGATTGTCAGATGGCAAATTCTACAGTGCTGTCAAACCAAAGTTCAGCAGCCAAATACAAATTGTCAGCATTTATTTACAAAGGCAGATGTAAGCTGTTTTAATTACATCTCTGCTTTTGAAATGGGCTCCTTTCCCTTGAAAGAACATATGATACATTATTTTAAGAGTGAGATTCAAAGTGAATTGGAATATTGGTCCCTTTAACAGCATTAATTAGTAGCAAGCAACTACCAATAATTGTATCAGCTGAACAGAATTGAGATTTATGATAAAATTAATCTAGATAATTTTTTTTTAAAAAAACCAGTGTGTTCCCCCCCTCCATTTATTATCTAGCATTAATTTTGACCCTTTCTCTCCTTGCTCATTACTATAGCTGGTACTACAACCACAATAGTGGGAACTGATTATCTAGGGTGGCAGGGCATGAAGCTCCACCATCTGCTTTGGACACCAGTTGTTACTAATGTCTATTTATGGTGTACTTTGCAGCATTCAAATGCTTATTATTGGAATTGGAAAAGCAGCCAGTGGCCATTCTATTTTCATTCTATCTTCTGGCCTATCCAGATCCATTCTACTGATCTTTATCAGTTGCATTCTGTTTCTTCTTTATAGATTTCTACCTACGTAAAAAAATATAAAAAATTGGTCAAATAGCAAGCCTTCTATGTCTCAACCCCTTTACAAAGCAACAGATCTCTGTTTCAGAACAGATCATTTGCTGACAAGTGACTTTTCTTGAAGTACTTTTCAATAAGCTTGAAAGATTACCTTCAAATTCTGACAAAGCAATTCATATATTAAATTGCAATGGAACATAAGATTAATGAAAGGTTCTTAAAACTAATTCACATATACATCTAACCACAATTCATAAAAGAAAGTTGGGTACTTTGGGATCAAATGGTATCTAAGAAATAAAAAATACAGAGAGATGATATACAGAAAAACAAGGCACGAGAAAACAACTTTCTTTGGCTTCAAGTTTACTGAGTCATTGAAACATAATTCAGTCTTTATTTATAGCATCCCCAAAACTGGCTTTAAATCAGCACTCTCCCAAAACTGGCTTTTAAAATAAATTTCAAAAAGACAGATTTGAGAGCGAAATTTGTAACAGAAATAATTGAGAACAGTGTTCATCCTAAGTAGAACTACATGTTTTGATTGAATCAGTTTATCAACATGTCCAAGTGGCGAGGTGGCGCAGCGGTTAGAGGCAGTACTGCAGGCCACTTTAGCTGACTGTGATCAGCAGTTCAGCTGTTCAAATCTCACCGGCTCAAGGTTGACTCAGCCTTCCATCCTTCTGAGGTAGGTAAAATGAGGACCCAGATTGTTGGGGGCAATATAAATATACATTGCTTACTGGTGTAAACCGCTTAGAGAGTGCTTGCACTGTGAGGCGGTATATAAATCTCACAAATAAATAATAATAAACAAGCGGATATGCATGCATTTTTCAAATCTAAGTAAGCTTTAAAATTCCCCGAGTGAATATAGCTGGACAGAGATGAGGAGGGGTACGAGAGCACTGTGATGTAAGAATGTTTTAAATGGCTGCTACATGCTGACTCTGACTAAAGGGAAAATGTTAACTCATATTAAATAAAGTCTTTTTTTTAAAGAAACAGTTCTGTAATTAACTTTATTCACTGTATTCCCAGCCCATATATTTTTACATAAACATAATTTTCAGTGAAAACAACTCTAACATTATGGACAGAAAGACTTCTCAGTTGATCCATGTCATCTTTAAGCACCAGGGAAGTAGAAACAGTGCCCTCAGATGTAATACTCATTTAGGAAAGCAGACATGCCAATATCTTGTAGGACTCAGCTACTTTTAGACCACAGCTTGTTACAGCCATACCTGAATATAGATTTGGAAGGTAAATCTGCAGCCCAAGCCTCTGGAGAACTGTTCCTAGAGCTGAAAACCGCAGGCTAACTGCTTACCAAGGACAGCATATACATAGGTAGCAGGGCTATTAGATATAATAAGGATGCCAGTGGATACCATCAGCCATGTGGAAGGAATACAGAACATTAAATATAGAACTAAGAAAGAAACAGAATTAAGGATTAGTTAGTAGGAAAAAAACCCAAACCTATAGCTTATAGAAGGGTAATGCTACATAATGTCTTTCTGATAAGATTGGCTCAATCTGAGTGATGATTGACTTATGCTGTTCCCTGCCTGTTCTCAGGATATTCTCTGATTAGTAGGGAAGAAGATAATTGTTCCACATTGGCAACTGTAGCTTACTGTATTCATTAATTGGGGAAACTCAATTACTGACCTGAAATGACAAATGACTTACTCTTCACTTACACTCAGCTATTATTTAAAAATGAAAATATACAAATCAGAGCAATTCCAAACTCTAACACTTAAAGTGTTAGCTCTCTGAGTAGCTTATGCTTAATGATGAAATCCATATATAATCTAATATCATTGGAATAGGCGGTCCAACTACAGATGCAGGAGTGGCTTCTAAATTTTTTTTACTACCGGTTCTGTGGGCATGGCTTATTTTGTGGTGGTTGTTTGATCATGTGACTGAGTGGGCGTGGCCAACTTGACGCCACTCACACCCACTCACATGATGCCCACCAAGCCACGGCCAAAGAAAAAGTAGGAAAATTTCCCCTCTCTTACCGGCCCCGCCCTGCCCCATCCCCTGCCCCATTTGCCACCCCCAAATTGCGCCCCACTGCGACATGCGCATCTTACCAGAGACTGGCAGCTCCGGGTCGTCTCTCAGCCGTTGCTTGCAGGGAAAAACCTTGCAAAGTAAAGAAAAACTCACGAAAAGTTTTTCTTTACTTTGCAAGGTTTTTCCTTGCAAGCAATGGCTGAGAGACGATTGGAGCTGCCAGTCTCCGGTAAGATGCGCATCTTGTTGCCCTCCCACCTCATCTGCCACCCCCAAATTGGGCCCCACTGAGAGACATGCATCTCTCCCACCTCACCCACCCCGCTTCCCTTTTACCTTTAATGCGCCCCGCTTCCCTCCCCAAACCTCGGGAGGCGGCCGCTCCCATCCTTGCGGCCTGTGGAGGAAGAAGCTTTGCTTTATGTCTTCTTAATTAACCAATTACAGCCTGAAAGCCTCTTGAACTGACCCTTTCACATATATACATAATTTTCCCTAACATTTCAACCATGTGTGCTTAAATTACTCACTTTTCACAGATTAAAACATCCCAGTGTTGTTCTTTTCTATTGAACAATTTCTACTTGCAATGGAAAACAACATGGCTCTGCATTCTGCATTGAGTTGAATCAGAGCATGAGTATAAACAGCAAATGCAGAATAATATATTATAATTAGAAGATTAAGAGAGAATCCAGCTACAAATTTCTCAACTACTAAATCCAGCTTTAAATTTTTCAACTACTGTTGACTTATAAGTGCGCGTTACATAGCAACATATTTTCAGGCTAATATTCTGGCTCAACATAAACAAAAACCCAATGAAAGTAACTACCATCTTCAATCAAGTATTTAACTTTGCTAAATTTCTGTAGGTTATCAGATCTACAGAATTCAGCAAAAATGGCAATATTTAGTACTGAATGTTCATATTAAATGCAGCAAAATAATACTTTTGAAGAGTGCCTCCACAAATTGCCCTGACAAGGTCACTCTGTGTATTCCATTGAGTTAAGAAAGAATTGATTGAATCATAACCATCTTTGACAGATACCTGACCAAATTATCTTGGAGAGCTTCATTTATTTCCCATCTACTTTCTTTTCTTGCTCACAATTTCATGAAAAAATACATAGCAGGATATTTGGGTTCTTAATCATTTTCTTCTTGAGATAAACATATAGTATGCTTTGCAACCTGTTAAACAAATAACAATGACACAATAAAGTCCAGCCATTTTATTAGCAAAAGTGATGTCAGTTAGTCAGTCAGTCAATCTTACTGCCTGACTGATAATGTTATTAGCTCTGTAGTAATTTATAAGATTGAATGGATCATATTGTGGGATTCAACTGCCTATTTTCCCCATCTATCAAGTACAATTCAGGGATAATAACAGGAAATCTGTCCTTTGTGGACAGAAGAGATGCAATATGCCTTCCTCAACACACAAACTGGACTATTTTTTATTTTCTGTGTCACCTTTGCTTAATCATAGGAAACACTACTTTTAATATAATCATACTAATTCATGCCCCCCCCAAGTTACATTTCTGTTATTGAATCACCATACCCAACCTTGAGAAGAAGAAAATAATTTGTTACAATTCATTGATTCATTCAGTTTATATGATTGCCAATTCACAACAGCCCTGTGTAGCTTACAACAAATTTAAATTTGGGGGAGATGGCATTCTTGTTGTATTATTTTATTTTGGAAACAGACAATACAAGGATCAAATCTGACATCTCAGAGAGTAGCAATTAGTGCCTTTCAAACACTATGAACAATAACTCCCATTATATCTAATTACTGTTCATGATGGCTGATGGGATTTGATCTTCAAAATATCTACCCTTGTTCTAGATCATGGGTGTCAAACTCGCTGCGTCATGTTGCTGTCACGTGACGTATTGCAACATTTTTCCCTTCGTGAAGCTGGGGTGGGTTTCGCCTATGCATGATGCATCTGGCCCGTGGGTCGCCAGTTTGACACCCCTATTGGGTGTCATGCCTATTGAGTGTCAGACCAAAGCCATAATTTATTAGAGACTCTGGCCTGCCACACATGATGCTTAGAATGTATTCTTGCTGAAGAAATTTGTTATGGCTACATGTTTACATTGCTCATGCAACAGCCCCTCCCAAATTCCCACAGCAAGAATACATTCTAAGCATCATGTGTGGCAGGCCAAAGTCTCTAATAACCCTAACCTCGTGATGGCGAACCTATGGCATGTATGCCACAGGTGGCACGTGGAGCATATCTGAGGGCACGCGAGGCAATGTCTTATGTCAGCTCCAGCGCACATGTGCATGCTGGTCAGCTGATTTTTGGCCTTCTGGAGGGCTGGGGGAGAGGCCATTTTCGCCCTCCCCAAGCTTCAGGAAAGCCTCCGGAGCCTGTGGATTGCAAAAAATGGGCCCAATGGGCCTACGGGAAGTTCGGAAACGAACTTCTGGTAGGCTCGTTGGACCATTTTTCGCCCTCCCCAGGCTTCAGGAAAACCTCCTGAAGCCTGGGGAAGGCAAAAAATGACCCAACAAGCCTACCGGAAGTCCAGAGGCTTCAGTGAGGCCTGCACGCATGCGCGGAGGGCAGCGCGGTTGGTTGTGCACGCATGCACAGGGGGGAGGGCATTGCATTATGGGTGTGGGCACATGCGCACATGCTACTGCACACGCGCACGGCCTTTTGGCACCCGAGCAAAAAAAGGTTCGCCATCATTGCCCTAACCCTAACTGACATTGGGTTAGGTCTACAAATTCAAGGTAAATGTTTTTCTATCCTTTGATAGTAAAGGAAATAGAACAAACATGTTGTTTCATCTCAGCTTGATCAAAGACACATGTGCAAACTACAATATGCAAGCTTATGAGGCATTGCTCCTGGTTAATCAGAAGTAACAGACGATGTATAGAGGGAACTACAAGCTAGCTCTTATATGTCAATTCCTCTAGAGCAGGTGTCAAACTCGCGGCATCATGTTGTCGTCATGTGACGTATCATGACTTTTTCCCCTTTGCTAAAACGGGGGTGGGCGTGGCCAGTGTGTGATGCATCCGGCCTGCGGGCCACGAATTTGACACCCCTGCTCTAGACAGACCAAGAAATTAACTCCACAGGAAGGCTAAAATGACTTTTATTAAGATTGGTTATAATAACAGAATCTTGCAAGTTTGATTGCACCTTTGGTGAATTAGGCAGACATCTTACTGAACCACTGTTGAATGGATTTTGGCCATTCTGGACTTTAAAAAATGCTTCAGCCCTGCCAACAGCTTCTGCATATCTCCATCAAGGTTATTTTATTTATTTATTTTATTTATTTATTTGGGAATTCTTCTATGCCGCCCTACTCCCTAAGGACTCACTAATTTTCTTTACTCACTACACATACTCTATATTGCTTATATTTTTCATTCTGTAAAAGATGAAACAGAAAAGGAAGAGGACCCTATGAGACTGAAGAAGTTTGGGGAACAAGGGCAAACTAAATGCTAAGTGGAATTTTAATACAATAAGTGAGCCACAATTTTTTTTTAGGAAACTTCTATGCTGCTAATAATTGATTAAATATTCTCAGATTTAAGAAACCTGTTTACAGAAATGGGCCAAATCTTGCTTGTAACATTTCTGAGCTTTATTATTTTTATCAAGAGAATTTTAAACCCTGAACCAGAAAATGAATTATAATGGCTGTACTTATACCACTACAGCTTTATAAATATATAAACTACATCCACCTTTTCAGCAAGGAAGAAATGACGGCTTTAAGTGAGAAGATGTTCTGAAGAACCTTCATAAGCCTTCAAATAAATCTGTAGATTTCTGTCTGATTCAATCAACTGTGGTCTCTAAGTGTCAATTAGCAACTTACATATCTGTCAATACCAGAAGTATTACAAAGGACAGCTGCAACTGCTTACAACTAAGTAAAGAGTAAATGAGATTTAAATTAGGTTAGGATTACACTAGGCTAAGGTGACCAGATATTTTTTTAAAGCGGGACACCATTGACGGGGGGCGGGCCCGCCTGGACGCCGCCATTTGAGTTTTGCCCTCTGCGCATGCGCAGAACGCTGTGCGCATGCGCAGAGGGCAAAAGAACACAAATGTCGGCGTCCAGGTGGGTGGGTGGGAGGCGGGAGGCCTTTCCTCGCCTCCCGCCTCCCCTTCGGGAGCCGGCAGTGGCTTGGGCTGGCTGGCTGGCAAGAGAGCGAGTGGGGCTGGCTTGGGAAGGGGAGCAGCCCGGAGATGGTGCTCCAACCCAGCGTCTCTTGGGTCTCCTGCTCCCCCTCCGCCAGCGCTGGGCTGCTGGAGTGACAGGGGGAGAAAGGAGATCAGGAGGCGGCGGTGGATCACAACAACCCCAGTGGCAGCTCCAGGCAGAGAGAGAGAGAGAGAGAAGCGAGCGAGCAAGTCACTCCGCCGCGCGCGCTCACGAACACACACACACACACACAAGCGCGCATACAGGCGCGCGCGGCGGAGTCACTTGCTCGCTCGCTTCTCTCTCTCTCTCTCTGCCTGGAGCTGCCGCTGGGGTTGTTGTGATGCCCCGCCGCCTCCTGATCTCCTTTCTCCCCCTGTCACTCCAGCAGCCCAGCGCTGGCAGAGGGGGAGCAGGAGAGCCAAGAGTAAGGTGACCAGACGTCCCGCTGTTTCTTTTCAAAATGGCATTCTTTCCAAAAAAGCGTGACTTTTTGGAAACAATGCGGGACGCTGGACTCATGCTTAAAAAGCGTGTCTGTCCCGCCAAAAGCGGGACGTCTGGTCACCTTACACTAGGGCTCAAAAGTAGGATTAATATTATTATAGGTTTCCAAAGGAATCCCTAAGAATGATCATGCTGCTGTTACAAATTGAAAAAGCATTTCTCCCTAACTTTTATCAAAACAAGAAGTTTCTGTTTCTTAATATTTAATCTATCTGTTTTTTAGAATTAATATAAATTTAACTGAGTACTATTTACTCACATCTGCAAATGTTACCAGTTAGGATAACATTTTACTCAAGCATGATACTGGAATAAATTTACCATGATAGTGGGCTACAGTATGTTCAGTTTTTTGTCCTGTAGAAATAAGTGTCTAACATGAAACACTGTGGAAATAAACACTGTTGAAATAAGACAACCAATTAAAGATTCTTCCTTCCAGAATTACCTAATATTTATAATATTTTTTGTTGCACCTCTTTTGTTTGCTTTATTTAGGAAAACTGCTCATAAAACAATCCTCAGGGAGTTCATACAATACTGTTTAGGAATATGTATGCTCTGAATTAAAAAAGTATTATGATTCTATCTATCTATCTATCTATCTATCTATCTATCTATCTATCTATCTATCTATCTATCTATCTATCTATCTATCTATCTATCTATCTATCTATCCATCCATCCATCCATCCATCCATCCATCCATCCATCTATATACATATCCACCACTATGCAATTCTTTCCCATTATAAACAGCATTACGCATAGAAGAAAAAAGCAGGACTGAGATTAAAAAAAAAGAAAAGGAAAGCATAGCTAAAAGTATTTTATGCCAACTGCATACATTTTTTCACTACAAACCATCCTTCTTTTAACTGCATCATTCATTGATTTCTACATTGATTCCTTTTTGTTCTTTACATTTCATGCCTTTTTTTCCCCAAGGAACTTATGAAATGTATTCAATCATTCTGTGTCTCTTTTTTTTTCAACAATTCATCCTTCCTTTCTGTACTTGTTTTATTATTGGATCTTCATTCATTTTCTCTATATGACCAAAATATCTCATCTACTTATTTCCTACAGTTCACAAATGCCCGTATCCAATCCAAATTAAATAATAACTCACTCGTTCCTAATCATATTTATCCTTGTTTTTACCACCCACACTTTTTATATATAGCCAATATATATTTGGCTGGGCAAATATTAATTTCTTGCTGCAGACCACATCCTATCATTTACCTTTCTACCAGCATTTTACATGTCTTAAAATTTCTCCCTATGTGTTCCATCTTTAATGAACATTCTATCAATATACACATATCTACTTGCTCTAGTTCTGCACCATTATCTACAATATAATTTGTAATTGTTCCAATTCTATTTTCGATGTCCAACACAGCTACTTTTACTCTTTGATACATTGGTTTTAAGATCTATACTGGATCAATGCATTCTACAATTTGTCTAAATTTATTGAAAATCATTTAGGTTCACAGCTAGCAATATAGCGGGATCAAGATCCAACTACGGTATTTCAATTTGTGGTTGAAGTAACCACACATCCCTAAGTGTAACTCTATAAAGTATTCTTTGCAGTTTTATCAATAAAGACACTAAACAACCAAGATTACATCATATAGCCTTGCCTTATTTCCTACTTGATATTGAACCATATGTTAAGCATTCTGTTTTTCACATATATTTATCATATAGTGCTTATTGCATTCTGTAATCAACCTTCAATTCCATATTTGCACAAAAAGCTGCACAAATCAAATTCATTTACTGTATTGCAGTGACGGCGAACCTTTTTTTGCTCCGGTGCCAAAAGAGTGCACGTGTGCGCAATAGCGCGCACGTGTGTGCCCACACCCATAATACAATGCCCTCCCCCCGTGCATTCACGCACAACCCCACCACACTGCCCCCCCTGCGCATGCGCACAGGGCTCACTGAAGCCTCCGGAGTCTGTGGATGGTAAAAAACGGACCCAACGGGCCTACCGAAGTTCAGAAACGAACTTCCGGTTGGGACGTTGGGCCATTTTTCGCCATCCACAGGCTCCAGAGGCTTTCCTGAAGCCTGGGGAAGGTGAAAATGCCCTACTCCCTGCCCTCCAGAAGGCCGAAAATCAGCTGGCCAGCGCACACATGCGTGCTGGAGCTGACATAGGGCAATGCCTCAGATATGGCTCCTCATGCCACCTGTGGCACGCGTGCCATAGGTTTGCCATCATGGCTGTATTGTATACTCATTCTCAATCAAAAAAATGTATAATAAATTTACTTTATACCATTCCTTCAAATCTGCTGAAGAACAAAAATTCAGACTGGACATCATCTGCCTGGCATAAAACTATACAACACTTCCCAAGTGTTAAGTCATTGTTGTATTCTTTCAATCAGAATTGAATCAAACATCATCCCAGGCACATTCAATAAATTAATCCTGCTATAGTTTTTGTATTTGCTACTCTTTGGATTCATCCACATTTCTTGCCTTGATGTAAAGACACTGTAATAATTTGCTGAATTCATGTCATTCTCAGTCTATATATTAGGGCAGGGGTGTCAAACTTACGTCATCACATTGTCATCATGTGACGTATCGTAACTTTTTTCCCCTTTGCTAAACCGGGGGTGGGCGTGGCCAGTGTGTGATGCATCCGGCCTTCGGGCCACGAGTTTGATACCCCTGTATTAGGAAAATACAAACTGATTGAAGAAAACCCAAATGCAACTGAAGTTTTCCTTCTATTTGCTTCTTTCTAGGGCCTAATTTTAATAACTATGTTGTATTCATTATTTCATTGACATGGAAAAAAAGATATCATCAAAGCTCTACAGATAGTCAGTTGGCCCTAAAAAGAACCTTCTCTTCTACTGCATCCCTGAGTCACAGTGTAAAAAGCAGTTATTCTCCATTTGTTCCACATGGAAATGACAACTTTCAACTAGTCTTGAATTCTGTAGACTGCTAGACTTGTTCATTTAGTCTGCTCCAACTTAGCAGAAGCTTTGATATGACATAGTTGAAGAATTGTTATTGCATTCAAGAATAGAATTCTAGAAGAGTGGCATGGTGGTCTAGCGGTGGAAACGCTCGCCTCACACTTGGGAGGTTGAGAGTTCAATCCTAGGCAGCAATAGATGTTTCTCTATTAGGGCGCAAAAATAATATATCTGCTGCAAACTCCACATAGGTGTCAGGAAGGGCATCTGGCCAGTAAATGCTCAGCTTAATTCAGTCGCCCCGACTCCACCTCAATAAAAGGGACTACAAGGTTGTAAAAAGGAAAAAAAGAATAGAATTCTAGAAGCCATTCAAAGCATTTGATTTATTGTGAGTTAACAAAATATGAAATCCCGTCTTAAACTTCTGCAATTTTAATCCAGCACAACTTTTTCCTAACATTTTTACAACTGCATAGACATCTTGCTTTGTGAATCTTTGGAAGACTAGTAAAGTCCACAAGTGATTGAAAGGTACGACTTTATTTTGAAATTTCCCTTGAGACAGAAAAAGGTTGTCAGGCAATTTTGCCTTTCCTTTATACAAATGGTATTTTAAACCTCCCCAACTCCTATTTACTGAAGACCTATATCTTCTACAATGATTCTAAGAGCTCTGAAATTGGAAGATAAAGTAGTGATTTCTAATGGTTAGGGATGTCAGTCTTCTGGCAGCAGCCTGGATTGGACAAAGTTACTTCCAAGAATAAATCTGTCCAAACTCTGATGAGTAAATTTTATTGGGAAGAACATTTAAAATAACAATGTAATACTTCCGGAAATGAGAGCAAGAATATTCTGATTCTTTTTCTTATTATGTTTTGATGTAAAGTTTGTGTGTGTGTGTGTGTGTGTGTGTGTGTGTGTGTGTGTGTGTGTGTGTGTGTGTGTGTGTGTGTGTGTGTGTTATGAAGGAGGACCAGATTGCCTTTGTTGATCATTTTGGAAAAAGCTTCTAGATTTCTTATCAATCTGAGAATCAGGTCTCACAATGTTAGATTTACAAGTAGACCAAACAGGAACTACAAAATGAGCTAATTCTATTTTATCATAAGACTATTTTAAAAAACCTTGCAAGTCTAAAAGTACAAATCTCACTTCTCATTTTACAGCTTGATAAGAGAAGGTGGATGGATCCTTTCTCAGTTTCTTTGTTAGTTACTTTCTTTATCCCTTACTCAGTTGTGGACTCTTCCTCCTATTATTTTATTCTCTTCCAAAATCATTTTCCCATTCCATTACAGACAAGGAGTTATAGGATCAAAAATCATAAACTATATGCAAGGAATCACTTTTTTTCTTTACAAAAATTTTGGGTACACTCGGAGGGGAGATAAGGTTCATAAAATCTTGTAATGAGTCTTTTAAAATACATTATAGAAGAGGGAAAAATACAGAAAAGGCAACTAGAATGGTCAGGGACTGAAAAACTTTCTGAACAGGCTACAACATGAGTTTTATCTATTTAGAAAAAGGATTGGGTAATGAGAAAGTCATAAGCAAGGGCATTTGTGGGTATCAGGATGTTTGTCTACATGAAAGTTTAGTGTAGTCTACAAAATCTTATGTTTAAAAATGGTGGTGATAGAGGACTGAATAAAACAAAGTTGGATGGTTTTACCAATAAATACGTTGAGCCTCTGCCTGCATTATTATAAAAATTAGTAAAATAAGTATTCAGACATTGTATGATAAAATAATCCGAAGTTTGTGTAAAGGGGCTTGAGATTGATGATGCATTTGACCCCTCCTTCAGGCTCAGCCAGGTCATTTCCTACAGGTTTTTTCATTAAATTGAAAGTAACTAAAGCATCATGTATGTATCATTAAAAGATAGCATTTTTCAATATGGAAGGCTAATTCTACAGATTCAGTTGCAAATTCAACCAAGTAGATTCCTGTGTCTGCTCAAAAGTTAGCTCCATGCCATATTCTGGAGAAATGTGTACCAAAATATATGTAAATCATGAACAAATGTAAAAAAAACCTACATTACAAGAATCAAACTTAATAAGCCCAAAAACAAAATAATGAGAAAAACCAAACACTACATAATATATATATAATATATATATAAAATATAATACTTCCTCAAACCCCCATAACTTCAACCTTAAGATGTCTACCGTGGACCTCACACCATTCCTGAGAGGTCTGTAAGGGGGCGTGCATAAGCGCACCAGCGTGCCTACCGTTCCTGTCCTACTGTCCCCATTTATTCGTACTCATTTCCTGCGCTCATGTCCATGTTTATACTTATACCTGTTATCTCGTACATGTTTGACAAACTAAATAAAATAAAATAAATAAATAAAATAATAGCAAAAAAGGAAAAACGGAGATAAGGTGAAAGTAATATATTTACTATATTTACCTTGAGGTTAATTCTAATAAATGCTGATTTCCATTAAAGCATTAGCTTTGATCATTTCAGGTTGTAGAGAAATAACAAACATCATTTACGTTCCTTGCAAGGTATGTAGGGCTTCAGATCAGATTCCAAAAAAAATTCTGAGCATGTGGGAATGCAAGCAAAGTATTTGTATGCAACTTCATATTTTCTCTCAGATTGCATGGGTGCTCTCTGTGGCTGCCACATAAAACATCTTCTTGGAATCAAATCCAATGCACTGCACAGTCTTAAGAAAAGATATTGTGAGCTGACATTTGAAAGGTAAAGGAGAGAATGAAAGGTTTTGCTCTTGGTGGCTTGTAGCTGGAAGCATAATTACTGTAGGCTTTGCTTGGAACACTGTTATTTTATTATCACATTCTGTTTCGTGAAAGCGTTAAGGCCACGTGTGGCTTTTAAATGCAACTGTCTTACTGGATCCTTATAGCAAAGCAAACATCAAAAGCCTTAAGTGCATGGCTCTTTAACAGGAATTCCACATCTATTGTGAAAGATTTTGAGTAATGCTATGAGCTAAGTAGGTACAATCAGCCCAAACCACCTCGAAGGGTTGTTGTTGTGGGGAAAATATGAGGAGGAAGCTATGTTGCATATGTTCACCATCTTGAGTTATTTGCAAAACTAATAAAGGTGGGATACAAACAAATAATAGCCCATAGAGATGGTGTCATCTGAGCATTAAAATGGTAGCCATTTTGCATAACTTGCCAATCTTTTCACCCATCTCAGCCTTTCTCTGCAGGCTCCTCCCAAATCACACATTTCCCCCTTTTTGGAAAGTACAATTTGATTACCATTCAAACCAAATCAGTGAAAATTATATTATATCTATAGTGTCAAATCAAAGCAATTTTATTTACAGGGTTTTAAAAGTATAAGGACCTTGTTCAAATCCCAGCTATGGAACGTGTAGCAGCTGGGGGATTTAGAAGCGCCACCCCCCTGCCTCTGCCAGGACCCGTTTTACCATTTCCTCAAACTGGGCGTGGGCCTGGGCCTGGAACACAAATCCCTGAGCTGACCCATGCTGCGCCTTCTTCACCTCTGCTGAAATAGGCTGGGTCTAAAACGCTGAGCTATGTTCAGTGTAAAGAACATGACCATTGTTCCGAAAGGCCACCTCTAGGGGTGCTAGGAGTGTTTTACCCCCACAGTATTTGTCGCCAGATAGTAAGTCATATGTGTACCAAGTTTGGTTGAAATTGCTCGAGGCGTTCCAGAGTTATGCTGGAACATACATACATACATACATACATACATACATACATACATACATACATACATACATACATCCATTTATATATATATATATAGATGATGATAGATGATGATTTTATTGGTCTTTCCCTTTCTTCCTCACAGGTAGAGAGGGCTAATGACTTCTGCAGCTGAGCCACCTGAAGTGGTGTACAGTCAGGAAAGGTTGTTTTATTTTTCTCTGCCTATGAAGCAATTTTCCCTCTCAGAGCAATTACCACAAATGATTTATGTGACCAGTCAAGAGGGCATGCCAGGGTTCTTATTTCATCTATTAAAAAAAAGTACTCTGCTGGAATTTTATCAGGAAGCTCAGGTTAAACTGACAGGTACCTTTTGTTTTGTTCTTTGGAAGACTTCTTTCTGGAATCATGCGGTACATTCAAACATTGGAAAAAGAATATGTAATTAAGGTCTTCCCCCTTTCGCCGTCTCCCCTGCAGGCCTCCTGCAAGGGGGGAAAAAATTCTCCCTGGTACTTTAAGTAGAGTAGTTTTAACCTCAAAGAATTATCCTGGATTCTCTGTCTATTTGAAAGATTTCCTTTCAGTTGACTAAAGCCACAAAAGATACATGTTTGCTCTCTGGTACCAGTCATATTTAGACTGACAGAGAAAACTGATGAAGGCTGTGCCTGGACAAGAGAACAATCTCTGAACTGAGCTAGAAGAAAATCCAGACAACCTCACATAGAGAGCACAGCCAGTCTCTGTCAGGGAGGCAGACGGAAGGGAAAGCTGAAAGAAACAGATAGGCTAAGTGTACACAGCCCTCTTTTGAAGGTCTCAGTGGCAGAAACAGGGTTTTCTTAAAGCAAATGTATTCAGAAAGAAAGGAGCTCAGTTGAAAGCTATGGGGTAGCTCTACCAGAATTGAGCAGCAGAAATCCAGACAATCCCTTGATGGCAGCAAAGTTTTCTTTCCCTCTTTGCCGTCATCCTGTAATCATCTAGCTCCATGGCACGCAGAGCCATATCTAAGGGCACGCGAGGCGTTGCCCTATGTCAGCTCCAGTGTGCATGTGCGCGCTTGGCTAGCTGACTTTCTGCCTTCCAGAGGGAGGGAGGGAGGTCGTTTTCGTGGATGGCGAAAAATGGACCCAACGGGCCTACCGGAAGTTTGGAAACGAACTTCTGGTTGGGCTGTTGCGCCGTTTTTCACCCTCCCCAGGCTTCAGGAGGCTTTCCTGAAGTCTGAGGAGGGTGAAAAACGGCCCAACCGGAAGTTAGTTTCTGAACTTCCAGTTGGGCCGTTTGGTCCATTTTTTGCCATCCACAGGCTCTGGAGGCTTCAGTGAGCCCTGCGCACATGCGTGGGGGCGCAGCACGGGGAGGGCATTGCATTATGGGTACGGGCACATGTGCATGCCCTATCACGCGCGTGCGCGTGCCCTTTTGGCACCCTAGCAAAAAAAGGTTCACCATCACTGATCTAGCTCTTTCAACTAGATCTGGTAAGCTTACTGTATACAGTTTCCAATCTTCTTCCACTTACAGTAGTGCCATCCAGATATATCAGGCTACAACACATCCAAGAGAATTAAAAGTGGAAACGCTTTCTGCAAATATATACGCATAAGTCTCTTATATATACTTCAGCAATCCTTACAACCACCCAGAAGAATAAGAAATCAAAGACCCTTTTGTACAACAGCACTGCCACTGACATATCTTCCTAATACCCATTCTCTGTGCTAAGCCTTTGTATTAACATCAGGCTTCATTAACTTAGCTGTGCTGGCTGGAACTCAAAGTATTGTAGACATAACACCACGAGGGTGGGGTTTTGATTCTTTCTGGTAACAGATGAGGTGGTTTTTTTTTTAATAAACTGTTGCTAATTTTCTCCATTGGAAATATATACCAAACCACTGCAGCAAGTGCTGATTATTTATCTAGCTAGCCCCTTTTCTGCTTTCAAACAGTTGCCTTTTCTAATAAAAATACAACTTATTTGTTTAATATTTATGTAACAATGCTACTGAGAATAAGAGAACAAGAAAGAAGGGAAGCCTCTCTTATCTGGTAGCTAGTTCTATGAAACTTAATTGATTGGTTAATTGTAAGTAAACAAAAGGAGGAATGGTCAGGTAGTCAAGGAGGAAGAAGATTTCTTGTTTTATAGTGTCAGCAATTAATCTGTTCGTTTTGAATTGCAACAATCATCCCATTTTTCTATTTATTTTTTATTTTAATACATGATGTAATTCAAAATTTATTACTGAATTTTTTTGTGAAGACATCACAAACTATTCATAACCTTAATATTAGAGCTAGAGAATATCTATAATTTAATCTTTGTTTCATGCTAACAAAGTTCATATCAAGCACTCAATCTGGAACACTTCCATTAAAGAGAAAACCAGTTACAGTCTGTATCACAATACTAATGCATTAAGGTAAACAGGTCAAGACCCTGTCAAAACTACAGATAGTAAAATCATGGCTCAGTTGATTTCATAGTTAAGGCTGATGCAGGATTACCGAAGAGCAAGTATAGGCCCATCCAAAAAATCAAATTGCCTTTGAAAGCCTGGAAAGTACTACATATTTTCAAGTTCTAACCCTCCTATTTAGCAGCCAATTTAGGCTCATTGAAAATGAGATATTTTTATTGAATCCATTTCCGAGAATATCAACATTTCCATTTGGATGAAGGAATTAGATTGAATATAATAACTAAAATACAGACTTTAGGAAGAGATAAAAGCAAAAACAGGAGTGTATTCAGCTTTATAAGATCTGACTCAGCAGAATCACTTCAAAACAATGTGGCCAAAAATCATAAATTTGTACAATCCTGTTTACAACTCATTATTTGTACCCCAGGTTATTCAGATGTAAGATCTACAACATGGTGGAATTACTCCTGGTACTAAACAATCCTATCCTTAGAAAGAGTTTCTGTAATATTTATGATTGGTTTCTTCTCGCTTTTTCCCAATCCTTTAAAAGGAGTTGAGATGTAAGATCAGAAAGAATGAGTCATAGAGCAGGAAAGTCAGTTGGGGGAAGAGTTCTAGATAAAAATAGAAAGACATGTTGATTGTATTGTTACCAGGACCAGCTTGATGAGTCAACAGCAATGACAAGAGAATACTGAAAATGAACTAAATATACAATCAGTAACAAATGCCATAGGTCTAGAGACAGAATAGGAAACTACTGTAACTGTAAACTTCTAAGTCTAAAATAGGAGGAGAAACAAGAAGAAAAAGCATACAAGAATGGCACTGAAATATTGTTGCTTTTTTAAATCAACAAATGCATCAAGAACCAATAACAACATACAAACAAATCCTTGACATTCTAAACAAAATTCAAGTAAATAATGTTGTAAGCCATCTAGAGTCGCCTTGCAGTGAGATGGGCAGAAAACACATTTAATATATTAAGTAAATAAATATACCGGTAACTAAAATCAAAATCTGTTACAGAGGTGAAATAATTGGAGGATTGTGTGTAGTGTTACTTAATGATATTGCTTTACACATACATATACACACTTTTCATGCTGAGCAATCAAACAACAGCAATAAAAAT
The DNA here is from genome assembly GCA_023053685.1 of Diadophis punctatus similis. NCBI lineage: Eukaryota > Metazoa > Chordata > Lepidosauria > Squamata > Dipsadidae > Diadophis > Diadophis punctatus. The sequence goes on from JALIGW010000006.1 coordinate 44,344,166, forward strand.
ACACAGTAAATATTTTTAAACAATAGGACTATGATACATAACTTTTATTTGTTGTAGTTTCCAAAAAACATTTAAACCTATATGATCCCCAACAACAATAGCTAATGGAAAGACCTAAGACCGTGGTGGTGAACCTATGGCACGCGTGCCACAGGTGGCACGCGGAGCCATGTCGGCTGGCACGCGCGGCATCGCCCATTCCTCTTCCGGGTTTCCAGTGCACGCATGCGCATTGGCCAGCTAGTCTGGTTACTGGTGTGCGTGCGTGCACAACAATCAACTTGCCTTCACAGGTGCGGCAGTGCGAGAAACCGGAAGAACAGCCACCAGCTGATTGTTGCACACGCATGCGTGCCAGTAACCAGAAGACTAGCTGGTCGGTGTGCATGCTTGTCCCGTGACATCCATCCACTTGCCAGCCAGAAGCGCTGCCACCAGTCGCTCCCCTGTGCCCGCCTGCCTTGTCATCACCACTGCGAGGAAAGGCCCTGAAGCTGCGCTGCCCGGGATCTACGTGGGCTGCTGCAAGGGGAGGCCTGGAGCGCAACGCTAGCAGGAGGATGAGGAGCTGCTGTTGCCTCTTAGCCAGCGCTAAGGATCTGCTTCCACAGCCTGCCATCGCCCCCTCGGCCCCGCCAGCTGCTCCTGCCACTGTCAGGGAAGCGCTGACGCCAGGGGCGAGGTGGTGGCGGCAAGGACGGGCGGGCCGGGGCTTCCCTGTCTCCCTGCCCGAGCAGGCGTCTACTGCGTCCCCTGTGGGGAGGGAGGGAGAAGCCCCAGCCCGCTTTTCTTGCAACCGCCATGGAAACAGCAGTGTGAGAACAGCCACCGGCAAGCGCAAGGGGATGGGGGGGCAGGAACAACGGGCTGGGGCTTCTTCCTCCCTCCCCACAAGAGGCTTGGGGACACAGCAGAAGCCCGCTTGAGCGGGGATGGGAAGTCCCAGGATGACTGGCAGCTCTGCTCCTTTTCCTCTTGATGGGTTCCAACGTGCCCTCTCGCCCCTCGCAGCCAGCAGAAGGAGAAGCTGCCAGCGGGGGTGGGGGGAGAAGCCCCAGCCCGCTTTTCCTGCAACTGCTGTGGAAACGGCAGTATGTGAACAGCCACCGGCAAGCACAAGGGGTGGGAGGCAGGAACAGCAGGCTGGGGCTTCTCCCTCCCTCCCCACAAGAGGCTTGGGGACAACTGCCGTTTCCACGGCAGTTGCAGGAAAAGTGGGCTGGGGCTTCTCCCCCCCCCCGCCGGCAGCTTTTCCTTCTGCTGGCTGCGAGGGGCGAGAGGGCACGCTGGAACCCATCAAGAGGAAAAGGAGCAGAGCTGCCAGTCATCCTGGGACTTCCCATCCCCGCTCAAGCACAAGGGGGTGGGAGGCAGGAACAGCAGGCTGGGGCTTCTCCCTCCCTTCCCACAAGAGGCTTAGGGACACAGCAGAAGCCCGCTTGGACGGGGAGACAGGGAAGTCCCAGGATGACTGGCAGCTCTGCTCCTTTTCCTCTTGATGGGTTCCAACGTGCCCTCTCGCCCCTCACAGCCAGCAGAAGGAGAAGCTGCGGGCGGGGGGGGGGGGGGGAAGAAGCCCCAGCCCACTTTTCCTACAGCCGCCATGGAAACAGTAGTGTGAGAACAGCCACCAGCAAGCGCAAGCCCTGCCAAAAGAGGTACAGCCGGCAGGCAGAAGGGGGCGGGGGCGGGGGGAGACCAGGCTCCCCTAGTTGAGAAGCCCCGCGCGGCCTGGAGTCATAGCTTGCAGCCTCCGGTGTGCAAGTAAGGCACGGGCGAAATGATGCTTGCCGGGTGAGCAGGGCGATTCTCAGGGCCCCACCTCCCGGCGTCCCAGCGAACTCTGAGGAGAGGACTTGCTGTTTATTCAATTTGAGGCTTAAAGTTGTTCTTTTTTTGTCTCCCCGTAAGCACACAGCGGCAGGAAGTCGCCCTCCAGGGCCGATAAGAGGCGAGGCTGACAGCGGCTTTATGAGTAAGATAGAAGCGGGAGGCACGCTCTACCGCTTAGAAGCGAGTCCACTCGCTTTGAATTCAGCGCCGCAGTCTAGTGGGCTCGGAACTGCGCAGGCCGAGGGACTATTTATTGCTGGGGCTGGGGCAAGCTTTGAAGTGAGGCAAGGACGGGAGACCGCTCAACCGTACCTGAGTGAGTCCTCTCGCTTGAATTCGCCGGGAGGAGGGCGAGGCGCATGCGCAGTGCGGCACGCATGGGGGGGTTTGCTTGCGCATGTGGGGGGGGGCGTGTTGCATTATGGGTACTGGCACACGGGAGCGCGATAGCGGGAGCGCGCTGTCATTTTTGGCACGCAGCAACAAAAAGGTTCGCCATCACTGACCTAAGAGGTAAAGAAACAGGGAAACTTAAGACAATAAAAACACAAGATTGTGTTTTTTAAAAATATATATTTTATTTTTATAGCAAAGATACTCAGTTTAACTATCTAAGCAAATATTTTCAAGCATACAATGAAAAAAGGAGGCTTAGGCAAGTTTCACTTATGGCAAATTGACCAGGCCTCCAATGTCCGGAGTCATTGGAGAGTAAACTCATGAAGGTAGCTTAATCTTCAACCAGAATAATAAATTGAAATTGCACTGCAACTCAGAAGATTAGTTCTCCTGATATATGATAGCAGATTTATAACCAGATTTAACATAAATAAAAATCTATTTTGTACAGAACTGCATCTCAAGGCTCACAGCCTTCTAGCAAGCCCACAAAACAAACTGCATAAACTAAAGAATGCTCAGGTTTCAACCAACAGAAAAATCAATAATATAAGTTATTGGATAAGGTAGCTCACAAACAACAACAAACTTAACTGGTACAAAACTCTGGAGAAAATTGTCTGACAAAATAAGAGGCCAGCTCACTCAGTCAAAAATCTTGCAGTGGCCAATTTGTGCCAGCCTAAGAACTAAGTCTGCAAACTATATGTCACAAATCTTTTATGTATGCATAAGCAAACAATGTCTTAACCTCTTCAGTTGTAGCAAGATATTCTTAACTGCTGGGTTATAGGAATAATTTCTAGACCTGTTTCCTGGATAATTTCCTGGACCTATTGAACATGTTCTGAGGATAGTGAAACAAATTATATGGGGGAGGACTGTAACTCAGTGATAAATACCGGTATGTCTTGCATGCAAGAAAGTCTCAGGCTGAATCTCAACATGAAAAAGGATGATGTAGCAATTGATAGAAAATAATTCTCATTGGCCAGTTCTGTGATGGGTGGATTGATTGTATGATCTGGTATAAAGCATCTTCATATACAACAAGACCTTGATTTGCACTTGTTCATAATTGAATAGTGAAACATCCGTTCATGCAGGTATGCAGATCTGGTCTCCAGGAATGAGTTCAGAAAACAAAAAGGCATTTATATGTATTGAGCAATGAACTGTGAGCTGCTGTGTTGGTATGGCTTTAAGATTTTCAAACTCTCAGGATAAAGTGCTTCCACCAGGCATGACATCTCTAATATGGGAAAAGAAAAACTAACATAGAGGCAACTTCATGACATACAAGAGCTTCGTGAATGAAATCATGAAGATATAGATGGTCCTTCTTATTTATTTGATTGCTCATGTGCCCAGAATATGAAACAAGAAGAAAGAAGAACAATAATTCCTACTGGGCTTCAGAAATAATTAGTAGGGTCTACACATGTAGATCCAAGATCATGGTTCTGACTGTTCTCATTTTAATTTTGATATAATATGAAATAAAATGACAAAATCATATTTTTGTTCCATTCATGAGCTGTACATCTAAACAAATACCGTATTTTTCGGAGTATAAAACGCACCAAAGTATAAGACGCACCTTAGTTTTGGGGGAGGAAAACAAGGGAAAAAGGCCTCTGCCTCCAAGCAATTTGCCAAACAGCAAACAGCACAGATGATATACACTGTTTGCTGTGTATTTCTGTGCATGTGTGCCTGACTCATAGAAATAGCAAAGAATTGGAGAAATGTACATTATGCCAGAAAGTTTTCTTAAATGTAGTCACACTAACTCCTCCCAATTATTTAAATAGATCTACTCCAAGGTAACTAAACTCTAATACTAAACAGGACACTGTTACATTTCAGACTATACTTGTACAGAGCTGTTAAAATTAATTAAAATTTCTGGATGTATACATTATTCTATATTATTTAAAAGAAGATACAATAGCACTGGGCCTCATCAGAGCAAGCATTTATTTTAAAAAGCTTCTTTATTTTGTTAAGTTGTCTAGATTTACAGGGATCTCCAACCTTGGCAACTTTAAGACTTGTGGACTTCAACTTCCAGAATTCCACAGTCAGCAAAGCTAACAAAGCTGGCTGTTGAATTCTGGGAGTTGAAGTCCACAAGTATTAAAGTTGCCAAAGTTGGAGATCCCTGGCTCTAGAACAGTGATGGCGAACCTATGGCACGCGTGCCACAGGTGGCACGCGGAGCCATATCTGCCGGCACGTGAGCTGTTGCCCTACCTCAGCTCCAGCATGCATGTGCGTGCTGGCCAGCTGATTTTCGGTTCACGTGGAGGCTCTGGGAGGGCCCTTTTCGCCCTCCCCATGCTCTAGGGAAGCCTCTGGAGCCTGGGGAGGGCGAAAAATGGACCTACCGGGCCCACCCAAAGTTGGGAAATGGGGGAGCGGGGGGATCATGTGCACATGCATGGGGGGCGGGGCAGCATTGAATTATGGGTGTGGGCACTCGAGTGTGTGCAATAGCGCTCATGCACGCGCTTTCAGCACCCGAGGGAAAAATGGTTCGCCATCACTGCTCTAGAACAATAATAAAGCAGTCTTTAAAAAGTAAGTCTAATAATTTGAACATTCTACAGACATTTAGTTATTCACTTACCCCCTTCCTTCCATCCAGTTCAGCAAAAAATAAAAATCTGCGTGTCTCTGCCAGCTAATTGCCTCTTTGTAGTTAGTTTCACTTTCATTTTTCCACGTGGCAAACCTAATCAGCTGTAGATCGGGGAAACTGCTACTGACTTGCTTGGCTTTGCAGGCTCTTCCCTCTTTCCTGCAAGCAGGTAAATTACTGGAAGACAGAGGCCAAAGGGTGGGGGTGGCTGGGTGGCTGGGGCTACATTCGGTGTATAAGACGCAACTAAGTTTTCACCCTCTTTTTGGGAGTAAAAAGGTGCGTCTTATACTCTGAAAAATACGGTAATGTGAAACAATATTACAAAACAATAGCTAAGACTAAGACCCAGTAGTGGGTTCTAAAACCTGTTGCTACTGGTTCGTGCGTGCATGCGCAGAAGCATCCTGGGTGGGTGGGTGGAGCCTCCCACCATTGGCACTACTGGTTCGGAGAACCGGGCTGAAGCGGGAGCAACCCACCGCTGCTAACACCTATAATAAAGGTCTTGTTTGCAACATTCTAGAAGACATGTACAGTATGTCCATCTCCATGTATGATAGGAAGACTGCCAGCTGTCCTTTCTTATATATTTCCAAGGTAGCAGAGGTGGGTTGCTCCCGGTTTGGACAATTTCCCCCTGCTCAGCAATCCAGGAGCGATTGCCGGCTAGCCTCGCCCCTGAACCTGCTCTAATGGTGGCCATAGGCGCCGCCATCTTGTTTTTTGCTTCTGTGCATGCGCAGAAGCTGTTTTTTGCTTCTGCGCATGCGCAGAAGCCGAGTTTTCACCACTGTGTATGTGCGCACGCCCATGCGGCGCACAATCATGCAGCGTGGGAGGAAGCGAACTGGCAGCAAGGTAAGTTAGAACCCACCCCTGCAAGGTAGATATACTGGCATCACTGATAAAGGTCATCTTGAATACTTTCTGACCTCTTGAAGACTAAAAACAGGTCCAACTCAATACTCAGTTTTCTAGAATATGGAAATTCCATAATAAGAAAAAATCTTACTGTCTGGAAATTATGACATTACCATTTAAAAATGATTGAATTTAAAAAGGGAGAATTGAATGAATTCATGGGAATAAGGTCAACACAATTTGAATATTAATTATATATATATATATATATACTCATTTAATAACAAAACAACAACTAAGCAGGGCAACAGAAAGATAGTTTAAGGCTTGTATGGAGTACCAATCTCAATCAGCCTGCTGGTTCATCTAATTAAGAAAACCACAATTAATAAAATGTGTCCCAAAGGGTGCCCAGAGAAGCTCTTATCCCCAACAGGTATTTCTTCAACATCATTAGCAGTTCACTTTCCTAAACCTTCCGGCAGACCCTAAGGCTGATTTCATCATACAAAGCACCTTAACCCTCCCCACACTTTTGTGTCTGCTCATCAAATTAATGAAGCACATTGAGAATGAAAAGTCTTCTAGTAGAAGAGAGCAGCTTCTCAACTATTTGACACAATCTTCCCCTCTCTGCCTCTCCTCCTCCTCTTTATTATAATACTGTATAAAGAAAGCACAGTTTCCTGTTTTAAATGAAAAGGGGGAAGGGCAATAAAAAGTACAGGTAGAAGGAGATATCTGTCTACTTGAGTGTCGTGTATGAAAAATACCTGGCTGCTATTTGGACAAGGATTTGCGGATGCAATACTGGCTACTATGGCCAGAGTATCAGCTGGAGTTTTTGCCTTTCTACTTCTGAATTTCTTAAGGTTAATGGAGCAGGGGAGAAAGGGGGGGGGAGTACACATGTGCATAAAGAAACTCAACATGTCACAATATCATCAATAATAATTTCTGTACATGTGGGTTGTGTGAGTGTGTTTTGCAACTTGTGCTAAAAAAGACAGCTGTCTCTTGTACAGAGTTGCTTTGAAAAAGTATAAAAAGGATGATGGGGCTTGCATTAAGGATTTTTTTTTCATTCACTGATATCTGGAGAAGCAATTTCCACTCTTCAACATGTGAATATCTCTCATCATATCACTGACCTAAATATAGACAATACTTCAAGTCAAAGACAGACCGGAGAAAATGTCCCATCCAAAAGTAGTGAAACTGGAAAAGGAGATTGGCAAAGAAGGGCAATGTAGTCATTTGAATATAGAAAAATAAATTTATGTTCTAGAACAATTCTTTTCACGTGCCAATTATTCTGTTCCGATTTTTTAATATTTATTTATGTATTTTATTTTTATTTATTTATTTGTCAAGTACGTATTGGTAATATACGTAGATATAACATTGTTTAGATACATAAGATGGGTACCGATAAGAGGGAACATTAGGACAGGGACGGTAGGCACGCTAGTGCACTTATGCACGCCCCTTACTGACCTCTTAGGAATCGGGTGAGGTCAACAGTGGACAGTCTAAGGGTAAAGTTTTGGGGGTTTGGTGACGAAACCACAGAGTCAGGTAGTGAGTTCCAGGCATTAACCACTCTGTTGCTAAAGTTGTATTTTCTACAGTCAAGTTTGGAGCGGTTCACTTTGAGTTTGTATCTGCTGTGAGATAGGAGCCCTTTCTCTAGGTAAACTGTTAACCCTGAACAAAGCATGCAGAATTGTTTTTTTTTTAAGCCCATTTACTCATCATTGCCTTTGTGGTCTTCCATTGCATGGACATGGATTAGGAGAGAGGGAGACTTGGTTTAGAATGTTTCAGATGGGTGACAGACATAAAATGTTAAAACTTTATGAAAGGTGGAAAGAGAATAATGATTGACAAGACAATGGGAGTGAAGCAAGAGATCCCAACAACAGGGAAGTAACATTCCCACAAATCCTGTCAGCACTGCAAAAAAGATATCAGGTCTTTTGCTATGCAAGATACAAGGATGAATTTTATATACTGTAGATTAGCTCAGTTGTCAAACATTGGTAACAGCCTGATAATGCAGGCACTGAACTCATGGGCAGGTGTCACTAGCCACAGCTGTATATTTTAGAACCATCTTTAAAGGATTCCTCCTGAAGCAAAATGCTGGAATTTTTTTCCCCAAATAATAAGATTTGAAATTAATTAATATTTATGAAACACAAATTATTGGACAAGTTCGCAAATAAGCAAGGGGGATCAAGGAAACCGTAAAAAAAACTACAGTATGTGTACAATGGTAAAATTGGGATAAACTGTGGCTGAGGTGCATTGCTCAATTCTGTCTTCTATAACAATCTTAGGATACTTCCATACCATTTATGCTTGATGCAATGTGAAGTGATCTACAACTGTCTGTGTTTCCACAGATCTAAAAACTCTTGAGAACTTGAAGAGATGTTTGAAATCTAGGTATGTCTAGATATTAATAAATAATAAAGTTGTGATCTTGGCCTGACATGTGAGTTAGGGTTTCCAAGGAGTTAAAGATCACACTGGGAATATTTCTAGATCAAAACAAAAACAAATCTAAATAATATGTATATTATAATATTATAAATATGTCACCAAGTAAATAGAATAGAACTTGGTTTCTCCTCACAGAATATATACTGCATAATAACTTTGCCCACACCAAACATTTTTAAAAATAGGAGGATAACAAATGTAAAAGAATTGGCTGCAATACAATGTTCATTTTTGTTATTTTTTCCCTGTTCATTTTGTTGTTGTTGTTTTCTTTTCTTTTAACAAGAAATATAAACCCTGAAGAAAAGAAAGTGGACAAAAAGTGTAGGAATATGAGAGATACAGTACATTAGACAGCCATTACAGCTAAGTTTACAAACTGAACCCTAATGTGGTTTGTTTTGCTTTAGTTTAGCATGTTATATGAATCTAGCATAGAGCAGATTTTTTTTTAAAAAAGGTTAACATAATACATAAATGCAACCTTATGCTCAACTCCAGATTGTGCCACATGGGAAACTGAAATAAAAACACATTGTTTTTTAGTGTGATAGTCTCACACAGGTGATCTTAAAAATCAATATTTGAATTTGCTGCATATATCAGAATAATGCCAAAGTATCTTGTGTTAAAATGCTATAAAATTAAGACCTCTCTTGACATATCTCTCCCTGGCAGCCAATTACACAGTTTCAATTTGACACAGCATGGAATTTTATAGAAATGGAATTTGGAAACAGGTTAAACATCTTATGTTATTTATCATATGTACCAGCTGTATCTGGACACAGCCAGGAAAATGCCTGTTTAACCCTTTTCCATGTTTGTCCTCTTTAGTTTCCAGTTTATTTCAATTGGTTTTAATTATTGGCTTATCTTATTTAGATATATTTTAAATATAAGAATTTCAGCCTTACTGGGTAATAATATTTAAAATATTAAATCATTAAAAATCCAGCAATAGTTGTTCAAATTAATATATAAATATAGAATCTGGACATATGCAGCACCATTCAGATAATCATAGAAATCAAATCTCAAATGAAATCACAATCTTTTTTACTAGGTATAATCTAAGAACATATCAATAAAGGTATTATAAATTACTAAGATATATGCTTTTGGCTATGAGGACAAACTTTGAACAGCATTCAACAATATCTAATTGGGAAATTGGAGATTATGATGCAATGGCAAAATTAACAGTGTATGTATGTATGTATGTATGTATGTATGTATGTATGTATGTATGTATGTACGTACGTACGTATGTTAAAAAAAGTTAGTAATAGCTTCCACACATCCTATATCTATAAAATGCGGCAAGACAAATACAGGTACTCCCCGACTTACAATAGTATGTTTAGTGATTATTCAATATAAATTATAAATACATTAGAATCAGAATGAAGTCAATCTGTATACATTTTGTACTATGGTATTGAATTTGGCAAAATAATATTGTTATTATTATGCAAGCTAAAGAACCATGGAAATTTGTAAATCTGTAAAAATATAGAAAACCAAACCAAACAATCAGCTCTAAAGTTTGTCCGTTGAACTCTCAAACCACAATATGGGATCTTAGTTATAATTAAGAGAAATTTAAAGAGAAGAGAATAAATGCATACACCACTATTAACCAAATAATAAGATAAACTAAATAGGAAAAATACACAGATTATGTCTTCTGGAACTCTTTCCATTAACTTTACCAGCAGTAACTATAGAAAGGGGTCTGTGTTTTCTTCTGTGAAATGAAATAGCATGTTGCATCTGTATGTATGCGTCACATGTGGCACTGGGTAGCACAGGACCCGTTGAGTGTGATCTATACGGATCATGTGACCAAGAGGGAGGGAGCTTAGACTGAAGCAGCTGACAACATTCTGAGTAGCTGTCCAACTATGTGCTCAATAGTTTTTAACATTGCAGAAGGAACTAACAGAGTGAGGCATCAGTGAAAGGCTGAACTTGCATACCACCTGTTGTTTGACATATTGAAATTAGCCCAGGCTGGGTTTTAGCTGTGAGAATTGTGTTTACTCAACTAAAGTCCATTTCTAGGTCTGTGACATACCTGCTAATTTTTCTAGAGCAAAAACAGAATGGTACCTTAAATCTACTTCTGTTCTATCAAGAAGCTAACAAAGAAAGCCCATGGATACAGCGCTAAACACACATACCAGAAATAAATCTCTGATTGATTCTGTATATTTGTGTGCTATTATTTTCCAGTCAGAGCTCATCTTAGTTCAGCTTGTTGGAAAGAAGAAGAGGAAGACAGTAATGCTATTTTATTTTTAGTTTCAGAATATTAATTTGGATATTGCAACAACAGTTTATGATTTACTCTCACATTACCAAGCACCCAGCAAAGTATCTCATAAAGGATAGATGCCAACTTTTCATGTTACTGAATTACAGATTGGTTTGTGCAGGTGAACATTCTCATATCTGTGGCCTTGAAACACAAGAGGGGCTGAGTTAAGAGAAAAAGCAACCACTTCAGAGGAAGCTTAAGGCCTTCGCTGAGAAACACTGAGCAGAAGTGAAGGGGAGGGAGGAGGGAGGGCTGGGAAGAAGAGCATTGAGTAGTCAGCAGGTCACACACATAGAATGTGCAACGGCAAACTCAGTTTACAAAGAGACATCTGTTCCATTACTTCAATGCATTGTGGCTAATTACATCCTGGCCCGTCTGTGAAATGACAGCCACTTATTCTCCAGTGAACCATAAAATCTGTACATGTTCAGTTTGGAGAGAGGGGAGATAGAAGAGCATAGGGTAGGAAGAAGAGTGGGGAGAGAGGGGGGGGAGAAGGAAAGGGCTTCAGGAAAACATCTGATGCTTCTCTTACCAGTCCAGCTTGCCAAAGATTCAGCAGCTGGTGAAAAAAAGAGAACCATACAGAGAAGCCCTGACAAAGGAGTCCCATTCTGAAGCAAGAAACAAATTCCTTGTGTCACTAATAGCTTGAGACTTTTTGTTCCTTGCATTCAGAAGTATATATCTAGTATATCTTAATTATATTATAGATACTATATCTTAGTTATATTACTTCTTTTATTATAACTAATATATTAGTTACACTATAAGCAATATAGCATATATTAGTTACGATATAAGCAATATTATAATTAATATATTAGTTATAATATGTTATATTATATAAGTTATATACTACGTTATATTAGTAATATTATAACTAATGTAAATTAGTTAAGCTAATTTAACAGCTTAAATTATGTAACTAATTAACCCAAACATGCACTGATTTGAAATAGGATTATGACTTCTACTGTAATTTGACATAAACGTCCTTCTTTTCAATTTTTTAAACAGTAGTTTTGTTGTATGGGTCTCTAATGAAATGGGAACAGCAGATCAGGAAATACATTGTATGCATGTACCTAATTGCATACATGTATGTGCATTAACCCGTGCTTTTCTGCCTGTCAGGGGCTGAATGTAGCTGACAACAAATACATTTATTTATTTAATTTAATTTAATTTAATTTAATTTAATTTAATTTAATTTAATTTAATTTAATTTAATTTAATTTAATTTATAGTGGTACCTAGGTACTCATGGTTAATTGGTTCCAGGAGGTGTGACAAATACCAAAAACAATGAGTACAAACAAGTTTTTCCCATAAGGAATAATATAAATAAATTTAATGTGTTCCCAAACCAAAGATAATACTCATTTTTAGGGCAATATGAAAAAGATATGGTTTATATCATTACTTTACATGAGAAATAAACCTAAACATTAATAAATACTTAGATTAAATAGACTAAAAGCTACACTTTCCCTGTACTGATGAGAAGAAAAGTGCAAAAATACACAAAATGATCACAGAAGCTAAGATAAGACCACAAGGGAATGTGCACAGAGCAAGAGCTACCGCGTGACTAATGCGTGACCCTTTGTTTTGGTTAGAAAGGGTAGCGAGTCACGAGGCAACTGACACCGACAGGTTCTAGCTTGTGCATTAAGTACCAAACAAATGACGAGTACCAGGACAAAATTTTCCTGTCAAAATGAGTCAAGTACCAAATTTGATGAGTTTCAAAACTGTTGATTACCAAGGTATGACTGTATTTATTCAATTTATATGCTGCCCATCTCTCTGGTAGGGAAACTCTGGATGGTTTACAAAACATAAATAAATAAATAAATAAATAAATAAATAAATAAATAAATAAATAAATAAATAAATAAATAAATAAATAAATAAATAATGTATTTAAAATCCTATAAAATGATAACATCACAGTTAAACAAACCTATACTGAAACAAGTGACAAGGAAAATCTTGACTCTTTTCCTGAAAATGCAAAAAGTAGAGGGCAAGAATAACTCCTGAGAAACTATATTCCCTAACTTGGAAGCCATACTGTAAAAAAATCAAAAAGCCTCTCTTATGTGCCTGCTAGCACACCTCAGAAAATAAGGAGAACTTTTAAGATAGCCACTTCTGTTGACCTTTTTTTTTTAAAAAAAAAATGTCCCCCCAGATTTTATACGATTGAATTTTCAGAGATCCATATGGACTAAATCTATCTGTACAGGATGATTTTAACAAGCTTTACCATATCAGATCCAGGTAAACATTGATGTTATTTGTTAATTTCTTCTCTGATAATAAACACTCCATATGAATGACTAAGGAAGTGTGTGTGTGTATGTGTGTGTGTGTGTGTGTGTGTGTGTGTGTGTTGAGTGAGGCTAATGATTCCACAGTAATCCACTTAAAGGGTTATTTTCCAAAACATTCAGCAACTGGTAGAGCTCTTTATAAATAGTTATCACTTCCTCTTTTTTCAATACAGCAAGTAAAACCAGAAGCCACATAACTGTTAAATATTATTTATTTCCGAACCACCAAAATGTACTAAGTGGTGCACAGAAATTAAAGACAACCTTTAAAAAAGAGTGAGCAATGGAAGATCACCAAACAAAAGAGAGAGGTGTGGAATCCGAATGGCCTTAGCAAACTAAGATGCTCCTCCTCTAAATAAAAAAAAATTCTGAAAGATAGAAAAACTAAGTGGCAATATAGAAAACTTTGGATCATCTTTAAAAAAAAAAAGCTAATCAGCTTCGCCTTTGATAAGTGCTCAAATAGGGGACCATCAGGAAATCCCAGAATTGTAAGCTATATTGGAAAAAAGAAAATAAATCCCAGCAGGCAATGGTGAAAACACTGCCATGTTGTCCCTAAGAAAATTATATGGGTGTCATCATGAATTTATTTATTCATTTATTTATTTATTTGTTTGTTTGTTTGTTTGTTTTGTCAACATGTGAACAGGTATGATATAAACATAAACAAAAGCAAAGTATGTATAGATAAATTTAGACAATAGGACAGAAGGACAGGGACGGTAGACACGATGGTGCGCTTATTCCCAGGAGTCAAGCTCAACTCAGAAGTGACTTCCTACCTTTTAAATTATAAAACAGGCATCCTCAATTTTGGACAAATGGATCTGGAAATCCAACCACACATGTATACAGTGTTTATTGATTGATTGTATTTCTAAACCACCATCTGCCTCAAAGAGGGACTCTGGGCAGTGACCAGACAAAGAACATTGCCTTTTACGACATGTTTGTACTTCAGTGTCTGAACTAGAAATCTAGAAATTTAGAGTTTGAAGGCATGGTCAATCACTTCACATCTGATAGATGTACAGGTAGTCCTCAACTTACAACAGTTCATTTAGTGACCCTTTCAATGTTACGATGACACTGAAAAAAGTGACTTATGACTTGTTTTTCACTTACAACGATTGCAGCATCCCCATGGTCATGTGATCAAAAGTTGGCAATTGACTCATATATATATAACGGTTGCTGTGTCCCGGGGTCATGTGATTACCTTTCATGACCTTCTTATGAGCAAAGTCAATGAGGAAGCCAGATTCATTTAACAACTGTGTTACTAACTTAACCACGACACTGATTCAATTAACAAGTGTAGCAAGAAAGGTTGTAAAATGGGGCAAATGGGGCAAGATTCACTTAACAAATGTTTCACTTAGCAACATAAATTTGTGGCTCAGTTGTGTTCATAAGTTGAGGACTACCTGTATACATTTCATGCTATTTTTTAAAAAAAATATTTTAGTCATTGCATATACAGTTACACCTGTCTTTTGCTGTTCATCTAAAACTAGTTGTAGAAACAGAAGTGTCCAGTGTCACATAATAGCAATATCTGCTTTACTATGTATACTACTGATACTGATATGATTACCACCAGTGTCTATTACCAAATGTTTGCAATCCTTCCCTGTTGCAGAGGACTCCCATTTTCTCCAAGAAATTCATATTGTTCAGCACCACTCCAAAGTACAGCTAGATTACACCAAGGCTTCTTACTCTCCTAACTGTCATTGCTGGAAAGCCCCTGCCAACAGTGTTGGAAATCATGCATGTCTTTCTACCAGATTTCTTCTCTCCACACAATACTTTAAAAAGCTGGAGATCAAGTGAACTCCCTAAAATTGTAAAAATTCACCTTCTAGTCTTCTATGAGCATCTTCTGCCCATAGTAAATAAATACAATCCAGGTTTCCACCATTTTCTTTTAGTCCTAAAGTGCTTCACTGGTAAATCATTTATTCCATTTGGATTGGAGAGGAGAATAATAATTTGAGGAAAATATATTTGGGTTCCTGTGCAGGAAGTGCAGACTGGAATATTTGGAAAGATTAGTCACATATGCAATTACCTTGCAGAGTAACAGATATATATGGAATTTCTGTCCTTCAATGGTTCCATCTGCAATGCCTACATATACCCCAGAGGTGGGTTCCCCCCGGTTTGCAACAGTTCTATAGAACCAGTAGTAAACCGGTGGTGACGTCACGGAGCCGGTTCTGTCAGTGCTGGTCCATGGACGCCACCATCTTTTTTTGGATTTTTTTAAATTTTGGTGGGGGGGACTTTTTGCTGGGTTTTGCTTTTGCGCATGCGCAGAAGCCTAGTTTTTGGCACTGTGCATGCGGCTTGTTTTTGGCTTGGTTTTTTTTGCTATTTTTTGCTTGTTTTTGCTTCTGCACATGCGCAGAAGTTGAGCTTTTGGCATCTCGTATGCACGCCTGCGCGGTGCAGCCACGCGGCACTCAATGCATGCGCAGCCACGTGACGTGGGAGGAAGCAAACCAGCGGCAAGGTAAGTTAGAGCCCACTCCTGATATACCCACAGTCTGACTGGCCATAGATTCCAATTTTGGAAATTGCCAGATCCTATGATTGAGGAGGGAGGGAGAGAGAGGGAGAGGGAGAGGGAGAGGGAGAGAGAGAGAGAGGGAGAGAGGGAGGGAGGATGTTCTAGGAATGGACAGTTTCTGATGGAGAAGATAAAGTGCAATCCATCCTACCAACTTGTTCCTGCTATTTGATGTCCAGAGGATTGGGAGTTAGGAAAGCCTGAAAAGGAGAAATCCCCTTGACTTCAATCAAAAGCCAAAAGAAATTCTCCAACATATGAATACAGAACCTCAGGACAGAAGGTAATAAGGACTGGAAGACTTGGCAGATTTTGGCAGTTAATCTAGATTAAAAAATTGAAATCCCAGAGGGGCACAAAATCTACAGTCTCCTATGACTGATGGTAAATAAGAAGAGATGCACATAATACCTCTAGATTCAAAGGGGGAGGAAAGGAGAAATAATTAACGGAAGAGCTGAAACTGTCATGAAAAAAACCCAGCAATACTCAAGCCAGAAACACCTGTTATATAAACACTGAACAGATGTCTCTGTTTATCCGAACTAAGAAAAGAACAGTCCAAGTCCATTGACTTGAAAAAGTAGGAGTAAGAGGTCTAGGATTAAAACCTGAAGCAAGTAGGGATGCATACACAAACATATGCATTCGTAGTTTTATTTTTGTGTTCTGCGGTAGACAGAACTTTTGCACATGTATGACTCTTAACTGCAATAAAGTCGATAACTAGTCATGTCTGTGAAGCTTCTGTTGTGAGCAAATCTGAATACAGGGTTCAATGTCTTGAGTGTAAAGAATTATTGCTACGACTGATGTCAAGTCTGACCAGTTATTTGAAAATCTCAACAAGAATGCACATTGGATGATCCAGCAGTCTTTCAAAAAGGGTCCTTAAAAGAGATTGCTCTTAAACTTGTCAATCAAAAGGCAATTTGTTGTTTAAAAGACAAGATGGGAGAAGAGGAGAAACACGGCAGGATTCTAAATGGAACATAATATTATTTGAACATTCTTCTCACTACTCTCATGACATTTGGGGAAGTATACTAAGTAAATGTAAGAAAATCCTGAGACTTGAAACATATATTAAATATACTCCTGTAAGACTACTCGGCCAGTCTAACAGATATGGAGAAGATGGGTTCTGATATAATTAAAAAAACGGGCTACATTAAATAACAGAAACTAGCAAAAAAAATTAAAATTTGAAAGCTAGCTTAATTCTTCAGGTAAGACTACCATTGCAACCAGGTATGTTCAAGAGTCAAGATTTAAATTGGCTCACAGTCATGGTATAGAAATGTCCTACATTATTCAGGTGGTAAAAACAACAGGAAGTGTAAATAATTTCAATAGGTATCCATTCCTAAAAAATTGTCAACAAAATATAAATAAGATTCAAGGTAACTAAGTGTAAAATGAAGCAAATAGAAGTAAAATAGCCGATATACTGGTGGGTTCTGAACTATCAACAATTGACCACTAAGGAATTTGACTTCTAGACAGAAAGCTTGATGAAAATATTGTGGCCGCTGTCAAAAGGGTAAATTCTGAATTAGAGTTAATTAGAAAAGGATTCTAATAGAATTGCCAATATAGTAATGTCTTTATAAAGAGCAATAATATGATCACATTTGGAATGTCATGCATAGTTTTGATTATAGCACCTTTAAACAATAATATTATAAAATGAATGAGCCAAGGTGGCACAGTGGTTAAAAGCAGCACTGCAACTACTTCAGTGACTGCTAGTTCAGCAGTTCAGCTGTTCAAATCTCACCAGGCTCAAGGTTGACTCAGCCTTCCATCCTTCTGAGGTCGGGTAAAATGAGGACCCAGATTGTTGGGGGCAATATGCTGAACTCTGTAAACCGCTTAGAGAGGGCTGTAAAGCACTATGAAGCGGTATATAAGTCTAAGTGCTATTGCTATTGCCTGCCTGCCTGTCCTACCTACTTATAATGGGGCATAGAAGGCTAGAGCAGGAAATATAGCTACTGTATTTGTGGGACTGTTAATTAAGAAAAAAGGTTGATTAAAGGGGAAAAAGAGAAATTTATGACAAGTTATACATAATACGCATGAATTAAATACAGATTTTCCACTACACTTTCCTTTTCATACTTGACAAGTGCTGAATGGCAAAAAATATATATGACAGATACATTGAAAGCGCTCTTTATAGACCATATAATGAATTTACTTGACGGCGACCAAGATGGCTTTTAAAAGTGGTTTAGATAAAATTCACAGATGATAAAGATACCAATGAGCTCTAGTCCTGCTGGTTATAGAAACGGCAGCATCAGTAGTAATGACAAATGTCTGCAGCAAACCAAGTTTGTATTAAAATTATGACAGAGATGTCATGACACAAATCCAATCCTTACATACTTGTGTCTTGTTATCAGATGCAAGTAAGTTGTAATGTTCAAGTCATGATGACATCAAGATGGAGATCATGAACATCACTTGCCATCCTTTTTCTCATGCAGACTCGGTGAAAGGGGTTTTCCACAGAAATCTGGTTAGCAGGATTTTGGAATAAGATAAGACTTTTGCTATAATCCTGTTCTAAGAGAAGTTATTTCCAAGATGTTCTGTAGTCATTTATGATCATACATAGAGTTTGTAACTCAACATTAGTGCATTTGTCACAATATTTTTTCTACACATAGTTTTGTGTACTAATGATGGAAATGATGTTGACATCACTTCTGGTATAATCTGCTTGTTTGACTATAAACCAAAGGTCTTCAAACTTGACAACTTTAAGACTTGTGGACTTCAACTCCCAGAATTCTCCAGCCAGCTATGCTGCTATAAACGTTACCTTTTTTAAAAAAAGATATTCAAAATGGGTCTTATTGAATCTCTTTTTCGAAAGAGATTAATGCCTACATGTTTCCTAAGTAGTCATTCCTTCGATGCCAAAATCATTAGCAAGCTAAAGTTGTTTGTTTTCCAGAAATCACAAGACAGTATTTGCTGAGGCCTTCAGTAATCAGAGGACTCCCTTAACATTAGTCCTTCCAACTGGCTACAATTAGCAGCAATTGTTCTGAGGGAGCTGAGGTCATTAGCTGCCACCCTTACAAAAGCAATGATGCCTTCAGGAGGAAGGATCGGTGGCACACCTTACTCCAGGGACCAACTCTATGCTCTGAGGGCTACATATGAATAAATCCATCATTAACCCTTAGTTTTATAGATATTAAGACAAAGTTAATACTTCATGTTTGTGGGCACATACAGTATGCATAAGGGTAAAAGCTTCTTGCTTCCAAATATCAGATATGAAATAAACTGCTCTTTGCCACTGCTCCTATTAACCTTTCTCAAGCCAAATAGTAACCTTGCTCTACTCAGGAGCACATTTAGCTGTTCCCACAATACATTATCTGTTGAAATAAATATGGAAATCAGGCAGAGCAAGTCAGCCAGACTGAAATAAATTCATCATTCACAGGCTCTCAGGGGAGGAAAACCATGGTTGCACCCCCCCCACCCCCCAATGATTATTTCTGAAGGAATGGCAGTATCACTAATGAGGCCAGTGCTCCATGACTGCTGATTATAAATGACCTAAAAAGAAGAAAAGGTGGGGTGGAGACAGGAGGGATGTCATGTCTGGATAACAAGGGGAGGAAAAACAGGGACAAGAACCAATTGCTTGCCTTATGATCTAGAAAAATCCTGCTTGACTCCACAGCGGTGGGAGGGCAGTTGTGGTTTCCCTGCTGATTATGGGCAAAACCAAAAGATTAAGTTCAAGTACTGCTTTGAAAACTAAGAAAGCAAACCATGCCAAGCTCACGCTGAAAACATTTTTCTCCTGAAAACAAATGTAATTCAGTTTCCAAGCAGTAGCCTGGATTTCAATTTTAAAAATGCAAATGTACTCAGACTGGCAGAAAACAAGGTCAGGACTCAAATAGGAAAAGCCTCACTTTTATGAATAAGACCTTATAAGGATAGAAATACTTCATAGGATCATCTATTCAACGATTCCCCCAGGACAATTTACTCTAAGCTGCCCAATTAAGTTTTCTAGTGAAGCCAAAATAAGTCTGAAGAAGAGGGTTTTAACGATATTTTAAGAGGACCATTCAAGTATTTTGGTTATCATGCAGTTGTAACACAAAGCAACTTGATTAGCTAAGAAGGCAGCATTTTCACAAATATTTATTTTTTCCCATGTACCATATTTTTCGGAGTATAAGACGCACCGGAGTATAAGACACACCTTAGTTTTGGGGGAGGAAAATAGGGGAAAACAATCTGCCTACCAGGTATTCATCTGGCTAGCGTCCTTAGTCTGGTCAGCTTCAACACATTATTTTATCTCCTGGTTAGGACTTAAAAAAACCTTCTGAGAGAGTAACAATGAAAGAGCATGCAAGCCAGTAAGAGCTGGGAAGATAGTTAGCACCTGGTTAGGGCTAGAAAAAAACTTCTTCGGAGCAAGTAGAACAATGAAAAAAAAATTCTGCAAAGACTTAGGGCTGGAAAAACATTCTTTGGAGAGAGTAACAATGAAAAAGCCTGCAAGGTAAGAGCTGGGAAGATCTGTTAGCACCTAGTTAGGGCTGGAAAAAAAAAAGCTACATTCGAAGTATAAGACGCACCCAAATTTTCAGCCACTTTTAGGGAGGAAAAAGGTGCGTCTTATACTCTGAAAAATACGGTAAGTTGTGTCAGATCAATATAAACTGATCTACAGTGACTGGTTTGTCATTTTAAACTGGACTAGGTTCCATGCCACAAATAATTAAGGTCAGATATTAATAATGCACCGCTGCCTAAAATGACAACTGTTCATACAATCCCTCCATAACTTTTAGAAACATTTATTACATCTTGATACTTTATTGTGCTCTTAGCTTCAAGTGTCTCCTTGGTCCACACTGTTGAAATCACTGAGGGGAGAGGAAATCTTAATGATATTATGACACACATAAAGTGATCTTGGATACTATGTAGGGGAATAATTAAATATGTATCTGTAATTGTCTGTGGCAGCCAGTCATGTATCAGTGGACATGACTCCTTTCTCTCCCCTGCTGCATCTAGTGACCTCCAAACAACCTCAAGGGACTCCAGAGAGGTCAGTTCCTGGCTGACAAAATTACTCTTCTTGCTATCAGATTTATAGTAACAGAAACATTATACAGGGGAAAAAACCCTAAGACCCAATGTCTCTTTTTAACAGGTTCAACTTCGATTGCAAAACAAAATGGTTATTGTAATCTGAATTATGGTTTTGGATTATATCCACCATCATTTAACTATATATATATAAATCTGTCAGTTTCAGGGTTATTCAGTTATTTATTGTCCTGACAAAAATTGATTCTGGCCTTACTTCTTCATGAGCTTGCAAATTAAGCAAAAGAAATTGCACAAATGTTTTGCATTTTTGTGATCACCTTCATCTAAGATATTCCCTTTTTTTGGCATTTTCCTTAATATTTTTATTTTATATCCATTTTTGAACTGCAAAAAACACATTACAAAGACACACACACACACACACACACACACACACACACACACACACACACACACACACACTTCCTTCCATACACCAGGATGACTCGACAGGAAAAAAAAAACCATATATAACCCTTTCCTGGTGAAGAGCTGATAGGGAAGAGAACCTGGCCTAGAGGTTAAAACTACTGTCTTACAAGCAGACTGCCCAGGTTCAAATCTCACTAAGGGTATGGCTATCTGACGAGAGCAAAATAGCTTGAAATAGATCTATAATAGTCTCCCTTTATTTTCATTTATCAGCAAAAAATGTTACATACATACATACATACATACATATGTATATATATGTATATATATATGTATACACACACACACAAATCCTATATTATTTTGTCTATATGTCTGAGAATTACTAATTGTTCATTTATATTAAACAACCACTAAACAAATTTCTTCACCATACCTAATAACACCAAGTTTTTTATTATGAATCAGTTACAGAACAAAATAACTTCCTTCCTGGACAAAACTACCAAGATAAATGAGTGGCATTGGCAAGTCATCCATATTTAGGGCATAACATTATCAATCATCATAGGGCAATTTTAAAATCAACCACACAACTTCTAAGTTGTTCATTCCAACCAGGGAGAAAATAATGTTGGAGAGACATCAGTTAAATCCTTCCTTTCTTAGAGCGGTGAGCATAAAACCCAGATGGTCCATCTAAGTCAGTGATAGCGAACCTTTTTTTCCTCGGGTGCCGAAATAGTGTGTGTGCGCGCTATCGCATGCACGTGCATGCCCATACACATAATTCAAAGCCCCCCACTCTCCCCTCTGCGCATGCGTGCCCCCCACTCTCCCATTTCCCGACTTCCAGTGGGCCCAGTAGGCCCATTTTTTGTCCTCCCCAGGCTCCAGAGGCTTTCTTGGAGCTTGGGGAGGCAAAAACGCTCCCTCACGCCACCCCGGAGGCCCCCCGGAGGCCGAAATCACCCCCCAGAGTCTCCGTGTGAGCCAAAAATCAGCTGGCGGGCACACACATGCACACTGGAGCTGAGCTAGGGCAATGGCTCGCGTGCTGGCAAATATTGCTCCGTGTGCACCTGTGGCACCCGTGCCATAGGTTCGCCATCACTTATCTAAGTCTTTCCCAAACTGAGGATGGTGGGTCACAAGTAGCATCACCCCCACCGGCCATTGTCCAACATACCTGGATAATCAAAGGTTGGGAAAGTGATTCCATTGCTGTTTCTTCCTGGAGTATTCTAAGGATTGTGATCTGAGGCTGCAGCTTAAAAGAATACGGTCAAAACAGACAGCTAAACTAGTGTCATGTCAATTGGTAACAAGGTCCCTGCCATTTTTACTAGCGTTAGGTACTTTACATATAAAAACAAGCCACCCAACGCTGCTCTCCACAAAGGGCCCATTTGTCAACACAAATAAATATGTTATGTGATCCCTGCAGTTTCGTCTAGAAGTAGAAAGTCATATTTCTTACAGTTTAACAACCACTCTCTAGTAACTGCTAGCTAAAAGATTCTGCTGTGTTTTTAAAGCATAAAAAATAATCATCTTCACAGAGAACTGAAAACTGAAAGCAAGCAAAGCGAGGGAGAGAAATTGGTTCATTTGATGGGTGCTAAGTCAAATGCCAAACAGACGCTGATCTTTTCTCCCTCAGACATCAAGATAGCAATATAAACAAAACAGCAGGGGGAAAAAAGGATCAGACTGCAGATTCTTATCGTACTATATTAAGGAAGACTGTATTTCAGGAGTTTGAAAACCCACTATATTATTTCCTTTTCTTAAAATAGCATCTTAAAGTTATGATTATTATATTATTTGAAAATCAATTAAAGAGGGACATTGCACTAAGTATTTTTAAAAATCAAGATGTTTGTTGATGCAACATTGACCCAGGAATTGAGAGGACGATAGATCCAATGGTGTTAACGTAGATTCTAGAAAATCAGAAATATGCTGGCTTATTATTTAGGAGTTTCTGCTAACTTTTATATACTGAGTAAATTGGCATTTGCCTTAAGGGATTGCAACTTAAAGGGCAGAGAATGTTTCTGAAACAAGACAGAGTAGATCAAAGACACAACATACCAATGGAACCACTACGTTTATTTCATGGAGTTAATATGAAGATAAAATGGCAAAATGCCATTTTGGGCTATTTCATAGAAATATTTTTAAAGCATTTTTTTAAGCTCAGGCAATTAACATGGAATTTTGGTAATCTCCAGAACTGGATAGGAACCATTTCTGTTTATCCTGAACAGTTCCTGAATGCTACTGTTACTCCTAGGCCAGATTTCCTCATTCTAATACCTTCAATGGATCAAAGCAATAAAGGCAAGATTTAAAAAAAATCTTAAAAATTGTTTTGATGTACAGTTCCATCACCCAGCCAATTAATAGGAACAGCAATCTAAATGGCATTATTCTGGACGTCTAATGAGATGAAGTTGAGAGAAAGAAAAAGATACCAAACAAATAAGGAAAAGAAAGTTGGAAAGCAATGGAAAGTATGAACAGGGAAGATTGAGGAATGCATAAGAGGAAAAGAGTTCAGATTTGGAAATAAGTGACTTTAGATCAGAGGTCTTCAAACTTGGCAAGTTTAAGACTTGTGGAATTCAACTCCTAGAATTCCCCAGCCAGCTATGCTGGCTGGAGAATTCTGGGAGTTGAAGTCCACAAGTCTTAAACTTGGCAAGTTTGAAGACCTCTGCTTTAGATAGTCCTTCAGAAAATTCATCATATAAAATTAGAGTGGAAGAATCAAATTTTAGTCCAATTTGTAATAAAAGTAATCAGTAGGCACACAAAAGGAATTTTCAAGCAGCTGCCACTTCCACACAGCTCACTTACACTTTTAGATGTCTAATGAAGAACCTTTCATCATGGAGTCCCAAAGGTGGTTTTTTCAAGAGGCAACTGGACTTTCAAGAGGCCATCTATGTCAAAATTGAACAGCTCTCTCTCAACAGAGGGAGTGGGTACGACATCATCTATCCCCAATCTACAACACAATCCTTTCAACAGTTCCAAGAAGGCTCCACACCAATTTGCACCACTCAGGTGACCCTGATGACACAGATAAACGTCCAGGTGACCTTAACGACCTGCTATAAGAACGCAAATGACCAGCTGTCTGCAAGGAATATAAATTCTTCCCACCATCCAGTCAGAGCTGAAGAAGCTTCTTGGATGAGAAGTGAAAGAAGTGATGAGATGTCTTCAAAGAAAAAACAGAAAGTCCAGTTGCCTCTTGGGAAAAAAAAAGCACCTTTGGGACAACCATGACCTGGCTGACTGAGAATCTCCATAGACACTTCGTCATGGAGAAAATCTATCTATATGGTCACCAAGTGTCTAAAACAGTGGTCCCAACCTACCTAATGCCATGCCCCCCCGCTGCCGCCCCCCACCCCGCCGCCGTGCCCCCCACCCCGCCGCCCCATTTGAGTTCTTTTACCCTCTGCGCATGCGCAAAGCGTTCTGCGCATGTGCAGAGGGTAAAAGAACCCAAATGGCGGCGTCCGGGCGAAGTCTCCCGACCCATGTGAAAGGGTCGTTCGACCCCCAAAGGGGTCGCGACCCCCAGGTTGAGAACCGCTGGTCTAAAATGACTTGACAGCACGTAATAAATTAATCAATGGAAAACCCTAAAAAGTATGAATGTTGATTTATTTCCTCCTACCTCTAAATAGGAAACCAACAAAACAATTGATCCATAGCAATTTTATAAGTACCACTGTTGCTTACACAAAAGATTACAAATGTAAGTTAAGTGTTTGGCACCCAACACCTCAAATAGCATATTGTTTCCATTATGAAATTGTGGATCAGTGGGTAGTAGATCTGTGCTCAAGTGTGTTGCCTTAAATGACAAAACCTGAAATTTGAAAATCCTAATGTCTTGGATATAAATCTTCATAGCAAAAATCAGTCTCACAGACAGAAGTTGCTATGAAACTACAGGGCTATACAATTTTAACTTGTAAGTACAGAATTCAGAAAATATTTCATAGTCTGCAAAGGTACTAAATTGAAATAAACATTGGAAATATATGGGAGGAAATATTTTCTGGACTCTATAAGGTTTCAATTAATTTATACTTTGATCCCACTTTTCTGGAGCATTAGTGGATGTTTAATAATCAACAGAAAAAGTAATGTTAATCATCTCATACTTCCTGTATTTGTGCTTCTGTGTTATACCCAAAGTAGGGGACTTGCAAATCTCCTTGTGGGGAGGGGAATATGCTTTTACAGCATCTGGATTTCATAAATTATTTCATGGACAAGATAAGCCTGAATTCTGGGTGTTCTATAAAACGTGCAAACATTAAGTGATAATTCATTCATGCTTCCTATTCCTCCTTCTGTTTATTAACCATGGATATTTATTAAAACCATCATAGTGATCACAGTTATAAATTTTCAGTACATAATATTAGACAGATGTCCAATTAAAACAACAGCCTTTTGGCTTATTGAACACTCACTAGTTTAAATATTTTTGTAAAGCAGGTTCATATTAGCACAGCGGTCCCCAACCTTTCCAGCTTGGCAGCCTGGTGCAGGAAGGATGGGCGTGTGGCAGGCGCATGTGCACGCACACAGCTCCATTGATGCAAGTGGCGGACGCACCACCCTCCACTCATGCGAATGGGGCTTCCCGCATGAGCGGAGGGTGCTTAAGTGGAGGGCACTTGTGCTCATGCGCAAGAATGGAGGTTCGCATGTGAACATCCTCCGGTCACGGAAGTGGAACTTCGTGTGCGAGTGCAAGGGTCCACCACACACGCTTGCCAACTGCTCATGCGGCCCGGTTTCGAACAGGCCGCAGCCCAGTAGTGGCCCATGGCCCATGGATTGGGGATGCCTGCATTAGCATATCAAATTATCCCACCTGTCTCCTTAGAACAGATACCCCAGCATATGTTCACAAAGCTAAATAAGGTATGTATGTGTCTGTATGCTTGTGTATGGTTTTTTGTATATGTATGTAATTATGAATACTAATGGGACTTGCTGTATTTGATAAGCATCTCTGAATGACAGTTCCACTGATATAAAAGAACAAGATTGCCAACATCCTGTCATTATTGGCTTATTCAGTTAAAAATTCATGTGAAAAAAGTGCGCCCATTTAGACACAGAGAAGACAACTCGTCTTTCATTACTTTCATTACCTTAAGAGTAGCCACCCAGACAAATCCCTATATGATTATAAATGCATTATTAATTTAACAATTCACCATTTAAAACAGTAAATGTGAGGTAGGGAGTAAGAATTCTGTATGGGAACATTTGTTGGTTTTTTATAACACTATATATTGCATGCTCCACACATGGTATTTAGCAATCTTTTCTGATCTGTTGCCTTCCAATTATTTTAGTCAACAATTCCCATCAGCCAGTCAACCCAGCAATTGAGAAAAACTAATATTGAGCCTCACATGTTTATTTTCCAGGCAAGCCCCTCTATAGTGAATAGAAGGAAATTCTGCCTTTATATAAGTGACATGCTAGCAAATGCCATTGAAACACCATCTTTTTTTATCACCTGCCTATGCATTGATCAAGAAAGATATTTTAGCCTGTTTGGTTGGTATGATCTATCAGCTATTGATCCTTTAGCACTTTCAAATCTTGCTATCTCAATTGTAATAGTTACTAAGAAGAGCCATTAGTGGTTTTCTTTTTTTTACCTCTCTATTGGATGATACTGAAATTTCATCTAGTCAAGCATTCTGTTTCTTGCCAATTTCCTTAAAAGTTTAAAATGAGGATAGGAAGGCAATTGCAATTGGTATTCAGTGGTTACTGCCTTTGAAAACATGATTACATACAACAGAAACAGATATCCGTAATTAAGTGGCATACTGGGATTTAAGATTTTAATTCTTTATATCAGAAGTGGGCAGACATCTGGCTAATGGAATATTATGTGATTGTAATTAAAACTCATGAGATTCACATACCAAAACAAGGCACCAATCCAGTGCAAAAAACCTACTTAAAATTAGAGAATTCCATATCAACATTTATTTAGTGGAATAGACTAATCTATTAATTTTATGCAAAAATCCATGCATTGTCACATGACACTTGATTTTAGCAGTATAATTTAGTGAATGTCCTTTATTATATCAACTGACATTTTGCTGATTTATTGCAAATCAACCAGTGATGTACCAATGCATCCTATTGTCCTATTATATAAATAATTACGATTTTGCTTTTAAAACCAAATTTTATCAACTTCACTGCAGTTGGAGACAAAGATTTGAAATTTCAGCGTAGGTCATCCTTTAGTGAAATATAGCTAGAAAGATGAATATTATATTTTAAAAAATCAGGACATCTAATCTTATTTCCCCTTTAGCCATCAATCATGTCATTTAAAACAGCCATTTTGGAAGGTAACATTTAGAAATGGCTTCTGGATCATAGGCATTTTTTTCCCTTTGCTATTTGCAGAAAAGCCTGGAAATATTAAATTCTCAAAGTCCAGGTCAATTTTTAAAAATTCTTAAATAGCTATTCTGTCATTATGTTATGTTCGGGAGTTGGGCGGCATAGAAATCCATTTAAATAAATAAATAAATGCTGTTCCCTACATATATATTTGTATTCATATTAGCATAAGAAACTTGCAAAACATTTTAAAGGAAGGGCATGAATAAGGCTTGGACAAGCATTGCCAAAGGTGTCCTGTCCCAGACAATCAGGAGGGATGGCTTTTGTGATGCAAGGCATCTGAAGACACCATTTTCTCAAGGAAAAATAAGTTAACTCAAGTGTTTATAGCAATGTAAAGAAAACACTATGTCTTTGTTCTGATGTGGTGAGACTGTGGTAAAAGTAGATTATTTTGACCATGGAAAAGACTTCCAATACACATCAGTTCTACTATTTGGGGACCTCATCAATCATTGGAGGATGATACAGAAAAGTAGGAATTTTATCTGACTGTACATCATTCCACCTCCTCACCGAAGCTGCCAGGAGCAACTGCCCTAAAGAAAAAGGAATGCATCAGTTCCGCAGATGATGGTGTCTTCTCAATTTTTTAAAGAACATAATTCCCAGTACAGCTTAAAAAAGGGTAAAATATTAAAAAATGATGCCTGAGATATTTTCTTTTCCCTTCTCATTTCTTTTTGCCATCTATATCATGCCTTTATTTGGATTGCAAGCTAAGAGATGGAAATATTCTGCTTTTATTATTTTAGTATAAGCCACTCTTAAACCTAATGGGATAAAGGATGGGTTACAAACCAAAAAAGAACAAAAAAGTTCCATTTTATTTTCTCCAGAACAAGTAATTTTGACTAATGGACTTCCTTTCTTACAATTTATTAAATATGAAGTTTTGTCTCTTGTCCTTTACTACACACTTTAAAAAATATGTATATGTGTGTGTGTGTGTGTATATATATATATATATATATATATATATATATATATATATATATATATATATATATATATGTATGTATGTATGTATGTATGTATGTATGTATGTATGTATGTATGTATGTGTATATATACATATGTGTGTATGTATATACACACACACACACACACACACACACACACACACACACACACACACACTTTTCAAGTGGTTCTTAAAAGAAGCCACTAATAAGAAAATACAACATTTAAAACATGTAAATACAATTACCTATTTGTTATGCTGGTCTATGACCATAACAAAGATTTGATTTGATTACCCGTTTTTGGGGGGGAACACAACTCCCTCAAGTAAAACAATAGCAGAGATGTCTTAAAATACTATAAATTATCAGAACATTTAGGTAACTCCCATTGTTCAAATATCCATGGCTCCAGACCAAGGAGTATGGGTGCCTTAATAAAATAGTTGGGGATTTTACTGCCTCCTATGAGAGTAGGGAAAGCTTTCCCTGCTGGGAACAACTTTAGGTTTTCTGTATTTTATAATTGTTTATCAGTAGAAACGACTGCATCCATTCTATTTGCAATCTATACTGAATTCATTCAGACACAAACATTATACAAAATAGGTTGAGCTGATGTTTGCTGCAGAAGAATTTCTGCTAATCTTGAACCGAGTTCAATATTTGATTAGTACACTTCCCTCTTATTTTTGTTCAGGTATAGTGAACTGAGAGAAGACATCAATTGAGCACTCAGGAGCTCCATCTCTTGCCAACACCACTCAAAAAAGTATTAGCTTCTCACAAACAATTGCATGTTCAACACATCTATCTAGAAACAGGAAAGCCTAACAT
The DNA here is from genome assembly GCA_023053685.1 of Diadophis punctatus similis. Classification (NCBI taxonomy): domain Eukaryota; kingdom Metazoa; phylum Chordata; class Lepidosauria; order Squamata; family Dipsadidae; genus Diadophis; species Diadophis punctatus. The sequence goes on from JALIGW010000006.1 coordinate 44,373,471, forward strand.
GAGTTAGGCTTTGTGAAAATTGGCTTCCACTCAGACCCACATATTATCAATGTCTTGGTTTAGCCAGCTTTGCTCTAGCAATTATTTGCACATAATAATCCAGACATAAATGTCTGTAGGACAGCTTATATTGCTAGAGCAATGTTGGCAAGGGTGCTTATGACATTCACAGCAATTACATAGTGAACACTCTGGATTTATAAGACCTGAATGGGAGTCCTGCAACAATTGATATGACTTTAAATTCAATTCCTTTACAGAACCATGCCACAGCACTCTTGACTGTTGATGAGTTAAGTTTCCATTAAGATAAGGGATACTTTCTCTTCAGCCAGACATATCCCTCATCCTCATTCCTTTCAAAAAGCGGACATATTCTTGAAAAGGTCAGAAAGACAAATTTGTCTGCTTTTTCTTTGTTTTTTTCCATGCAAAGTGGTGTTCTGCCATTATACTGCAAAAAGGGTCCAACCTGCAATTATTAGTTAGCATGCAGAAAGATCCAATCTCCAATGACCACTATCAAAGACTATTGAATAGCAAATTGGGCAATGTTAGTAAATAATCAAGACAAGATAAGCAAATATCCTGCTTTAGAGTAAGAATGTTCCATCTCTGTATATTTCAGATCTAAGGGTCATGTTACAAAAATTTATACTGTTCATTCTTGGCAGATCTTTTCCTTTGACAAAAATCCTTTGCAAATGTGTCAAGATACTCTTTGAACTTACAATGACAGAATATCCTTTATATTCTAATACATTCCATGTTCTAAGTATCTCTCTTCAAGTTATCAAAATATATTTTAGAAAAGCCAGAAAAGATATTCAGAGATGTTGGTTGGGTAGTTGCCTATTGCTTCCTTGGAGTTTACAGCTCCATAGAACAAATGATAGCCGCTTTTACTGAATATTAATGAGAAGTAACAGGCAGATACAGCATTAATTCTTTTGAAAGGATTTCCTATGCATATAACTTGTCCAGTACCAGAATATACTCTTCCCTTCTGTTCCTTCTCTGTCTTTTTCTTCTCTCTCTCTTTCTTCTCTCTCCCCCTCCCTCACTCTTTGCTGTCAACAAGATCGCCCTATAACCGTGATGGCGAACCTATGGCACGTGTGCCACAGGTGGCACGTGGAGCCATATCTGCTGGCATGTGAGCTGTTGCCCTAGCTCAGCTCCAGCGTGCATGTGCGTGCCGGTCAGCTGATTTTTGGCTCATGCAGAGGCTCTGGGAGGGCGTTTTCGGCCTCCGGAGGGCCTCTGGGGGGGTGAGGGATGGCGTTTTCACCCTCCCCGGGATCCAGGGAAGCCTCTGGAGCCTGGGGAGAGCAAAAAATGGACCCACCGGAAGTCGGGAAACAGGGGAGCAGGGGGGGTCTTGCGCGCATGCGTGGGGCAGGGCAGCATGGGGGGGTCATGCGTGCATGCGCAAGGTGTGGGGCGCATGGAGGGGATTGAATTATGGGTTTGGGCACGTGTGTGCGTGCGATAGCAGGCACGCGTGCACTTTCGGCACCCGAGGAAAAAAAGGTTCGCCATCACTGCCCTATAACAAGCATTTTGGGGATAACAGTTGAAATCTATTACATGCAAACTAACATTTGCAAGCCAGATCAGTAAAGTAACTTCTCTTTCTTGTTCTCCAAATCTCTCTTGACTTCAATAGTTATATGTTCGTCTCTTTTCCCCCCCATCACCATATAATCTGGCAGAAAGAAAGAATGCAATATATGCTTGCTCAGTCATCTGAGTTGTATCTTTGGACCCCATGGAGCAGCAAAAGGAACAACTCCTGATGTTTTCGCCAAAGATTCACCTCATCAGTACTACCTGAGGAAATGGGTGGCTTGGCAAATTAGTCATCAGGGGAATCCTTTCATCGCTACCATATTGTTGCCAAGAGAATACTGACCACAACAGAGGAGAAAAAGCAGCAGCAACTAGCTATTACAACAATAACAGTAATAACAATAGCAGTAGTTTATCATTAATTGGGAGGAAAACTAGCAATCTTGACCGCACACATTTTCCCTTAAAAAGTTTCCAGGCAGCACTGTTTGAGAAAATGTCATGGCATAGGTGCCTCATTCCCTCATACTTTCTTTTGCTACATACTTTTTTAAAGACTGACTCTAATTTTTACACAGAGGAAACATTTTGCCTTCAAAATGAGCAAAGCCAGCTCTGTTGATGCCAAGTTCTGAATAGTTAACTTGTTATTTAAAGATTCACTTTTTGAAAGCTTGCTGATGTATATTAATGGGCTGACAGAGAAGGAAAATTGAGAGATACTAATTTATGCAGGTGTTCAACCAGCTGCTGCAACTGCATTTCAGTTTCTTAGAACTGAACTGCATAAAAACAGTGTCTTTTTGACATATTTTATTAAGGATGGATTGATCTTTCAGTCTCTCATCATAAAATAGGTTTCAGGGGGTTGGTTAAAGCTATTTCTAGGTTTGATAAACTGGGGCATATTCTTATCTGAGAAACTATTTTGTTTATATTGGCTTATAATTTTCTGGCATTCTAATTGCTGCAGAATTTAAGAATCATGGAATCATGGAATAAGCCTGCCTAAGTTTTTAGAATTGTTAGTGAGAAACTATGGATAAGTAGAAGGATCTATCTGTAACAGCCAGTTAATAATATAATGTATTGCAGTTGTTCTCAACCTTTTCTTCACCATGCACTCCCTTTAAATACTGTACCTTTTGTGGCCATGGACCATGGCCACAGATCCCCCAGACCAGTGGCAGGTTGCCCTCTTACCGGTGCCGGTGCGCTGCGCGCGCATCTCCAAGTTTCGTGGGGGCGCGTGCTCACTACGTGCCCGCGCCCCCTCGCACGATTTTGCTTCTGCGCATGTGCGAAAGCAAAATCGCGCCTAAATCTCACGACGGGATGCGCGCGCGTGCAAGATTTCAGCGTGATTTTGCTTCCACGCATGCACGGAAGCGAAATCTCACTGAAATCTCGCGCAGAAGCAAAATCGACCCAAAATCACCGGGGAAAAATGGCGACGCGCGCGATTGTCTGGCAGAGAGGGCTCCGAAGCGGTTGCGCAATCCATTGCTCCCTACTGGAGCTGTGCACTGGGCAGCTCCGGCAGGAACCCACCTCTGCCCCAGACTTAATTCAAGATTTAAATAACATTTCTTCAAGCCTTTGCAGATCCCCTGTGATGACGTTGTGCCCCCCCAGGGGTCCACGGACCAAAGGTTGAGATTTAATTTATGATGTATTGAATGCACTAATTTTGAGCAGGAATTCTCTATATGATTTAAAGCATAAAGAGCATTTGACTTATCTTCAGCCTTTTAAATTGGAGGATGTACTTTTAAGTTAGAAAATTTACAATAAGGGATCCATTATTATTTTAAAACTCTGCTGTATATCTTCCTCTTCTGCTTGTATCTTTAAAATGAAAGGAAAACAGAGACCACCTAGCTATAGCTGTAAGAAGAAAGAGACTTTCTTTACATTTATCAGGTACATATAAAATAAGGATGGATACAGTTTGTTATAAAGAGCTATGAATAACTGAATTCCCTTCATTATAAAATTTGTATGTATATGTATATACAGCTTTAATAAAAATAATAATGCATTATGCATTATAGATTCTATTTCTCCAAACCATATTTTGGTGCAAGATCAAAAATTTCAAGTGGTCTTTCCAAAGTCGTCCTGCTGACATGACATATTGGATTATTTTTAGACCCCATCCCAGTGATGGGTTCTAAATCCCATGCGCGCGCGCAGAATCTTCTGCGCATGCACAGAAGCGTCCGGGGTGGGTGGGCGGAGCCTCCTGCCACTGCTGCCACTGGTTCATAGAAACAGGCCGTACTGGTAGCAACCCATCGCTTCCCCATCCCAACTATTTTCAGATATCTTGGGTCTACTTATAGGATGGGAGCTGTACTTCAACATATCTGGAAAGCACAAAATTGTGGAAGACTAATTTAGAGCTTTTTTTTGTGCCACGATAACACTTCCATATATGAATATAATGCCATTATAAAACCTAATCACAACTTCAATAGAAAGGATTATTTGGGGTAATATTGTTAAAGGGATAGACTTTTCTTTTTTACCCTGTTATTAGTTGCTAATAGCATTCAGAAAGATACCATATTTTTTGGAGTATAAGACGCACCGGAGTATAAGACACACCTTAGTTTTGGGGGAGGAAAACAAGGAAAAAAGGCCTCTGCCTCCCAGCAATTTGCCAAACAGCAAACAGCAAACAGTACAGATGATATACACTGTTTGCTGTGTATTTCTGTGCATGTGTGTATGACCCATAAAAATAGCAAAGAATTGGAGAAATGTACATTATGGCAGTATATTAATGCCATAAAGTTTTCTTAAATGTAGTCACACTAACTCCTCCCAATTATTTAAATAGATCTACTCCAAACATGACTAAGTCAGGATTTAACTCAGCTGCCTTATCTTAATATTAAACAGGACACTGTTACATTTCAGATTATACTTTTACAGAACTTTAAATTTGATGTGGCTTTCTGGAAGTATAGTTATTCTCTGCTATTTAAAAGAAGATACAATAGCACTGGGCCTCTTCAGATCAAGCATCTATTTTTAAAAGCTTCTTCATTTTGTTAAGTTGTCCAGAACAATAAAAAAGCAGTCTTTAAAAAAAGTCTAATCATTTGAACATTCTATAGACATTTATAATTATTGACTTACCTCCTTGCAGTTTCAGCAGTCCAACATTGCCAGCAGTCCACCTCCCGGCAATTTGCCTCCTTGCTGCTAGTTTCACTTTCAATTCTAGCACGTGGCCTGTCTGTGCTGAATCAGCTGTAGGTCGGGAGGCTGATAATCAGTTTCTTGTGCTAATCAGGCTCTGCACTGTTTGCTGCAAGGAGGTAAATTGCTGGGAGGCAGAGGCCAAAGGGTGGGTGTGGCTGGGTGTGGCTACATTTGGTGTATAAGAAGCACCCAAGTTTTCACCCTCTTTTGGGGGGTAAAAAGGTGCGTCTTATACTCCGAAAAATACGGTAACTCTTAATATCTGGTCTACATGTAGTCAGAAAATGTTTATAAAACTAATTTAAGACTAGAAACAGAATGCCTTACATTATTCATTTACCTACAATATTGTACCTGCTATACTGGTAAACTACCCAGGAAATAAGGATCTTTTTAATGTATAGTTGTTATTAGATTTGTAAGATTCAATCTTTTTAAACATAGCTAAATTTTGTTATACTTCCTGTAAAATTTATGTAAAAGACTTTTATTATCTAATGATGAACTGATCATCAAGTATATTATTTTTTTACTATATTTTTTATTTTTAATGTGCTTTTGTTTGCTATTCTGGTAAATGGTCATAGTAAAACTATTCATTCATATTCATACCAACAAGACAAAAATGTTCATGATATATTTATTACCCAATCCTACAAATGGAATGATTTTGTCTTGTTTATTAATCAACCCACAAATTATTTAGGATTATACAGACAGAAAATGCTATTTAGGCTACTGAATATAACCCCCTGCATAGCATATTTTATAATATAATGACGACTGCAATGGTATATCTTTCCAATCTAGCCAGAGACTGAAAATTGCTCTGAAAAAACATCAAATGGAAATTAATTAGCACAGTAATATCAACCCAGACTATTTTACCAGGATTATATTCCAAGAAAACATCACTGCCATTATTCTACCATGTCTATGTAGCAATGAACAAGACTGTATGTTTGGTTCCTAATTAAAAACAACAACATTACATTTATCCTTCTTTTTAATGATTAAAACACTTCTGTGAATGATGCAAAGATATTGTTAGCTTTTCTGAACCTCACAGAATACAAACACAAGGCAAGACAAATAGGCACATCAATCAATAATTAGATGCTCAATTCCCATGTGACTAGAATGGAAATTCAGGGTCCTTTGTCCATTCCTTTTGTAAACAATCTAGAAAATGTATACAGATGTGTACATCAGAAAATGGCTTAGCTTGAACGAGTACAGCTCCGAAATACCTAGAGCCTTTGCCTATGATATAGTGGATACAAATTTATGGGTAGGCTCAAAAACAAATCTTGATAAAAGACTACGGCTGAAAAAGGGAAAAGGATAAGCTTTTAGCCACATAAAACTGTAAGCTGCTATTTAGTACTGTTGAACATTCACTTGTACACTTAACTAGAATATATTTCAGAATACAAAAAAGCTCCGGTAGAAATAGTCTTCTATAAATATTTTGCTCATTTGCTTACTTTGAAAGAAGCTGCTGCCAGTTCAGATCTTAGTTGTTTGATCTATTTTCTCCAAGCATGTGTGCTTAGTAAATTACATATTGTAAGCAACCTCAGGGGGCACAGTCCCATCCTAGTTAATTCATTTTCTTGCATTTTGATGGGGAGCACAACAGCATGGAATAATCCAAAAGTAGCCCCCAGTTGCTAAGTTTTTAAGCCATTAGTTGCTGCTGATTTTCAGCAGATATGCCACTTCTGTCCTGCTTAATGATTTAATTTTAAATATTAATGATGGATGGATGGCTTTGTGTATAGAGATGACAATATCTACCGCTGCTTCTCACTAAGGTCCTACTAAAAATGCAAGAGGAATTGTGCAAGAGCTACTTACTGGTTTAAAAAATGTTAATCAACTTTTAAACAGCTATTACCCAACATGAATCTAGAATACTGTAAACCATCCGAGAATACATAAAAAGGCAAGTGAGTGCAACTGGAATCTGCACAAAAGCACAAAGCAATTACTTTATACCATACACGTTTTTTTAAAGTTTGTTTTGTTTTGTTTGAAAAAGCAGGACTGGCCAATATGATGCCCCAAAACCTTTTCTGTATTTTCCTAAGCTCCCTGTAACCAAATATTGCCAAAAATTGTGGCATACGTTTGCTTCATCAAAGTCCTAAAATAGATTTCATGCAAAACATGCTTCCCACCTGTGCTCCCTATTCCAAATTCTGGAAAAATTGACAGATATATGCATGCGTGCATGCATGCATGCGCGCGCACACTCATTCACACACACACACACACACACACACACACACACACACACACATTCAGGTTTGTGATACAGAATGCCCAACCTGCTATAGCCTTTGGCCCCCATTTCTTATTGACTCCCCAGTGTTGCTTTAAAGCATTTTTGTCTCTGTTCTTCAGCTAAACCCTGCCAATGCCAGAATTATATCCATGGATGGAAAAAGCCCACTTTAAAGTAGGAAATGCTGTTTCAGAAGCAACATTTCTCTCCATTTTGCATGAAGAATCAGTCTCTACTACTCAGAGAAAGGAGTTTTGGCTTGATCTGCCTACCTCCCAGCTGCTATAAGCTGCTATAGTACCATACTAACAAAGAAGCCCACATACAGAATTGTCAGTAGGCTAGCAGTAAGGACTTGGAAGGCACTGGAAGCTTGCCAGTGAAGGGACAGTGAAAAATGACATAATGCTGGCAAATTATTTTCTTTAATTTTCGTGAAACTCAGGAAGGGATGTGCTTTTCAGGATGAACCTAAGGGGGCAAGGCAAGGCACTCAGTTTTGGCTAGCAAGTAAGTACTGACTGATGGTCAGTTCTCTGTTCTCAGCTATTAGGCAGAAAAGTTAAATGTTATTGGCTAGTGGTTTTCTTGAATTTTACTCTCAACCATAGATTGCAGGGGAGCCTCTGATCATCGATTGCTGATAGCTGAATCGATCTGAAAATAGTCTGAATTTGATCTTAGTGATATTTTCAATAGGATTCAGAAAGATTAGGAGGTGGCACAACAGGTCATCTGAAGTGCTCCCTGTGCTGCAAGAAAAGTGTGAAAAGTAATATTGCCCTGTAATGCATGTAATGTAGACAAGGTTCCTGTCAGGCCGAAGCCATTTTAGTTGGGGTCTTTGGCCTGCCACACTTTATAGTATTTTAATGTGCATTCCTTACTGTGGGAATTTGGGAGGGGGAATTGCATGAGGGCTGTCTGTATGTAGCCATAACAAATTCATTTTAGATAGTCAAAGTCATCCTTTGTCTTTGCACTCCTGCACCTGCACAGAAGGAGATGCGTGGATTCTGCCAGGTTGGCAATTGAAGATTGGTCAATGTGATGGACTTGGTGGTGTGGGGACAAGAGCTTGAACTTTCAACTGGGTGGCGAAACCCCGGGGACTTCAGATTCGGGTTTCTCCCAGATGTGCCAACATGGCCCTGCTAATAAATTGAAACTTTGAGGAATACTTTGCCTCACACTCTGATTTAGTTTTGGATGCTATTTGGAACCCTGACCGTTCCTTTTAGGCCAGTGACTCCAACTCAATACATGGATCCAACTTAAAGCATCGCCAACAGAAGATTGCCTAGACCAGGGGTGTCAAACTCGATTTCATTGAGGACTGCATTAGGGCTATGTTTGATCTCGGGGGGGGGGGGGGTTGTGGGGGCATGGCCAGGGTAGGCGTCACTTGTGTTGGGGGGGGACACCTGTAGTGGCAAAGTGCTAAGGCAGGACTTCCCTCAGACCCTACCTCTCATTATAAGGGAAACATTTCACCTTTTGTTTTCTTTTGCTAGCCCTCTGCCAGTGAAAAGGGAGCCCGGGGAAGCTGCATGCTCTGTTTTCGTTGGCAGAGGGCTGCAGGAGGCCATCATGGCCAAAAACGGGACCGGGCTCCGTTTTCGCTGGCAGTGGCACCGGGGCCAGTCCTTTGCTGTTTCCAGAGAGGCCCCGTGGGCCAGATGTAAACACCCCGTGGGTCGAATCTGGCCCGTGGGCCTTGAGTTTGACACCCCTGGTCTAGACTCTGCTTGAATACCACGAAGGAGGGGAGACATTACTTCTCTGAATAATTCTTTTGATAACTGAATTGCTCTTATTGGGGATTTTTTTTTTTTACCATTCAGTTAGATTCTGCCATATATTGTACCAGTGAAAAGTAGTTGCTTTATAAAAGATTCTTTGTTTTCTTATATGCTCTTTTTGGAGATAAAATGAGCTCCAAACAGATAAGCAAAACTATGACCTAGCAAATTAGGTCTTTGTGAGAAAGAACAAGATTATAAAGTATTCTATATGCTAAAAATAATTTAAAATGATTAACAATTATGCTGCAACGTGTTCCAAGATAATTATTGATAGCAATATTTAAAAGTGAATACAAAGATCTAGCTAATGTAAGAGTTAACATGGCACTGTCACTTCCTTAAAAATAAAAAATAAAGCCTCTTTATGGGAGGGAGTGTTAGATTTTCTGTGTTTGACATTCAATAGATATTGGCATGATTAATTCTTAGATGTAAACTTTTCTGAGATTGCCTTAAAGATATGATTAAAAAGTAAGCAATATATAAATAAAATATCAGTACAATGTAAATGAAAAAGTCCTCACATAGAACTCAAAACACCAGTTTTGAGTTGCCAGATTGTCAAATATCCATCAGATGTCAACTGAGAAAGACTTAGAAAGCTTATCAACATACAGTATATGGTATTGGAAATAAACACAGCAATGTTATAGTACAAGCTGAGTAATTTCCTAAATGCACTCGATACACAATAGTTCAATAAGGTAATGTGCTGGAGATATTACTGAAAAGCCTGAATTCAATTCAATTATGCAAAATTACTATCCAGTATCTCTTAGAGGAGGAAATAAATGATTGAAGGTCTTTCTTATTTCTTTATTAATGGTACTTTTATGCTGCTTCAATTGGATGAATCCATTAGCTTACAATTACAATAAAACATATAAGATATGACAATATAAATAATACAACCTATAAAGTCATAAACAATCAACCCAATTAATTCATAACATCATAATAAATAATATGCCACATACTTCCTAGGGTATCCAATTATTGGATCCTTAATTCTTCCTTGAATAAACAATTTTTAGTAATTTTTAATTATTAATAGTAAGGTTGCAGTTTCTAAGGATAGGAAAGAGGTAAGAAATGAGAAATAGATGATACTCACTTGTCTTTACAGTCTATTTTACAACCTATATAAATTTATAAAATTTAAGATTTTGTCTAAAATCTTAAAGGAACACTATGTTGCTGTACAGTTACAGTAAATAGCACACACTCATTGAAAAACATCATACTGTACATTTCCAATATAACTTCATTTACATCACTGCACTTTAACAAACTTCTCATTCTTTAACATCCACATTTTCTTACTGAGAAGATAATGTCCACAGGCAAGGCAAAGACGAACAAATGGAAACATGTACATCATTATCTCACCATACAAATACCACAATTTACATACTTGTACCAAACAATGTAATACAAGTACATCTTTTTGTGTGATTACATGATCAATATACTCATTTTGAGATTGTTATAGTTTGTTTTGTATGCCACTATAATGTTTCAATTTATACGAAAAAATATGTCTGTACCTAGAATTTCAGGGGAAAGAATAGCTGTAAAATATGCTCACTTTGTTCAGATTATTGTTAGATATTAAAAACAAAATTAAAACACAAATAATCTTTCACATACTTGAAAAGAGGTAAATTGACAAACTAGAGTTAAAACCAAGTGAGTAGCCAGTTTCCAACCCATCAATAAACAGAAGTTTATAACTTGAGAGGAATGTAGAATAAAGATCAGAATTTATTGTGGATTTTTTTAAAAAAAAACCCTGCAAAAGCATGATTGGGATCACTGCAAATCTTGATAGGCTAGGAAGGTCATACCCCTCAGCTCACCCATTTCTGCTCTTTCCCAACATCTGGTGTGGACATTGGGAAGGATAACATTGAAATGATCACAGAAATATGGTGCCCAGAGAGGCCTCATTTTGCAGCATTCTGCCAATTTTGTCTCCCTTTTGGATGGAGAAACAATCAGTTATCCTCATGGTTAAGGTGACCAGATTTTTTTTTAAGCGGGATACCATTGATGGGGGGCGGGCCCGCCTGGACGCCGCCATTTGAGTTTTGCCCTCTGCGCATGCGCAGAACGCTGTGCGCATGCGCAGAGGGCAAAAGAACGCAAATGTCGACATCCAGGTGGGTGGGGGGGAGGCGGGAGGCCTTTCCTCGCCTCCCGCCTCCCGTTCGTGTAGCAGAATGGTACCTGAGATTAATAGGTGCCTGCAGAGATGAGGCAGCTATTCAAGAGACATCCCCTGTGGCCGGCTGAAGGGATCTAAAGTGTAGTGATGTGCTATTTGAAAAGGCGCTGTCGTGAGCTGACAGGTTCCGTTGGTCTGCTAAAGCCCGGAAGTGCGGCTATGAGACGCCAATTAAGCCCAGCTGTAGCGCGGCTTAAGGAGGCGGTGCTGATGACCGCAGGTCTGCCGGCGAGCTTTCAAGTAGTGCCCCGAGCTGCTCGTCCGTAGGGAGCCTGATTACGTCTGCGGCCTCTAGAATGGATAGCGCTGCCGGCCTTTAGGACGACTGGAAACAGTCGTGTTTGCTGCCGTAGGACCCTGCTTCAGGGCTCGCTAGACCCCCGTGGTTTGTCCCGGCACTGGCTACCCTCCCCGGGGCGTGGCTGTCCGTGTCTGTGTCGCTTCACCTAGCGTCATGCCAGACGATCGCGGAGCCTACTGGGACGGAGGCGTAGGAGGGAGCCATGGCACCCATGGCTGCAGGGGGATGGGGGGCGGGGCGTCATGTGCTCCGCGGCCAGGCCGGTTTCATCAGGCCGTACCATGGCGTTCTTCTGCCTGCCTTGCCCTCGGAGCCCTTTAGAGGGTGGACGCATAGCATGCTGGGGATGCTGCCGACGGAGAAGAGCGAGGTACTTTGTGCAAATTCAAAAAGCGGGACTTTTTTGAAGGGACGCGGGATGCAGGACAATTTGTTTTAAATCGGGTCTGTCCCGCCAAAAGCGGGACATCTGGTCACCTTACTCATGGTCACTGCTTTGGATGGCAGGTTAATTGGGTGTATTATTTTAATCCCAATAAAAACTGGAATGTTTAAACCTAAATTAAATCCATTGCAAAGAGATTTCATTCACTAATAAGATAACTCCTTGTTCTTTAATCAGTTAAGAGTATTCTGAGAACAGAATTAGGGTGTGGTCCTTGAAGTATGGGTAATTGACATTATTCCCAACTAACCCTTATGGTTCTCAGAGGCTCTCTGGTTTTCTGGTTTCTAATAAAAAAAACCAAAATACAGCCTGTCAGCCTGATCTGCGGACCGCTGTTGCAACTGAATGAGGTAAAAAAGGGAAAGCAAACAGGTAATGCAAAGAGTGGTAATACTGGTGATATTAAACACCAGGAACAACTGTTGGAAAAAGCAGCAATTGAACTATATGTTGGCTATGTATTTATGAATAGTAAGGAACTTGTGCCAATGTCTAATTTTTGGAGAGATGTATAACAGGGAGTGCATATGTGTGCATAGGATGTGACTATGAATATTAAATGGGGAGGGGGAGTGAGAGACAGTGAGTGAGGGAGATAACCTGTATAGTTGAGACCTTAGTACAAAAGCTAGTATGACTGCCCAGAGAAATGTCTCAAAGCCAGTGAAATTTTATCTGATTTTCCCCATGTAAATGAAGAAATATTCTCATTGAAACAACATGGAAAGGGTAGATAATTTTTTTAAAGGAAGCTTTTGTTTCTATAGGAAAAGAGCGAAAAGAGGCCTCCTCCTTCCACAGGCCAATTTCTCTTAGATGCAGATCTTGACAAGCTAGCCCTGGGTGATTGAGTTCTTCCTTTCTCTCCTCTTCAGCCTTTTCACTGCTTCATTAGCATTAAAATCATACTCTTACAATACATCTGCCATGCAGATCCTTTCTAGCCAAAACAGCCTCTCTCAAGCTGTGACTGCATCTGCAGGTGACACCTGTGTTCCTTTTGAAGGCAACCTTGGGGAGAATAAATCCAACCCTTTTATGTAATGACAAAGCCCTTTTTAAGGTGAAAGATTTAGTATTTATCCAAATACAGGAAATGTAATCCCTGTATTTTCTGCAGATCTAGTTAGTAACTAAACAGACACAATGGATACTATTGAAGCACTATCTGTTGGGTTCTACCCAAAGTGATTCCTTTAAAAAAACCAAAAACCAAATACAAATCAGGAACTTTGATCAGAAAATGTTACCAGAAGTCCTGAATTCAAATTTCTTTCAAGGATGGTGACTCAGAGCTGGTCACGGAATGCCTTCCTTACCACACAGGATGTTCATGAGTCCACGTGTGTTGCCTCAAGCAGCTTGGAGGAATGGCAGGATAAAAACCAAAATAGTGAAATGTCAAACAGGAAAATAGGTGATCTTCCTTATGGAGTTCTTCTGAAAATCATTGCAACAGAAAATGTAAAAGTATAATGGGATAATTATTAGATTTTTAATCTTTCAACCCAGAGCTTCAGGCATAAGGCAGAACACTGAAAATGATAAAGAGAATGTGGCTATATTTGAGGGGGGAAAGGACTGAACCCCTGTACAAATGATCAGTGTGAGCTTCCTTTGGCAGACTGTGGGGGATATAAGGCCAAACTCCAAACTGCTGGGTATAAAATGTTGCTTATGTTACATGCCTCTCTGTATGTGTATCAGGGGTTCCTACCGGTGCGGTTCAGTGCGTAGCTCCGGTAGGGACCCGCCGAGAACCCAATTTGCGCGCGACTGCTCCGGTACCGTCTCCACCGGGCAGTCGCGCACATCGCCATGTCTTTTTTGTGAATTTCTGGGTGATTTTGCTTCTGCGCATGCGCGGAAGCAAAATCGCGCTGAAATCTCGCGAGGGGACGCGCGCATGAGAGAGATTTCGGTGAGATTTTGCTTTTGCACATGCACGGAAGTAAAATCACGCCAAAATCTCGCACGCGCGCACGTCCCCTCGTGAGATTTTGGCGCGATTTTGCTTCCACGCATGCGCAGAAGCAAAATCACACAAGGGCGCGCGCGCGCGCGCAACGTGCGCGCACGCGCACAAAGCATGAAGGACCGTGGAGCAGCGCACCGGTCTGGGTAAGTGAGCAACTCACCCCTGATGTGTATGTGTGTTATATTCAAACATATCCACACACACAAAGGTGAAACAAATATACAGAGGAGAAAACACTGAAAATGCGGAATGAGCAAGAAAAAAACACCCATTGTTTCTACAAGAGACAGGAAGAAGCTACTCTGCGAAACATCCTTTGAGGGGAGAAGATACTTAACTTTCACCAAGAAGCTTGTTGCTTCTCAGTTAGCTCTCCTCTAATGAGTCTCCTTACAGTTCCTGCTACCTGTACACCAATGGAAATGTATTAAAAAGAAAACTACTCCAGTCACAGGCATAGGGGAAAAACAAGAGCACAGAGCAATTTCAAAAGTGTTAGGGGCACCTCCAAGTCTTACTGAAGCTTACCAAGCAAAGTATAAGAAAATTGTCAAATGATATATGAATCTTTCATGTTTGTGTATGTGAAACCATGTGTGTATACATAACTAATAATTTCACTGATACCAATATGCTTATTTGTTTCATTTAGATCATATTCTTCTATCAAGCGTTTCTAGGCTTGCAACAATCAGAACATACTGGGAAAGATGAAGGCCAGTGAGATTTATATCACTGCAGCAAGGCAAATTTTATAGTGTCTGCAGTGGAATTTGCTTCGCCTAGCTGAGGGCTGCAAATATCATCATAATAGGCCCAGCTCAGTCAGAATTGAAATAAGAACATCTTAAAAGAAAAAGAAAAACTTTCAACACTTAAAAAGGGAAGCTTCTACTAAAATCAGAAGGCAAAAATCTATTTTAAATGGAAGTTACTAGAATAATCTGGAAAAAATGTTCCACCGAATGTTGGCATATTTGGAACAAGAACAACTGGCTTACAAGATCATGAAACACTTGATGAATAAATACTGAATCACAAGACATAAAAAATGAGAGACAAAAAATGTAGTTATTCCATGTAAAGCTACATAGATACAATATACAGTAGCTCGGTCCCCCCCCCCCCCCATTTTTTCCACAGATTTTTGCCAATGGTAAGATTTGGGATGGGCAACACAGAACTTGACTGTAGAAAATACGACTTTAGCAACAGAGTGGTAAATGCCTGGAACTCACTACCTGACATTGTGGTTTCGTCACCAAACCCCCAAAACTTTACCCTTAGACTGTCCACTGTTGTCCTCACCCGATTCCTAAGAGGTCAGTAAGGGGCGTGCATAAGTGCACCAGCGTGCCTACCGACCCTGTCCTAATGTTCCCTCTTATCAGTACTCATTTTATGTATATAAACAATGTTATATCTATGTATATTACCAACACGTACTTGACAAAAATAAATAAATAAAATAAATAAAAACATGCCACATATTGCCAAGCACTGGCTTCCATTAGTCACAGTCAACATTGCTATTAGTGAGTAGATGCAGGAGTTGCTGATGTCCAGCAATTTCTGGCAGAAGTTAGTTCTGGAAGCAACATAACTTACTCACACGAGGATGCACTGAGTCAAGGCTAGCAAGATTTTCATGTATCATATTCTAAACAGATGTTCTGTTGACTGTTGAACAGCTTGCAGATTGCTTCTGCACTAAGAAGTCTAAGAGGAATTGATTCCATTTACTCAGACTTTTATAACTACAGGTAATCCTCGACTTACGACCATAATTGAACTCAAAATTTCCATTGCTAAGCAAGACAGTTGTCCCCATTTTATGACCTTTCTTGGCACAGATGTTAAGTGAATCATTGCAGGTGTTAAGTTAGGAACATGGTTGTTAAGTGACTCAGACTTCCCCATTGACTTTGCTTGTCAGAAGGTCGCTAAAGGTGATCACATGACCCTGGGACACTGAAAATACATGCCGTTGCCAAGCATCCGAATTTTAATCATGTGACCGTGGGGACGTTGCAACAGTTGTAAGTGTGAAAAACAGTCATAAGTCACTTTTTTCAGTGCCATTGTAAGTTCAAATGGTCACTAAATGAATGGCTATATGTTGAGCACTTCCTCTAACTCAGGGGTGAAATCTTCCCGGTTCGCTCTTACCTGTCGGTCGCCGCAGAGCCTTTGGAGCTGGTGGCGTTCACGGTGTGGGGCTGCCCCGCCCGCTTCCCCCGCCTGCCTGGACACCGTCATTTGAGTTCTTTTGCCCTCTGCACATGCGCAAAGCGTTCTGCATGCGCAGAGGGCAAAAGAACGCAAATGGCGGCATCCAGGTGGGCGGGGGAAGCGGGTGGGGGCAGCCCCGTGCCGCGAATGCCACCAGCTCCAAAGGCTCTGCGGCGACCGACAGGTAAGAGCGAACCGGGAGGATTTCACCCCTGCTCTAACTCCTCCTTTTGGTATGACAAACTTCTCAGGTATTTTACCAAATAGCAATAGAAAAAGCCATTCAATAAGCATGATCAAGAAGGACTAGCCTCTTACTTAGGAACCGTAACAACTTTTATATACTTCTTTAGAAGATTCAGAAGACTTATACTAACCCAGTAAGACTGGTTAAAAGAATCAGTTGGCTAGAATGGATATCAACAAGAAAGTTATGTTTATAATTTTTTTTGTGTTGAACATATATTAATGGGGCAGGGCATGGAATTTCCTTTTTCTGAAATATACTTAGAACCGGAAATATTCCTAACCGTAAATGAATGTTAAGCATATTCTAGTTTATGCAGGAAGATCTGGCACATGAGATAGTGCCTCTTCCTTCCCCCTCCCCAAACATACTGCCTCCTTAGAGTATCAGGAAACCAGGGTGAGGATTCTTGTTTATATATTATTTTTATATCAATGTGCAGAAGAGAAAAATACTTTCTATGCAAATATTTCAGAAAGTGTTCATCTGAGAGCTTGACTTAACATCATTCCTGCTTTGCATTGAAGAATGTATACACATTCACTTCAGCAGAAAGTGAAAGAGAAATATGGGGAAAGATTGATTAGGGGGTTAGGAAAGTTCCTAATACAGCTAGAGGATATTAGGGATTAAGATAGGATTTTCATGTTCATCCAGACAACACATACATTTTGATATGGGAAGTCATTATCATCAGATGTTAAAGCTGCCAATGGAACTAACACAATTGTTTTGTTGTTTGTTTTGATTTGTTACCTAAATATAAGAAGGAAATATAAATTGTTCCAAGTCCTTCCGGACTGAGGTGGAATGCAGATCCTATCAAATCAACAAGCAAATGAATGAATGCTGCAGGATGAAAGTGACCAATCAAAGTTCATGATTAAGTACAATGATAAACAGTTCAGGTTTTCATTGCAACAATCCTAAATGTATAAATGCAGATTAAGAGAGAGAAGAGAATTATGGCAACGGAAATGCATAACTGTTAGTCATTATGGTAAATTCTTTGCCTTAAAACAAAGCCTATTATTTCTGAACAATTTAGTTTGCCAATTGTTACAAATTGATTTTTGTTCCTATGATGACTTTTCTGGCATACTAATAGGAATCTGGGAGCAGGTGTTCCTAGAAACAAATTTTATTAAAATACACAATTTTTTTTTGTGAGATGCAGGTGCTCCCAGATTCCTGATTTTTTTTACTACTCTAAGCCAGGGTTTCCCAACCCCCATTCCGTGAACTGGCACTGGGCTGTGGCATGTCAGAAACTGGGCTGCGCAAACAAGCAAAGCCCCATCCGCAGGATGCAGGCAGCATGCGAAACCATGCCCCCTCTGGTCCGCGGAAAAACCTCTCTCACGGAACCGGTCCCTGGTGCCCAAAAGGGGGGGGGGGGTGCTGTTCTAAGCTGTCCTGTTCCAATGTCTATAATGATAATCCCAGGCCTATATACAGTATCTCACAAAATGCAACATTAAATTAGAGTAATATGATATTTATGAAAATATTTCAAAAATATTCTTTTAGGTTAAAGTTTTGGGCTGCAATGTTCAGGAGAGGCATTGAGGCCACAATACAAATAAATGCACTTACTAGTATTTGGCATCCTGCAATACTCAATCAACATGTTAAAGCAATCACATCTAGATGGGAAGGCTCAAAACCTTAACCAAACTGCCTAAGAGTATTTTTTGAGTAACCCAATAGAAGATTACATAGCACGTTATCTATAGATTCTATCTGTATATCAAAAATCCATCAGTCAGAACGTTATATGAACTCAGTCTAAAAAGATTGCAGGAAAGCAAACAATGGGATTTATCAGTTTCCTGGGGCTAATGGTGAATATCTTACTAGCTGGCAATGAAATATATACATACTTAAATACAATAGAATATGATTTTCAGCTCACTGCTGAATTTCTTACAATGTATGACTTTTTTCAGTATATGACCTGGACACACAATATTCTCAAGCACTGTGAGATTTTATGCATGTCATCACAAACAGTGTTTTCTTGTTAGACAGCATTGCTCACTAATGCACTGATAAGGTGTTCTGTTTGCTTAATATTCAAGGACAGCACATCTAGCGAACATTACACTAGGGCTAAGGGTGCTGTTAGCTGTCAGAAGAAACAAGGCCAAATGTTAATTTCAATTAAATGAAAGCACTGTCCTTTAAAGAAACTGCTTATCAAAAATGATGCATTATGATTCAGGCACTAGTTAGCACACCAAGCAACTAGACTGTATAAGGAAGTCAGCAAAACTGTAAGATACATTAAATTATGCCATAAAGTGCATATCCAATTCCAAAATCTGGATAATTCACCTATAATTATAAATCAACCATCCTTACAATTATACATTATTGTTAGAGATGACAAATGCGATAGGATGGCACACAGTTCATTAATGCAAGTTATCAAGTTTTCCCAGTCTCTTCAAAAGGACATTTGACATATCAGATATTGCAGAGTCAAGATTAAGTGGCTATCTCAAGCACACTGGGATTTCAAAGAGCTACATGGTCTCTTTAGCTGCTTGTAGGTAACAAGAATGCATGAATAAAATAAAATGATGATGATGATGTTCGTCCATCGTGTTCGAAGAGGACCTTGACATCTATGTGAATCGGTGTGTGTGTGTGTGTGTGTGTCAAGAGTTGTGGGTGAATTGGATTAAAGTGAGGGAGAGGTGTGCATAGTTAGCCTCACTCTCTCTTCCCAGATTCCATCTTGCTTCAAATAGCAGGACAAGAGTCGAGACAATAAAATAAAATAAACATTGTATGTAGCACACATATTTCTATAAGTATTTTTTTATTTTGATACATTATGCACCTAAACCATTTTAAACTATGGTTATTTACCAAATATAAATCTGTGCAATATTGTGTATCATTAACCCAATGCTTAACCTTCCTCTCTAAAATCACACACTGCTTTTATTCCGCCTGTTAAATCCTTACAAGTAAAGCTATAGAATTTCAGAGGACCATGGGGAAGGGTGAAAGAATTATTATAGGAAGAGAAGGTGGCAAGGGAAATTTAAATATCCTGCAGTCTGGAGCTGTAATCAAGCACACCCCTCATTTTAAAATTAACGCTTTATTTTTTTCCAGCAGAAGGCAGTGCTGAGTTCTTCAAGATTGGTTTGTTTTCCTGTGCTTTTTCAGGCCTAGTTTGCAAACTAAACCCAGCTGGGGGCTCCTCTCAGTGAGAGACACAAGTGTGCATACATCTCTTCTACCACATGCAGAACTAATACTGCTTCATTCCTTCCTGTGGTGTTTTATGCATTTAAAGAACTTCTACTTTTTCAACAGAACTTTGAGAGTATTGTTACTGCTATATGTACTCTACAGTTGCAGATCTTGAGATGTCACTAGGCTTTTGCCAATTGTAATTATGTTATCTGTTATCTGTTATTGTTCAAATTTTCTGTTACTAACAAAAATATAATATAAACTGAACTAAGCACCTAACATCCCTTGTATATATGATAACATGATTTTTGTATACTTTCATCACACAGTCTATCATGAACAATCATCATGCCCTTCAATTTGCAGGTTGTACACAGATCATATTCTTACTTTGTTTGACAATTTTCCAACAAATGCTAAAAACAGAAGAAACTAGCTGAGTTAAACTGTATAATCAAATATTGACAATGCTTGTCAGCATAATTCCCACCCCCTTTCTTAACATTTTCCCCACAAGTGCAGTTTCTGCTTTTTCAGATAACCTAGTGTTGATCCATTAGTTGTGATAGAAATTACTTGTTTTCACCATATATATTTTTGTCCAAGAGTTTGGAGCTGGTATCTTTTGCATGGAAAGGAATATGCTCCATTGCTGCATTCTCTTCCATGTTTTCCATAACAGTTCTAGGACACTCCCTTGCTTTTATTTGATTCAAGTTTGTAAAAAAAAAGTGGCATACTCATTCAAAAGTGGCATTCTTTAAAA
>JALIGW010000006.1:44398762-44451262 GCA_023053685.1 Diadophis punctatus similis
GTGAGATATCACAGAAGATATACTAAACTACAAGCAAAATAAGATTTGATAGCTGTATTCATAGGGTCTGCAGCTTAGAAGCTGTATACTCTGAAGAAAGCAGGTGTCTGCAAAAAAGATTAATTACATCAATGGTATATGCTTATGGTAGCTCTGACCTACCATGATTACAGTACAGTACTATTCTATTAATGACAAAGTGTAGACTATTATAACAGGGAAGAGAAACAGAAGGTGTGCTCCATTTTCCTTTGAACTTTTCCATGTAAAACTCCTGTTTTATATTCTTGTACATAGCATAACTTGGCAGAGCTTTAGATTTTTAAGTCTCTGAACTTCTTTCCTCCCCCACTTCTGCTCTAATTCACTTCTTTTCTTCAGATATAGACTAGTTCAAGAGTGTTATCTCTTTCTTGTAGAAGTACTTTGCTAATTCCAAGGCCAGCCACCTGTTGCAGGGAGGATATTGCTGTTACTGTCTTACGTAAACTTTTGCTAGATAAGCAAAAATGAAAACAGTAAGTATCCTTATTTAGAAGTGTTGCAACATAATGCTATAAACATTTTGAAACCCATCTTAGGGATGAACTTCAGTTGATCCCTAACTGGGAGACTCCAGTTGGTACAGAATGCAGCTGCGCGAGCTGTAGTGGGTGTACCAAGATACACCCACGTAACACCTCTCCTTCGCCAGCTGCATTGGCTACCAATTAGTCTCCGGTTGCAATTTAAGGTGTTGGTCGTTACCTTTAAAGCCCTACATGGCTCAGGGCCAGGTTACCTGCGGGACCGCATCCTACCACATACCTCCCTAAGACCGGTTAGGTCCCACAGAGAGGGCCTCCTCCGGGTCCCGTCGGCCAAACAATGCCGACTGGCGGGGCCTAGGGGGAGGGCCTTCTCTGTGGGAGCCCCGTCCCTCTGGAACCAACTTCCACCAGAGATCCGGACCATCCCCACCCTGCTGACCTTCCGTAAAGCCTTAAAAACATGGCTCTTCCGGCAGATGGGGTGAATAGGATAATCAGATTCCCCCTGAATGTTGTGTTTATAATGTTTTTCTTTTTAATTATATTTTAATTTAAATTATGATTACTGTTTTTATATGTACGCTTCTTATTCATGTTGTACGCCGCCCTGAGTCCCACGGGATTGGGCGGCCTATAAGAGCGTCTAAATAAATAAATAAATAAATAATACTTCCCCGATGCCTGAGAAATGTGCTGAATTCTAGTCTGTATGTTGGCTCAGGAATTCTGGGAATTGAAGTCCACACATCTTAAAGTTGCTGAGGTTGAGAAACATTGCTGTTGTCTCTCATGAGGCAGGGTTCTCAACAGCTGGAAAAATATTATTGTTTATTCGACATTTACAATCTTTTATTGAATGTTGTCTTTTTTATTGCCTCATTTGTGGATATTTCTGTATTCTTTTGTATTATTCCTTGTTATAAAGAGCTCTGCTCTGCTCAATAAATCCTTGAACCTTCTACCTCATGTTTGTGTTCACCATTTGTTCAAGCAGACTTACCACCCGGACTTTGTTCTGGCAAGAAACAATAATAATAGACAACTCAAGGAATATTCAATAGCAGCCCCATTGCTTCAACATCCATGTGTCAATATATATATGGGTCTTTAGAGTGTTCAAGATATTCTATACACCAATATTTTTCAGCATGCTTTCTTTCAAAGCATTGGTTAAGCGGTTGTAAGGAATTTGATTCCTTGATTTCCAGTATTTATTTTGAAAAACAAATTACAGCTATAAAATTTGTCTGATATCATTAGAATAGAATTGGGAGTAACACTCAAAAGCATTCGAGTGTGTTTCTTATACGGGTTATAGTTCTTACAGAATTGGTAGCAGATATTTGGCAAAGCAAATAGTACTTACTTCAGGCTTTTAAGCTAAGAAATGAGTCATGACCACTGCATTCCAGAGAAATTGTATTCAGTAGAAGATTATACAAATTCCACTGGTTGCTGGGCATGGAGAAATTCTGCAGATTTCTTAGTTTTCCTCCCTAGACCTCCAATTTAACACTCTGCCAGTTGTCTAATTGCTCCTATTCGTGTTGAGCTGTATGTATGGATTTCTCTCCAGCCACACACACCTTTCCTTTTTTAGTATAATTAATGAAGCTCATCAAAGCCTGGAAAACAAGCTGGAGCATCAACTACACTCTGCCATATAACATGAAGGTTATGAGCTACTAATCTCCTTGAAGGATGTTCATGTAGCCAACATATTTACACAGAGATGCAAGTGCCACATTGCAACAGCTATATTAGAAATAAATAGGGAAAGGTGTTTATACAATTTCCTATGGTCTGATTAATCTCTGAATATCTATTAATAGTTTTATACAAGAGTTCCTATGTGGTACTCTGAGAAAAATATTTCATTACCGATAAGAGGAAAGTGTGAAAGCAGACACAAGTCCCATCTTCAGAATTTCCCTTGTTTACTTCCACATAAAGAACGGTTTGTTTTGTTCCCTCTGTATTAATGTTCTTTCCAGAATCTCATGACTTTGTCCCTAAAACCAAATCCATACAAGATTCTTTCTGCTCCTTTTCTTTTCACGCTCAACTTCAGCCTTAGAAAGAAAGAAAAACAGAAGCAGAAATATAAACTTAAGAATAATCATGTTGCTTGGACTTTCACACTTTCCTGTTATTGATGGTGAAATGTTTTTTCTCAGAATACCACATGGAGTGCTACAGAATCAACAAAGCCCATCATGTTTGTGGGATTAGATACAAGTTAATAAAATTTGACAAATGAAGTATTGTACATACTTTCCTCCATAAATAAGGCACCCTATCCTTCCTTCTGTACATTTGCACAACTGTCATACCATTGAAGCTACATTAAGTTAGTGCTAAGGCAGGGGCCCCAACCCCTGGGCCACAGCCCATTACCAGGCCGTGACCTGTTCAAAACCAGGCTGTGGGAGAGAGGGGCAAGTGTGCGCACGTAAAGCTCCATTCGCACAAGTGGCGTGCAAGCAAATGTGGAGCTTCATGCGTGAGCTCAAGTGCCATCTGCTCAAGTGCTTTCAAATGGAGGTGTGTGAGCGTATGTGCACCTGCTATTCAAACCCCCCCCCCCGTGCCAGACCACCAAGCTGGAAAGGTTGGGGACCACTGTGCTAAGGAAAGAATCCAATACAGTGATTTTAAAGCAGCTTCCCCTAACTCAGGACTATTCATATATGTTGGAACTAGTAATCTCCCAGAATTCTTGGTCAATAAAGAGAAATTTAGAAAATGTAGTTGCTTCTCACCTAGAAAGCAACAGTTCGGGCCAGGTTTTTCTACTGGAATAACCTTTCATTGGGCAACTCTTAAACATCTACAGGAAAAATATATATGGAAACTCAGAGAGGAACATAAAACACCTAATAAAAATACTAACTATGTAATGATATTGTGCCATGCTAGAAACAATTCCAAAAAGAAGCCCCTTCTTCTTCTTCTTCTTCTTCTTCTTCTTCTTCTTCTTCTTCTTCTTCTTCTTCTTCTTCTTCTTCTTCTTCTTCTTCTTCTTCTTCTTCTTCTCCTCCTCCTCCTCCTCCTCCTCCTCCTCCTCCTCCTCCTCCCCCTCCCCCTCCACCTCCTCCTCCTCCTCCTTCGTTGTTATTCAAAGAATAAAACCAAGGAAAAATATTCTGGCCATCCTTGATTCCCTTTATTTCCCGAGGCCGAAAAATAAAGTCAGACAGGGAAGGGCAGAATCTCTGTAATTCTATGTTATCAGACGATCTTTTCCCATCATTGTGAAGAACAGGAGGTCAATTAACAAACATTTTTCAGGAAAGCAACAAGAGACAGAAGGGGAAATACATTCCATATGGATGGCTACTGTTTTACCTTTCCCACCTAATTCATTTTTTAATCGGCATGCCTCTAAATTGGCCTACTGGGACTGCAAAGATCTTTCTATACATAGTAGAAAGATTAGATTTCTATTAGGTTAGGTCATTTGAAGGTTAAAAGATATAGGGCTTTATTAGGTGCAGATATGGGTATTTTACTGAAACTGGGACAATTTTTTTTGCATCTTGATACCATGGTATGTGTGTATTGACATACATATATACATACATACATACATACATACATACATACATACATACATACATACATACACACACACACACACACACACACACACACACACACACAAACCACACTTGACAGTGCAATGATAAAACTATTGTATAGTCTACTGTTGGCTGTAGAGTGATGATGGAACCTCCACAACAGTGTTTCCTAATTTCCTCTCCTCCAAATATGTTAGGAAAGAACATGACAAGATTTGCAATGGTGGCCTGATAATATATTTCACTGTACTTGCTGAGCATCCTAAGACCCCAATAAATCTCAAAGGCTGGTGATTGGAGAATGCTGTTTTGGAGTAGGGGAAACTAATTGTTGGGGAATTAGCGAGAGTCTAAAACAGGTAATAGTTTATGCTGTTTTATATTACATACACTCTGCAACTCTGTACTGCTTTATAGTACATGCACTCTGTTTCTCAACCTTGGTAATGTGTGGACTTCAACTCCCAGAATTCCATAGTCTGCCTGACTGGGGAATTTTGAGAGTTGAAGTCCATACATGTTAAAGTTACTGAGGTAGAATAACACTATTGTACATGAACTGAGACCATTATTAAACTCAGGAAGAAGGGATTGGGTATATTAATCAGGGACATTACACTTTATGTAATAAAAAGGAAGAGCTAGATAATGAGATCACCATGTATTTCAGTTCAGATTTAAAGTAAGTATTTCATGTATTAGATTTTTCTACAGATAAGCAAAGACTATTATTCTTTACACTAGTGATCACATCAACTCCTATTTGAAAGACTGCAGTTTCATTCCATTAGTGAATATCTAAACTTTCAAAACTTTCAATATTTCAATATTTTTAAAGGTGACAGAGTCAAACTGAATAACAACCTAATAACAGCCTAAAAACCATGTCAAAAACATTTATGCAACCATATTTCAATGCACAATTTGCTATATTTATGGCAAAATTGAACCATATCCCATTGTTGCTGTTAAACAAACTAACAAATATTAAAATGGTTATTTGTTCATTTCTTCATCATATTTCTACACCACCCATCTCAACTAAGTGACTCAGGTCAGTTTACAATAAAAAAGATATCATAAGATCAAAGCATAAATAAGAACAGACTTAAAAACAGAACTAAAAGATTAGGGTTAATATATTAAAAGTTAATATATCCATCAAAGATGGAGATAACATTCTCATGACACAATTTCCAATTTCACTCTTTGACTCCCATGCTAATTGGCAAAGCCAGGTCTTAACACTCTTTTTGAAGGTCAGAAGAGAAGGGGGGTTCACCTCAACTCTGGAGGTAAGGTGTTCCGGTGGGCAACAGTAGAGAAGGTTCTCTTCTTGAATCCCACCAGTTGAAATTCTTCAACCAATGGAATCCGCAACATACCCTCTCTGCCTAAGTGGGATGGGGCAATATAACTGGAATGAGATGGTTCATTAGGTAACTTAGCCACAAAGGACTTTAAAGGTGATAACCGTCGCCTTGAATTAGAACTGGAAGCAAACTGGCACCCAATGCAACTCGTGTAGCAGAGGTGTTATTTACACAATACTAGGAATGCCCAAGATTGCTCACACTGCTACATTCTGCACTAATTGCAACTTCTGGATAGTCTTCAAGAGCAGCCCATATATAACACATTGCAAAAGTCCATCCAGGAGATGATTAGGATATGAGTGACTAAAAGAAGAGTTTCTCAAATTAGGGAAAGGCGTAACTGGTGCACAACATGAAGTTGAGTAAAGGCCCTCCTAACCATGACTGCCATTTGCTCCTTGAGCAGGAGTTGTGAGACCAACCCCCAAATTACACATCAGGTCTATCTGAGGCCGTTTAACCCATCTAGAAACAAAGATCATAAACCTCCAGTTTATAAAAGAGTCTTCTCCCACGCCAGTTCATCTTACCACGGTTCAGTTTAAGCCTATTGTTCCCCAACCCAGCCCCTCACAGCCTCCAAGTACCACAAAAGGGCATCCACAGCATCACTTACTTCAGCCAGTATGAAGATATATACCTTGGTTTAATCAGCATACTGGTCATGCCTCATTTTGTGGCAATGTATAATCTTATCTGATGGCTTCATGTAGATATTAAGCACTGAGCCCTGCAGCATTGCACAAAACAGGGTTGGACTCTTGCTCTATGACAACACCAACTGGGACTGTCCCGAAAGAAGGAGGTGAACCTCCCATTTCCAACTGGTGAAGCCCGCCCAAAACGATATGTTTGGTGATATTAAAAGTCACCAAGTGGTCAAGAAGAGCCAAGATGAGAGGAAGGGGCGTGGCCAACATTGCAGCGCTATGGGTGTCTCCCGCGTTCTGCGGGAAACCTCGAATCCCAGCTGTTGGAGACCTGGAACAGGATTGAAACCAGGTCAGATCTGCCCTGGAGGGGGGGTGAAGAAGAGAGGCACCAGTCGGTGGTCTGGGGGGGGGCTTGCGAACCCTCCAGGGAGCCGGCACCAGCCTCTTGGCCAGCAGCTGTGGAAGATGACTGTCGCCATTAGCTGGGACGGCCACGATCAGAACGATTGAAATGGAGAGATCATGGATTGCCTGGGTGACAAGATGGAGTGAGCAGCTATCTAGCAATTAGAAATACCATAGAGAGAGTTAAAGGAACAAGTTTAAAAGCCCAAATTTGAGGATGTATTTATAACTGGACTTGGTGGGAGTTAAAGAGACTGAAAAAGAATAAAGAATTTGAAGAAAATATCTTATAAGTGCTAAGTGGATTTAAAATATTTTGGAGACTTTTGTTTTGTTATATTGGGAAACTGGCAACGCCATCTGCTGGTTAAAAGAAAATATTGCAACAGACTGTGGAAAGCTTGAATTTTCTGACAGCTGGAGACAGACCTTGCTCATAAGGAGATAACTAGGAGCTTGAAAGGACTTGAAAGCAGTGTGTGTTGTGCTATTGTGTTTGATGGTGCACTGTTTTGGTGATAGAAGATAAGAGGATTTTGAATTGAATTGGACTGAAATACAAAGAGATTACAAAGAAATACAAAGAGATATGGACTTAAGCTACAAGTAAAAAAAATCTGTGAATTTTGTGAATTGTGAACTTGACAATAAGGAGGCGTCTATCTATGAAGAATTGACTGAGATGTTAAAATACATCTATGAAGATATAAAAACTTACCTTTTGGAAATCAGAGGTGAAAAGAAAATAGAAATGAAGCTGGATCATAAAGAACACTTAGAATTTACAATGGTGGAAAATGAAAATGAAGAAAATTAAGAACAAGGAGATTACACAGATGAAAAAGGGACTGAAAATAAAAAACAGATTGATGATTACACTGGGATTTACAGTGATAAGAAAAGAGTAAGAGGGGAGCATTGGTATCAGAAGAAGCAATTAAAAATAAAGGAGGTAATAGGAAGAAGAAACTAGGAGGAATTGGGAGCAGACTTACACAAATAATATACTCAAAAGAAAGAAAAGGAATTTGGAAAAAAAGAAGATATTGGCATAAAAATAAAAGAAAGAAAAAGAAAAAGTTAAGAGAAGGGGTTGAAAGGGAAAAACCTACAAGAAGTGGAATTTTTGAGAGACCAAAAGAGAATGGATGAAAAGGGGAAGGTCAATAGAAAGGAAGAGGGTTTAGATAATTGTGTATAATTAAATAGGGTATAAAGTTCTTATATAAGATTGATGGTGGAATGTTATAAAAAAATTTAGAATTATTTTACATTCAATCGTGTCAACACTATTAGTTGTGTGTAAGTATGTATAATCAGCATAATTATCTTGTTAAAAGGTTTTTTTATAAGTTAATAATTCTATATTAGATTGGTACATGATGGTTTGAATTAAATTTTGATTATCAAAGGGAAAAAACAAAGAAAAGAAGGGAAATAAATTAGACTATAGTAGGTCAATTGTTGGAAGGTTAAAAAAATTGAATAATTACTACTTTTCTTTATAAGATTTGTTTCTATATAAGATTTGTATAACTTATAAATTTGATTTAATGTTGAAAAGGATTTAGATCATTATTGAAATTGTTGGAATGTTATACTATATAATTATCATTTTTAAAAGTCTTTATATAAGATTATATAGTTTATAAATTTGATTTTTTGTTGTAGAGATTTTAGATAATTAGGGATTCTTTTTTTCTTTATTATTGTATATTGGGAAGTTGGTAATGTTATTAACCAATGGATGGAAGTGTAGTGATAAGATTAGAATTTGTTTAAATATGGAGAATGAGTTAAAATAAAAAAATTGAGTAATAAAGTTGAAAGGGAGATATGAAATGGGAAAAGAGATCAGAAATTTAGGGCATTTAGAAATGACAGAATTAAAAAAAAGAGTAAAGATATAAATTGCGGAAAGGGAGGAGTACGGCCTAAAATTAAGAGGTACAAGAGACAATGAATATGTCTGGAAGATAAGCTATAGTGATTAATTTGGAAGAAAATTGAAAATTAAAGGTGGTAGACCCAGGCGACAAAAATAGGAGGCAAGGAGGCAGCATTAGAATAACAGTAGATATACCTAGAAGAATATTATATATATATGGATAAAGGAAAAGATTTAAGTTTAAGAGTAGCACCGATGCAGGAATGAAGTCAGGGTTTTGAATTGCTCGTCTGTTAACTATAAAATTGATTATGATTAGATGTACCGGTACTCAGGGAAGGACAAGAGGGAGGAAGAGTAAGTAGAAAGGAAGGGGAGAGAGGGAGGAGGGAAGTAGGAAAGAGGGAGAGAGGGAGAAAGAGGGAGGGGAGTAGTATGAAATATAGAAGGAAAACAGATGGGAGATAAAAGTATAAAAGGTGCAAATTTAGGATATTTGTTTATGGCATTTTGGACAGAAATGTATAATTATGTATGTTTTGATATTATGGTATATGTATGGATGTTTATATAAAGTTGGTGAAAAAAAATTCTTTAAAAAAAAGAAAGAAGTAGAGCCAAGATGGATGCACTATTCCCATAATGCTCCTGCCAGAGATCATCTAAAAGCATGACCAATGCTGTTTCCATCCCATATCTGGGACTGAAACCTGGAAGGGGTCCAAATAATCTGTTTTACCAAGATCCTCTGGAGCTGCAGAAGGACTGCCTTCTCAACCACCTTCCCTAAGAGGGAAAGATGGGAGAATGAACAAAAATGAAGAATGGTAGGGTCCAGTGATGACTTCTTGAGAAGAGGATACACCAGCGGCTCTTTAAATGGTACTTAACATCCTCTCACTAAGGCTGCATTAACCATCACTAGATCCACCTGCATGTCATCTCCTGAGCGACCTCTACCTGCAAGAGGGCATGGATCCAAATCCAAGGTGGCTATACTTATAATCACAAGAACCCTATTTGCTTTCTCAGGTCCAACAGGATCAAACTTTTCCCAGATAACTGGGTAAGAAATTCCCAAGGTATCTTCAATGGACTTGCTCCATGTTTGAACTCTGATTGAGAACGGATTTGAGTGATTTTATCCACTAGGCGCATTGAAAATTCTTCAGCTCAACCTTGAAGATGAACCTCAGAATCCTCTTTACTCAAAAGGTAATAGGTGACCCTAAACAGGGCCACTGACAGCGCTTTGCCAGATTGCAGGAAGAGCAGAGAAAAACTGACATTTCTTCACTCTTAATGCTATGAGGTAATTCTTAATAGCAGCTCTAACTTACAATCAATCAAATTCATCCCTTGTCTTCCTCCATTGAGGAACATATCGAATCCTCTGTCTCTTTTTAAATTAAAATCTTCTGGCTGATCTGGAGTTGGTTGGCAGACGTCTGTCAAATCCATTGATTTCACATTCAATATGGCACTGGCAATATATGGCTTTACCAAACTACAACAACCCATCTATTCTGAACAATAAATACAGCAAATATCATATCAAAAACACATTATCAAAACATATTACATTTTATCAATTTTTCTTATACTGTTATTATGGCAGAATAATTCATGGCCATCATTTGTAACAAAAAACTGAAGTTCATATATGCTAGCCTCCATAGCTAATTCTTTGCTATGAATTAGGCAATTATTTCATTTATTATATACATTTAACCTCATATTAATTTTATATGGTAGTTAATAGGTCCCAGTAAAACTGTATTAGAAATCTTGGTAATTTTGGAGAATGAACTAAATATTTGGAGATGAGCATTCAAAACTATTGCCAATATAGGTTCCATAGCTATGTACTGACAGAAGTAACACTTAGGGGAAAGTTGCGTTCGAAACTACTAGTAAGTTATATGTGCACAGAAACAAATGCTCTTTTTAAAAGATATGGCAAATGCAAAGAGAAAGATGTAGATAGCAGTACACTAGTTTCTATTGAATTATTCTGTTAATTCACATGAGCCATCACAGAGAACATTCTCTGTCCACACTTACCTGACCTAGAGATGGAAGAGTTCCATAAGCTACTGGTTGGTTCATCATTCCTTTCTGCTTCAAAATAAGCATACGCTTCTGCTCCTCACTCAAAGGTGTCATTTGAGCCTGAATTGGTGGCTGTTGGGGAATCTGTTGCTGTTGTTGCTGCATATATGGCATCATAGGACTCTTGTTGGAATTGGACATTGGTGGAGTCATCCTTTGACTAAGATCAGCATTGAAATGAGACAGAGGTTTAGTGTTGCCATAAGAAAGCATATTGCCTTGTTTGCTCAAAGAGTTTGTACCCAGATTATTTGGCTGCTGACTAATCATATTGATATGGTTTTGAGGGAGGTAGTTATTTATTGTAGTCTTTTGTGAGTTGTTTGCCGTGGGAGGCACTGCAGGATTTTGGTTGTTAAAGGCTTGGGGGTACATCATCGGGCTATTTGGTTTATCTGTACTGAAAGGTCCTCCATAAGGACTAGATGGAGGCCCCACTGGTGACCAGCTAGATACTTGGTTTGGATGCTGTGGCGGCGGCGGCTGTTTCTGCTGCATCAGCTTAGCCCGCTGTTGCTGCTGGGCTGCCATCTGCTTCAACTGCTCAGCTGGAGACAAGTCAGTGCTAGTCACAGTTACTTGGCTAGGCCCTGAGCCTGCTGTTGTCACTGTTGTTGGATTCATGTGGAAACTATTGCCTGGTCGTGACTGAGTTTGGTTTGAAGGATGTGCTTGGTTTGGAGTCTGAGGGGACTGAACCACACAGTTTGCTAGTGAACTATCCAGGCTTGGAGCCGGAGGACCATTAGAGCCTGAAGGGAGGCTGGAACCCGTAGGGATATTTGAAAATGGAGGCCCTGATGATGACGGTCTGACCTGGGGAGAGCCTATTGGTAAGTGAGCAAATGGAGAGTGACATGGATCACTTTTAACACTGGCAATATCCTGAATCTCAGTGGCTGGTCTCTGAAATTCAGGTTCCTTTTTCTCTTCAAAGTCTTCATTGAACAAATCTTGTATATCATCTTCTGGAACAGTGTTAGCTAGCTCATCTATTAATTCCTGCCACTCCTGATCATTCAGGTTAATGTCTGAAAAGAGTTTATTCTGATTGGAAAGGGATGTGTCAGAATTGTCAGTGCAGTTGGGATCATCCAAGGGCTCTTGTTTCAGTTCTTTGTTGCTGCTACTATTGTTGTGCAGAATGTTAAAACTATCTTCAAGCTCGGTACATCCATTGATTGGGAGTTTTAGGTCGGAAAGTCCACCATTTTTACCTAAGTCTTCCAGGGTACCCTCATGAGTTCCACTGTTTTGCAGGGGCAAAGATGGCTTTAGGTCAAGCTGGTGAAGAGGAGAAATAGAAGACAAAGGCAAACTGTTTGGCAAACTATTGACTCTCTCAATCCCAGGTACATCTTTCCGTATCCGCTTATTAGTTGGAGAGAAGCTTCTGTCACAGACACCATTCTGCTGTTCTCCGTTGAGGGGTGAGCGTGCGCCTTCTAATTTTCTCTTCACTGTCTCTTGAAGCTTGAACAGAAAAGAAAAAGTAATTAATTCAACATTTGTCCATTTCTACCTTTAAAAAATCATCATAACTGTATACAGGAAGTTTTACTAATTTATTATGATTCACAAAGACTATGTTGTTTCAAAACACTCTGGGTTGGATTTCTGGACATTACTTAAACTTATTGGAATAATACAAAACTTTAGAGACACAATTTCTTCTCACAGATGGATGTGTATCATTGGCAATGAGGATTATTGCACTATTATAATTAGCTGTAAGCTATTCTAACAAATTAACCAGAATGAAGTGGTAGACTGGAATGGAGCCACTATTTCAATGAGTGGCCATATTTCAAATACTAAAAAATTACCATATCTAGTACCAGCATACATGACTGAGAGGTTTATCCTAGCCTATCCATTTGCTATGTAAGTAGGAAACTTCCAGAAAGCAGCCTTACGTAACTCTCCCACATGCTATGTAAAGAGGCACTGTTGAAAATTTCCCATTGCACTTTAATTTCAGGAGTTTTTATACCAAGGGTTTTAAAAATACACTATTATAACACCACAATTATCTGTTTTGCCACATGTTGCTAGGTGAAACCAATAAACAAAATTAAACAAATAGCCCTCAGCACAACAGTTGTTATTTGAGAAGCATTTTTCCTACTTCAGCTTGCAAGAAAATCTAGTGATTTCTGCCAACAGACTTTCCTTTCCATTATATACTGTACATACTTTACATCAGTTACAATATATACACCATAATGGAACATTTCCGAAGATAATGCATTGAATAATCAAGGCAAGTACTTACTATATTGAATAAACTGCACAGCCAATCGTTTACTAGTAAAAATGCGCAGACCACCTCAGCCAAATTAATCTGGATGAGAAAAAACAGCTAGGATAAGGTAGGCCATATTGCCATTTCTCCCCAATGCAACCTGCCCTTCAGATGGGGTTTATATTGATTGTTTCTTCCCCTTTCAAATGCATGATAGACAGAAAAGTACTTCATGGGACCTTCAGTTCAAGAGTGCAGGTTTTATGTAAGAAGTTCACTGAAACATGCAGGTCCCATCCCTTTATTTTATGTAAACTCACCATACTATCATCTGAACAGTCAGTAAATTATCAATCAATACTGTAGTGCAGGGGTGGCCAAACTATGGTTCTTTGAGGACCTGTGGACTTCAATTCCCAGAATTCCTGAGCCAGCCATGCATGCATGGCTAGCTCAGGAATTCTGGGAGTTGAAGTCCACAGGTCCTCAAAGAACCATAGTTTGGCCACCCCTGCTGTAGTGTCTCTGAGCAATGTGGTAAATGCCCAGGTAATGCCCAGGAGATCACCCAATTAATTTTTTATTTAAAAATATATAACTGAATAACAGTGACGAATCTCAGAGCCCTTTTTTGTTCCCATTTGAAATGGGGCCTCATTAGTACTTGGATGGCATACTTCAAGAAAATGTTAGTGCTACAAGCTTGATGAAAACGTTATTATTATTTATTATTACTTGAATTTATACACCGCCTATCTGGCTGTTTGAGGTGATTTTGGGCAGTTTACAATATAATAAAAAAATAAAAATATAACAACCATTATACATATAAAAACAGATTAAAATTACAAAAGATTAAATACAAAATAAAAGACCACAATTTTAGAGCAGAGTGGCAATGGTGCATTTTCTGTCACTGCACCAACCACCTCTAGCCTAGAGCCATCAGGGCCCCATGCCAACCAGCAGAGCCAGATTTTAAGGCTCTTCCTTAAAGGATGGGAGCAGATCTCACCTCTAGCGGCAAGATGTTTCGGGGGGGGGGGGGGAGCCATGGCTTTTCTCCAGCTGAAACTTCTTGGTTGATGGGGACCACTATAGGCCCTTTCTGCCAGAAACGGTGTGGCTGGCAAATCCCATTGGGAAAGACAGTTCCTCAGATATCCCAGACTCATGCCATAAAGGACTTTAAAGGTGATGGCTAACACCTTGAATTGGACCTGGAAGCAGATAAGCAGCCGGCGCAGTTTGCGTAACAGTGGTACTACATGTGCCACCCTAGGTGCTTCCAGAACTATTCTCAATGTTGCACTCTGGACCAATTGTAGTTTCTGCATTACAACAATCCAAATAAGATATGACCAGGGTATGAGTCACTGAGTGCAAACCAGCAGCTTTAAAAAAAACAACAGTATTTTGCTGCTAATTTTAGTGGAGGACTCCTGTTCTGCCTTAGCTAAGAATGTAGCAAACACACAGTTTGTTCGAACTTATTTTAATCAATAACCGACTACTAGTAACTGTCTTAGTAGAGGTCACACACACACAAACCTAAAAGCAGTCTTTTCTTGCAAAAGCCCAACTGTTAATTAGTCGTCATTAACAGCTGGCATAAGTTCAGAAGGTCTTAAATCATATAATAGCAATTAGTCTTTGATAGCTCATGAAGTTGGCAAAATGCCTAGAAGTTGTCCTCAATAAACAAGCCGAAGCAGATAAGCAGAGCAGAGATTTTCCAGACACAAGGCACACTACGAACAAACAAATTTCAAACGTTGTTTCCTGCAGAGATTCAGCTGCCTCTGCTTTCCTTAAGTAGACTAGAGGAGTGGCCAATTAGCCCCAAGTCTTACTCCCGAGGAGACCTCCTCTAGAGTAACCATTCCTGTCTCTTAGCAGCTCTGCGTGCTCTTGCATTCAGAAAAGGAGAAGCCTCTTCTCCCTCATCACTGCTATGAGGTGCTGGAGGTTCCGAAGGCCCTGGCTGAACCTCTGCCTCTGGCACCGAGTCCTCGCCAGCCTCCCCACTGTTCGACCCAGGTGCCAGCTGCACAGGCCGCTGGCACATCACCAAGTCGGTCTCCTCTCGAACAGAATCCGCTATCAGCTGCACGGGCTGCTGACAGGCCATAACAACTCCTAGGTTGCTGGAACCTGCAGGAAGCACAGGGTCTGTAAATGACTACAACTGCTTTAAACAAAGAAACAAGACAAGAAAGCTGCACCAGTTAATTTCAAACATTCCCAGAATTCCTAGCTTTAGATTACCTATATCTTATTATTTCTTCAGCATTCTTCAATCTGGGACTCTTCAGGTCAATTAGTAAATTAACAACTTCCATAATCCTAATCCAACATGACATAGCAGAAAATATATTGGATGATACCAGGTCCTTTTATAAACTACATAACACCAGGTAAAATCAACGTGTTTGTTGTATACTTTGTAATGTCTGAAATGAATCTACAAAAATGGAAAAATCTGTTATAAGTAATGTAATAGACCATAAACCTAGATTTAATTAATGCACTTTTTTTGCTAGTGTAGATAAAAAGACACTATCAAAAGACACATTATAAGAAGTAGTCATAGAAAACAACATTAAGAATTTTACAGAAGCTGTTAATAAGTGTGTGTGTGTGTGTGTGTGTGTGTGTGTGTGTGTGTGTGTATTCCAATTTTTAAGATATTGTTTGATAAGAAAGTCTCTTGCATATTAATGTTTTCAGTATTCCACAATGTGAATGATGAGATTTTTTTTTTTGCTCATATGTTGACAAGCAGTTTACACTCTCATCACATTCGGGAGGATAAAGACAACTGGAAAGGAGAACATATGGGGGTGGGGGTGGGGAGTAATGTTCCCTCTAAGCTGCGCGGCCGCGCATGTAACGAGATAACGGCGCGCGGCAGTTTCCAACTGCCGTGTGCCGTTTTCTAATAGCAAAGGCTGCGCGACTGCGCGCCCGTGCACATGACTAGAGAACGGCGCACAGCAATTTCTAATTGCCGCACGCTGTTTTCTAACGTTAGAGGGACCATTGGTGGGGAGGAGATATCTTGTTTAACTTTTTTGGCATCCACAACAAAAATTATAGTGAAAAACTGCAAACAAACAAAAAGTGTTTAGGCCTACATGTATATAAATTTACTTTTTCAGCATTTAGGAAGACTGTTTTTTTTCCATCACAGGAATGCACCAGAGGTGTTAGGAGGCCTTCAGCATGTAACTGATTAAGGTCTTGCCAATTTCAGGCAACAGGTAAGCTGCCCAGGGTACTAATCAACTAATTAAGGTCACAGAGCTGAGCTTGTTAATTTGCGGTTAGCACTTAATAGGGAAGTGATGGGCCCTGGAGAAAACTTCTCAGGAAGAGATAACTTGTTAAGATATTCAAAAAAAAACCACACAATATTTGATTTTAAGGCTATGCCTGGTGGATGGAGGACATGAGGACAAAAACAGGGATATGCCTTCCTTTCGCTGGACATCTGGTAAATGCTATTTCAGAGACAGGGTCTTAGAGTTCAGGCTTTTAAAAATTCTTCTTGTATTGAGCTAATATTTCATTTTTGGATATGATTAAGTTAATTCCAAAGACACAAAATTCATTTGATGATGTAAAGAACAAAGACATTGCATTGCATTGCATTGCATTCTATTCCTATTCTGTTCTGTTCTGTTCTGTTCTAGTCTAGTCTAGTCTAGTCTAGTCTAGTCTGTCATCATTGCCAGAACTACCACATTCCAAACAATATATAGAAATTAACTGGAATGAGAATATGCTGAAATTCATTGGGATTGTAGTGTCTAAAATGAATGCACAGCCATTAGCATGATTCAGTCACTTCTTAAGTTACATTTAGAGGACATTTATTGCTCCCCAAAGATAGGTAAAACTTTAGAATAATATAATACACCTACTTTCTTAAACTTATACAATATCCCAAAAGAAATGGCATAGACACTTAGAAATATGGTAAGACAACCTTTTCCTGGCCCAGAAAGTTAGATTATAGAGGACCACTAGTTTATCAAGAATTTTATTCCAAAATGTAACATCGCAAACATCTAAATTTAATTTCATGTATATTTAAACTTAAGTATGATTCAATATGATATGGTGAGTCCTCGACTTGCAACACAATTGGGACCAAGATTTCCAATACTACGCAAAATGGTTGCTAAGTAAATCAACATTTTACGATGTTTTTTGCCATGGTTGTTAAACAAATCCCTGCAGTTGTTAAGTAAATCTTGTGGTTGTTAAAACTAATCCAGCTTCCCCCATTGACTTTGCTTGTCTGGAAAGC
Source organism: Diadophis punctatus similis (assembly GCA_023053685.1). NCBI lineage: Eukaryota > Metazoa > Chordata > Lepidosauria > Squamata > Dipsadidae > Diadophis > Diadophis punctatus. The sequence goes on from JALIGW010000006.1 coordinate 44,415,868, forward strand.
CGTCTGGAAAGATTGCAAATGGCAATCACATGACCCTGGAATGCTGCGACCATTATAAATTGGCTAGTTGCCAAGTGCCTGAATTTTGATCATGTGACCATGGGGATGCCTCGACGATCATAAATCACTTTTTTCAATGCCGTTGTAACCTCGAATAGTTGTTAAATGAATGGTTGTTAAGTCAAGGACAACCTGTATAGATTCCTGAGTTGGGCATTTAATTCTTTGCCCCTTCCACCATTACAATTAAGTTATAATTTTTGAAAGTTCACAAGGGCTTTATTTATTTATTTATTTATTTGCTGTCTGTATGCAGCCCTCCTCACTCTGGATTATAACTCCAACTCCTATTATCAGTGCCCAGCATTTTGCTATACTACTGGCTTGTGATGATGAGAGTCTTATAAGTATTTACTACATCAGATTGTGAAAGCCTGATGCGGAATAGATAAAAATTAAAATGTATGGGGATATTTTTAAGTGTCTAAATAATCTACAGTATGTAAATGTTTTCCCTCACACACACACACAGACAACCTTATGCCCACCCATACCCTACATATCCAGGAATAACTCATCTTAAAATTCCTGAAAGGACTGCAATGGGCATACCACAGAGTATCTGCTACTTAAACAAGGGACCACGTATGCCTGTCTACAGCATTTTCATCTGCTAGGGGGAAAAAAAGTTGCTGCACTTCATCCCACTAGCAGCAAGTCATTTTTCAGAAGAAATTAGACCAAGATGCCTGTTGTTATAGCAACAGTCAGAGCTACTTACACCGCCCCCTTCCACCTCCTATTTGACTTTAGTGGGCAGCTATTTCAATTATGTATAGGGAGTGACCACAACGGCGGCTGTTTAGTGATTTTATTGCTTCTTCAAAACAAGCTCAGAGGCTGAATCCTCTTTCAGTGTTTTATCTGACCATAAAATTCAAATAGACTTTAGCATTTTACCCTGCCCATCTTGCTCTAACACAAACCTGTTGGTCAGATTGCTCACTGACAAGGGAACTCTAGCTGCTAATACAAAGCTTTCAATCTGCCTGCCTTAGACAAGGCTGCTCCCACTGATTTTGCTGTCCTTAAAACTAAATTCATTTCTGTCAGGAAAATAGCTCGGCAAAGACTGACCAGAGGCCAGTAATAAAAGAAGAGCCTCCATGATATTCGTGGGGCAAAGAGTCAATGAATTCTGCTAAATCTAAACTCCTGAGTGCCCTGTTGCCTTGAGATTTTTGGCTTGAGAATCCATTCAAGGATAGAAATATTTTGAAAGCGTTGAGACTGGCATGAGACTGGAAAGGAGTGCAAATTTATTGTATTTGTCTTTCATGAGGAATCCTAACAAATAAATATTCCTAAGAGCTTTGGCTAAGACAAAGGTTTAAAAAAGAACAAAGGAAAAAAATCCTATGATTTAATTCTCTGCTAAAACATGGGTGGCTTTTATTTTCAATGTCATTTCAAATGAGCTGCTAAATCATTCATGCTCAAATGAACTTACATTCTTGTAGTAATAATTAAGAATTAGGATCACATAAGAGGCAGGCTGAGATGTGAAGGGAGGTCAGACAACCTCCAGTCTCAAATCTTATCCCTAAAACTGACAGTTAAAAGGCGTTGTCTAGATTGTATTGCCGCAGTATTAGAAATAACAGGCTATATTCCATGTTGGTTCTGGATTTTAACAGTCTTAAACAATTCTATAACCTAGCCAGTGAAATACCCTTTGGCTTTAACCAAAGATAATTAAAAAAATGACTCCATTGGACCAACATACGATTCCCCTCAGAGGTAGATTAATAATAAAGAAGAGAGGATTAAAAAGCCAGTGTATATTCTATGTTAAACATAGCTCTGCAGAGTAGAACTAGGTGGAAAAGACCTACCTCAAACAAAGTAAAATATCTCCAAGCTCATCCTTCATGCCTACAGCTGGCAGTAAAAGGCTATGTCCACAACACTAGTCCATTATGGTGGTTTGAGTTCCAAGCTTGGCAATTTGGCTGCAAACGTTTCATCACCATTCAAGGAGACATCGTCAATGATGTCTCCTTGAATGGTGACAAAACGATTGCAACCAAATTGCCAAGCTCAGAGCTCAAACCAAGAGCCTAACCACCAACCTGAGATACTAACATTCAAACACATTCAACTAGTCCATTAATTGTAACCAAAACTTGGGGCAACATATTTACAAAACATGAAGAATGTAATTGGCTTCCATGTTGCACATTATGAGCTATAGCATTTTGAACTAAAATATGCGGACATTGGATCCACTCTCATGTTAAACAAGTTTATCAGTACAATATTTTTCAGTTTTAATGCTTATCTGGCATCCTTTTATGCCATCAAATTCAAAATTTCAATAAATTTAACTTTTACCAAGAGCCAGCTGAATTGTTACTCTGAATCAAAGTCTCACACTTTTAGCCTTCTAGCAAATGTGCCATACTGTAATTATTTCAAATAAAATCTGGTACATTTTTGAAATTATACCTTTAGGTTCTATGAAAAAATAATTAAACATTAACATTAATTTTTGCATTAATTAATTTTTCAAAAAAAAATATTTGAAATCTTCCTCACTGATTTATTTTGTAAAATTGATCTGATGCCACAAAATCTATGACATTTTTTCTTGTTATTCAAATTGATCTAATCTGGTTTATCTATAAATTAATAAGCATCACATAACAATACTTCATGAGTTCAGATAAACATTCTCTACTTTCAATCTAACATGTATATGAGCAAAAGTTACAGCAAACTCATAAAATAATAGGCTCTGAAATACCGTAGTCCTTTGGAAAAGTACACAGCAATTACAAGCAAAGATATATTTTATTTCTCCATCCTAAATTAACCCGTAAGGTGAAAGATCAGTTGTGCAAAGCTATGAATGAGTGCACCCAGTTTCTTTGGCAGCCTTAAAGAAGTGGTTTATTATGGCTATGTCTTAACCAAATGATAATTAAAAAAAAAACTTTTTGCTATACTTTTATCTGATCTTCCCTTCTCATCTGGAACACACGAAAACATACATGGCCTCCTATATATGCACACTAACCATATCCAAGTTCATTTTACTTCAAAAATTAACTTTCAATTATATCCTGGGATTAAAGCTTGAGCTAAATTTCAAATAACTTTTATTTCTGTTTTGTGATTTCATACTGCTATTATATCTTAGTCTTTATATTCATTGTTTAATTCATATCCTATTAGTTAAAAGAATGTTCTGAACCTCATACAAAATACATGTAAATTCGTACAGATGTCTTTATTATATTAGCTGCACTTCTTTTATAAAAACAGACAAGAACGAGAGAAAAGCAGTGAATTGAGAAGTATTTGAAACAAACCTTGTTTCCATTGTTCACTAGCAATAAATTCTAATTAACACAATAGGACTAATAAATAAATCTGTTTAGACTAAAAGGATAAGCTACATAAACTTTGCATAGAGTAAATTTTTGAATAACTGGTGGACGAATATTACTAGAAGATAGCAATGTCTTTGTCCTGAAAAATCTTCTATCATATTTATTTCTTGATTCTCCTATGGCCTCTCAGAATTCTTAATTTCTGCATTCTGCCTTGAAAAGAAATGATATTGTCTGACAAAATACTCCCAATTTTACCATCTGCATAAATAAATCAGAATATAATCTGTAGTAATGACTTGTTTTCTGCTGGGCATGTGGCAGGATAAAAGATTTTTAATAGATTATTTGAACCTATTCCTTTCAACCACCAGATTTTATTCCGTCAGGCTTCTGAGACTCCACACTACTCATGTTATTCCCACTTCCAAGACTATTTTGTAGCATAAGTTAAGGTTTTCCGTTTCAATTATGGATGCTATTCCGCATACAGACTCCAAAATGATTTTCGGATATAGGATGTACTGCTTTAAAGTATCTTATAGCCTGTTTTAACTTTGTGGTTTTTGTCCTTGCAGATCTGTAGTTATAGTATATGGCTTGCGATACAATATTCTCCAATTTATATTTAATGAGTTACACAATGTTTGGTATCATTAAGAAGGAATCCAGGGGCGGGTTCCTAATTTTTTTACTACCACTCTGTGGGTGTGGCTTATTTTGTGGGTGTGGCTTGCCAGCCATGTGACCGGGTGGGCGTGGGCCTCGGGAGCTTGGCAGCGGCCGGAGAAGCAGGGGGCATTGCCCATCCCCAACGCAGCCCCCCGCAGCGGGAGCAGCAAGACCGCGGCAGCGGTTCTTCTAGGAGGCTCTGTCCAGCCTGAATGCTTCTCCCCATTTGATGATCCTAGGCTCCTGCCGCCCTTTCCCCCTTCCCTCAGCAGCTCGAGAAGCCTCGAATGTGCGAAAATGCCTGGGATCATCACCGTGCGTTCGTGGCTTCTCAGACTGCTGAAGGGAGGGGAACTGAGATAGGTCCTACCGCCCGTTCTTTCAGTGTCTCACACACTCCCTCAGCCATCCTCCCCTGCTTGGACTCACTGTGGGGTAGGAAGGCAGCCCATGCGCAATGCCGGAAGCTCGGTTTCTGGGCATGCGCAGAAGAAAATTTAAAAAAATTAAAAAAAAATTTTTTAATGGCGGTGCTCAGGCACCAGCAACCGACCGCACCGGTACTGTGACATCACCAGCAGGCCACTACCGGTGCTATAGAGTGGACCGCACTGGTAGGAACCCACCACTGAAGGAATCCATGTTTTAGGCTGGCACAAGGTTTTGTGCAGGTATTCATTCTGTACATGATATAGAATATATTCTGCTTGGGGAAGATATGCTTTCAATTTAAATATTAGTAGGAAGCCTCAAAAAGGTTAGAATCATATTGCTTGTGAGTAGAATTATTCTCTTCTCTACTTATGTTTAGGAATGGGGCAAACTGACATTTGACAAGATTTACAGAAATAATCTTGTCTAGTGATGATTATGAGGGGTCTTTGGTGTTTTCTGAGCTTAGTTGTTTTCTTGCAGGTGTTCCATTAGGTAACATAATCAGAGCTCTGATGGGCACCAAGGACCCTTCACTTCACCCCTGAGCTACAAATATTCTCCTTTATCAGTGATGATTATAGGATCAAGCTGTACAAAGCACTAAGGCAGAAGTGCTTGTCAACAGCTGTCTCTCTTATTGCTCTAAAACAGTCAGTCCTGAGGGAGGATGTCCTGATATTTCTATTATCCTGATCGTTCTTGTATTCATAGATTGAATCAGAGGTGGGTTCCTGCCGCGCAGCCCCGGTAGGGAGCGGTGGATTGCGCAACCGCTCCGGAGCCCTCTCTGCCGGTCCACCCGGCGCATCACCATTTTTTTGGGTGATTTTCGGTGATTTTGGGTCAATTTTGCTTCTGCGCATGCATGGAAGCAAAATCGCGCTGAAATCTCTCTTGCGCGCATCCCCTCGCGAGATTTCAGCGCAATTTTGCTTCTGCGCATGTGCAGAAGCAAAATCGCACGAGGGGGCACGCGCACGTAGCGAGTGAGTCCCCCCGAAGTGTGGAAATGCGCGCGCATGGCTCCGCAGCGAGGTAAGTGAGCAACCCGCCCCTGGATTGAATCTATGGATTCAAAGGCCATTTCCAAAAGGAGAATTATTAGTCTTACTAGTAATGTTCTTTTCAAATAAATGTTAAGAGAGTGATTTTATGAGGAATCCTGTATGGCCAAATAAAGTTTAACTTGACAACAACTGTACCTAACAATAGTTCAATTTTATTACAAAGTTTTTACCCAGTCATTAGAAAGAATCATTTGGGAGAGTTGATAATCTCTTTTCTCTCTTGCTTTTCATTTTGTCTCATCAAGTCCCATATTTTTTCTTTCCTTGTTGTTGCCCCTAAAACCGAAAGGTATGCCATTCACTCTACAAACCTTTGTTCTTTGTTTTGTTTTTTGGGGGGAGTGGGTAATTCTGAGGTATACGAGTGCCCCTCTGGGGACTTGTAGCTTCTGTACTAAACTCTGCCTTTTATGATGTTTATTACTTAATTACTTAATTACTTGATTTAATTAGTTATTTATTGCTAATTGAGTTTAATGCTGTAAGATAGGCCAGACTGAGAAACAAACACCATGTGAGTCTAAATCTACTTTTATCAGAACAGGTATAGTAGTGGAATCTTGGACATTTAAATGTTTTTTTCTTCCGCTTTTATCTTCATGAGAATTGGGAGGGGTATTGTTATATGAGGCATTTTTGTAAACTTTTCATGGTATGAAGTGGTATATACTGTATCCCCATACCACCTATTGGGAATGAATCTTCCCTCTGTTTATCAAGATCACCACCTTCCTTACTTTCTTATATGATATTTTTATACCATTCAGTTATCTATTATTTTCATTGTAAGTGATTACCTATTTAATATACAATTCCCTTACAATTAGAATTGTATAGATTTTAATGTCTTGTTTGTATTTTTGTATATTCTAATGTCATTTCTATTTATAACTTTAATTTCTGTTTAATTTTACTAAAGTATTATTTATTTGTAACTTTATTGCTAAGTTTTAAAACATATTATCATTACTATCATTGTTATCTTCATAAGTATCATTTTTGTACTCTAGAACCTCCTGGGGTCCATCTTTTTATTGCTTTTTGTTATAATTTTTCTCATTAAGACTTCAGTGATCTTGCTTTCAATGTTTCCTTTGAACGCCTTACAATGATATTTTGCTTTGGAAATCTGTTGTCAACCAGAAGAAAACTGAGATCTAAAACACATACTTTTTAGTTAAACCCCACGTCATTTAGTTCCAGAAGTGTTTACTCCTCAATAAGAAGAAATCTGCAGGCGGGTTTAGGAACATAAGCCATAAATAAGCATTGTAACAAACTTTTTATATTATCTTAAGTAACTAGAATCTGTCTATGGTTATTTTGTCAATTAAAAACTGTTCATATTTTCTCTTTATGGAATTCTCTTTAAAATTAAATATAAATGGCTAAAAAAGGTACGATAAGCGTATTGCCTTGATATATTATTATATTCAATAGATTCCACTTCTTTTCTGTGCCCAATTCAAAGAATTGGTATTTTCCATAAAGCTGTAATCAGATGTTTTCACTGGCCAAGGGAAGCAATAGAAAAGGTCATGAGACAAAATGGGTGAAGCATCTTCCCAAAATTTTAACAGTCTGCAAGTAGCATATAGTGCAAAAATTAAAAATAATTTCTTTGGGTTATTTGCCAAAGATTCCCAATAGGAAATAATACCATAAAATGTTGGTAATTCTGGTAAAAAGATTCCCAGGGTCCTAAAATAGCAATTCAAAAGCAGAAGTGTACCATGGACCACAAGTTAACCATTCATGCTAAAAATGGCTGGAATGTGTTTATTTTCCTGACTGCCAAATGGAAAGGCCCTGCTCTCAATTTTCTGAACTTCAGAAATATATCTGTTACTAGAGACAGAACCCTTTTAAGAGTTATTTCTCACCCTGAAGAAAACTCAGGTGACTTTGCTTTAGTGTCCCCCTCTTGTGCACCAGGAGTGGGTTCTGGATCCTTTTGCTGCCGATTTGCTTAGGGTCGCGCCATGCGCGCGCACAATAAAAAATTAGCTTTTGCGTATGGGCAGAAGCAAAATCCAAGATGGCGGTGCCCATGGAGACACCGACAGAACCGGCTCCGTGACATCATCGCCGAGTTACTAACGGTTCTAAAGAACTGGTTAGAACTGGTAGGAACCCACCTCTGTTGTGCCCTATAAAGCTATGGGATTCAAAACATCTCCATCCTAATGTACATTAGATATCTTGGTTCTATATCAAATATTAGTTCATGTGCTATAATAGTACCACTACTCTTTCATTAATAATCTATTTCTCAATCTATCTTGTTAAAGAGGACATTGAATTTGTGCTTGGGCAAAGTTACTTTAAGTTCAGGTAGCAGCAAACTGCCGACACCTTTTGTTTAAACAATTTCCAAGGAAATCCAGAGGTGAGTTCCTCCCGGTTTGGACCAGTTCGCCTGAACCGGTAGCGACCCGCTGGTGATGTCATGATGACCTCACGGAACCGGTTTGGTTGTTGCCGGTCCGTGGGCACCGCCATCTTTTTTTTTAAAAAAAATAATTATTATTTTTTTCTTCTGAGCATGCGCAGAAGCCAAGTTTCCGGCACTGTGCATGTGGTCACCATCTTGTTTTTGGGTTTTTTTGGGGGGGGGATTTTTTTTTGATATTTCGGCACTGAGCATGCGAGGTGCAGCCATGCGGCGCAGGAGGAAGCGAACCGGCAGCAAGGTAAGTTAGAACCCACCTCTGAGGAAACCTCTTTGATTGCTTCCAATAAAGCAATCATAAAGATTTTCAGGCATATGCCATGGCATTATTTTCTATCCTATTTTAAGTGCTGACCAGGAGTTTTAATATGTTTCCACTGAAGTTCCTTTTTGGTTTTTGTTTGATCTGAGTGATCTCATGGTTCATTTTGATGGAAAAATAGGTACATAAAGATTTATATTATTGCACTCTACCAGAATGCTGACACTTATTTTCAAAGTTTTATAGCATTTTATTTCTAAGAAACGTTTGGCAGCTGGCTGGAAGCCATTCCAGAGTGCTAATTTATTTTAGCATTAGATCGTTTTCATGGAAAGAGTATTAAATTCATTCATAGTACTATCCAGAGTGGGACAATGAACATGTAATCTGCAGTTGTCATAGACTAAGCTACTATGAAAAGGAACATGAACAACTTATTTTGTGCAACGAAGGCCGCAAATGGCTTGGTCTTCCCCGCACAGTTTTGGAACAAGCTCTAGTGAAGCAAATAAGCTGACAAAGAAGCTCATACTCGACAGGCTTTGAAAGAAATGGGGATGCCAAGAGGAAGGGTTTATGTTTGACATTTTTTCCCTGAGGGTACAAGGGAAACTGTGTGCACTAAGAGCATAGAGCAGAAGGTCAAATTATACTACAGAAAAAGCACAGGAATGAGAAGCTGGGCATATGGTTCATTACCTCCAGAATACTGCCATTGTATATATCAAAAATTAGAAGAAGAAAAAGAGAACACTTAGTTTATAATGTGGAGAATATAATCTGGGGCCACAACAGTGTATGTACGCCCACTCCAAGCCTTAGATGCATTTTCAGAGACCGATGAAACTATATATATATATATGTCCTGTGGCTTTAAGATGTTGGACCAAGGAAGAAGTTGGTTCCTCTTTTTTGACTGAGTTCTTGTGTTCTTCAATGCGTGCACTTATTCTTCTGTTGGTTTGTCCAATGTATGTGGTGGGGCAGGCGGTGCATGGGATTTCATATACTTGATTTTCTAACTCAATTTTGTCTTTGGGGTTTCTTAGGATGGTGGATATTTTTCGGTTTGTGCAGAATGCTGTCTTGATGTTGTGTTTGTGGAGGATCTTGCTGATTCTGTCTGTGGTTCCTTTTATGTATGGTAGGAGGGCTTTGCCATTTTCTTGTTCTCTGTCTTGGATTTTAGTGGGGGTTTCTTTTTGGATTAGGTTGGTGATCTTATTTCTTTGGAATCCATTGGATACTAGTACGTTAGTGAGAGTATTTAGTTCGGTTTTTAGGTGTTGTTCGTCAGCTAGGCGTTTTGTTCTGGAGATGAGTGTCTTGGCTACGGAGTTGATCTGTGCTGGGTGGTGGTGTGAGAGTGCGTGCAGATAGCGGTTAGTGTGGGTTTTCTTCTGGTAGATGGTGTGTCCTAGGGAGCCATTGGATTTCTTGTAGACTAAGACATCCAGGAAGGGAAGTTGGTTGTTAGCTTCTGTTTCCATGGTGAACTGTATTTTGGGGTGTAGGCTGTTGAGGTGTATGAGGAAGTTGTCCAGTTTTTCTTTCCCGTGTGGCCAGATTATGAGGGAAATAATAATAATAATGAGGGAAATTTCCCGTGGAACTCAGTCAAAAAAGAGGAACCAACTTCTTCCTTGGTCCAACATCTTAAAGCCACAGGACATGAAATTAACTTTAAAAAGACCAGAACTATCGCCAAAACTGAACATTTTAACAACAGAATAATCAGAGAAGCCATTGAGATAGAGAAACGCCCACAAAGCATGAATAAACGAGATGACACCTCCCGCCTACCAGCCATTTGGAAACCCGCACTTGTTGACAAACGAGTCCCTAAGAATGACACTAGACCCACACTCACGAAAACCACACAGGATGTCACCACCACACACCCATGCAAAAAGCAAACCCAAACCCACACCAATGAGGCACGGCCACAAACCAGAAGCCAGACCATAGCTGCATCTTTAGCCACTCTAAACCCCTCCATTCCATACATGAAGCAAACTGACACCCCAGCCAATCATAGCACAGCCAACCCCCCATCCAATCAGAGCACAGCCAAGCCCCCAACAAATCAGAACACACCTCCACCCAATCAGAACACAGCCAAGCTCCCACCCTATCAGTTCAAACCCCCAGTGGCAGTTAAAAGGAAGAAACAGCTGCAATCTCACATTGCTCCTAGAAGCAGCAAGCTGAAGACTCCAGCCTGATGATGATGAATGGGACTTCGTCGAAACGTTGCAAAGATACTTCCAATTTCACGCGGGAGAAAACCCGAATAACCAAAGACCTACATACAAACACCCGCGAAAACCTCAGAAAACAATATATATATATATATATATATATATATATATATATATATATATATATATATATATATATATATATATATATATATATATATATATATATATATATATATATATATATATATTAACAACAAGGGAACATTGTTATATACAGTACATGGGGAGTATTCATACTTAATTAATTAACTTTAACTACATTGGTATTTAAATTAAATATTTGGCTTCCAATTGTTGTTTGGAGGGTAACCTCTGATATGCACTCGAAGATCAACGGTGCGACAAAGTCACTGCATTTTCGTTACACCACCATCAGATAAATATATAACACTTGTAATGCAAAACATGACCCTTATTAAGCAAGGGGGTTATTAACCACTTAAAATGTTCTATGCTATCCCAGATTGCTGTGCATTTGTTCGTTCATCTGGGGCACAGTAAGACATTTTGATATTTATTGGTAACTCATAGGATGCTAGAATGGTGGGGCTTGGTGTTTCCTCTAGATCGGGGCCACAACAAACATGTGAAGTATACAAGACAGAGGTCATAACACAGGAGTTATTCTTACTAAGCCCCTCAACACATCCTCCCCATATATTCACCAGAGATTCTGGCATCCTTGTGTAAATCTTGATTTAGCCATCTTAAGACAGTCAGGTTCACGGTTGATATTTTTGGACAGTCAGCAAAGTGACCATGAATATTGAAACAAGTTACCATTGTTAATATAAAATGTAATTTTACTTATTTAACCATTTAACCTTTTCCAACTGCCATCAAAAAATGTACACCTGTTATCAACAATTGAAAAGTCCAATTTTCTTACTTGCTTTTTGAACAAAAGCCAAAACCACATTTTGCTGACAAAGGGAAATGCAAAAGAAATGCTAATAAAAACACTACCCAAGCAGAATTTCCATAACCTAGAAAAATGAGTTTGATCACTGGAGGGCTCTAATATTGTTTGAACTGCCAAAAAAAATATCAAAATGTTGAAACAAAAATTATTTCAATGTATGTGCACAGAGCAATCAAACATGCAATATACAAAGCTCCATGGATGTACTGTACATATACCGTATTTTTCGGAGTATAAGAGACCTTAGTTTTGGGGGAAGTAAACAAGGAAAAAAGGCCTCTGCCTCCAAGCAATTTGCCAAACAGCAAACAGCACAGATGATATACACTGTTTGCTATGTATTTCTGTGCATGTGTGCCTGACCCATAGAAATAGCAAAGAATTGGAGAAATGTACATTATGCCAGAAAGTTTTCTTAAATGTAGTCACACTAACTCCTCCCAATTATTTAAATAGATCTACTCCAAGGTAAGTCAGGATTTAACTCTAATACTAAACAGGACACTGTTACATTTCAGACTATACTTGTACAGAGCTGTTAAAATTAATTAAAATTTCTGGAAGTATACATTATTCTCTATTATTTAAAAGAAGTTACAATAGCACTGGGCCTCTTCAGAGCAAGCATTTATTTTAAAAAGCTTCTTTATTTTGTTAAGTTGTCTAGAGCAGTGTTTCCCAACCTTAGCAACTTGAAGATATCTGGACTTCAACTCCCAGAATTCCCTAGCCAGCATTCGCTGGCTGGGGAATTCTGGGAGTTGAAGTCCAGATATCTTCAAGTTGCCAAGGTTGGGAAACACTGGTCTAGAGGTCTCCAACCTTGGCAACTTTAAGACTTGTGGACTTCAACTCCCAGAATTCCACAGCCAGCAAAGCTAACAAAGCTGGCTGTGGAATTCTGGGAGTTGAAGTCCACAAGTCTTAAAATTGCCAAGGTTGGAGACACCTGGCTAGAACAATAATAAAGCAGTCTTTAAAAAATAAGTCTAATAATTTGAACATTCTACAGACATTTATAGTTATTCACTTACCCCTTTGCATCCTTGCATCAGTTCAGCAGAAAATAAAAATCTGCATGTCTCTCCCAGCTATTTGCCTCTTTGCAGTTTCACTTTCATTTTAGCACGTGGCAAATCAGCTGTAGGTCGGGAAGCTGCTAATGACTTGCTTGGCTTTACAGGCTCTTCCCTGTTTGCTGCAAACAGGTAAATTGATGGAAGACAGAGGCCAAAGGGTTTGGGTGGCTGGGTGGCTGGGGCTACATTTGGTGCATAAGACGCATCCAAGTTTTCATCCTCTTTTTTGGGGTAAAAAGGTGCATCTTATACTCCGAAAAATATGGTACTTTATAAAGCTCAAAAACTGTACACTGAATTTTCTGCAATAAGGAATGGTGATACCATGTTTCTTCCAATTCTAATAAACATCTAAATCATTGTTAAAAAATTTTCATGGCATCACAACATACTCAACCTTGCATAATAAAATTTAAAATAATTGCTTGGGCAATTTTAGGACCCTGTCTAGTACCTTTGTCCGGAAGTAAGCATCTCAATTCTCTCTTCTCGCTTAGCTGCCAGGATATTCTGGTACTACTCTTCCAGTTCTTTTTCTTGTTGGTTTAAGATTACAGCAGTCAGATGTCCCACCAGACACTGCTAAGAAACATACAAGTAATCCTTCCTTACTAATGACTTATTCAGTGACTATTTCAAGTTGCTACCATGCTTGCTGAAAAATAAAATTTACGACAAGTCCTCAAGGTTACGGCCATTGCACAGGATCATGATTCGGCACTTTGTAGTCAGGGTTGTAACCTGGTTGTAACCATGGTTGCAATCTCCCATGGTCATGTGATCACCATTTACAACCTTCTTTGCTGGCCTCTCACATGCAAAGTAAATGGGGAAGCTGGTAGGAAGTTACAAGTCATGGTCACATCAAATCACACTTAATGACTCATGGTGATTTGCTTAACAACCACAGCTGGAACTGATGCAAATTTATGTGCTCATGTGATATTTCATTTAATGATCATGCCACTCAGTGAGAGAGTTGCCAGTCCAAACTGCAATGGGGAAGTGAACACTATCGGTATGTAGAAAGACACAATTTTTCAAATGTTTTCTCTGCCTTAAAAATCAAACTTATAAAAATGAATGTCTTCAAAATCATCTCTTTCCCATTCTGTACTATGTAATTCTGAGTTCAGCATCCTGGATTAATGCCTTAAGAACTTTGCAGATTAAGTGGTGAAGAAAATATCGGATACATCATCTTTGCTCACTAAACTGTTACTTTAATGGTGCAGAATAGAGGAGGGATAATATGGTGACCTATTTTCCATTTCTATTCTGCCGCTGTGTACTTTGGGATTGTTCACCTTGTTTACCCCCATTATTGCTTCCAGTGGCTCTGGAAAATTCCGTACCTTTTGCTATATTTTATAGTTAATATTAATTCTTAGATATTATTCATTCACTCATTTATGTATTTATTTTGTTCAATTTGTATGCCGCCCAACTCCCAAAGGGACTCTGGGCGATTTACAGCAAAGAGAAACATGTGAATGAACAAAACCATAAAAACAGAACAATAATTAAAATACATATAAAAATTAAGAAACTAACAAACATATCACGGGGTGGCCGTTTAAAATCATTCTCCACGGTCCCTATCCCCAGAACCAGGTCTTAACGGCTTTGCGGAAGGCCAGTAAAGCGGGGATGGTCTGGATCTCAGGAGGTAGTTGGTTCCACAGAGTCGGGGCCACCACAGAGAAGGCTCTCCCTCGCGATCCCGCCAACCGACATTGTCTGGCTGACGGAACCCGAAGGAGACCAACTCTGTGGGATCTCACTGGTCGCTGGGAGGTATGTGGTAGTAGCCACATGTTTTTCTCATATGCCTGCTTTGGTCACATTGGTTTTTTTATGTTTGCTGATTTTAATAAATAAGCTGTATTTTTCTAACTGAATTGAAAGTCTTATTGTATGTTCTTTTTCTGATGTGGACCTAGGGATTGGGAGCGTGCCGGGTGCAAACTAAACTGCATATTATTACCCACAGTAATTTTCCAACAAAAGGAATCCCTGTTTTGTGAGCCTTATTTATTCCTCCCTTTGCCAAGAGGTAGGCAAACAGGGAACCGTGACCTATGCTCTAATGGCAGATAGGGGAATGCAGAGTCTTAAAGGAAAACTATAGGCTTTGATTCTTCTGTGTGTTCTTATGCGTTTAAGAGCTGCTATATTTACAATAAAACTGTGTACAGTTATTGAGAAGAGCATCAAAACTGCACTTACAAGTTGCATAGCAGTGTGGAGTGCATTACTCATCACCAGGAATGTCCCATGCAGCACTGAACAGATGCCTCTGGCAGTCACACAATAAAAGTACACTCTCCTATTTAGGAAAGGAGTTGAACTTTTAAGAAGCATTTTGAAGCCCCTGGAAAAACTGAAAACTAAGAGTATCCATGATAAAAATAGGATAACAAGACATACACAACTTAGTTTTAAAGTATATTGAATTTATATGAATTTTCAACTGTTTTGTTTTTATTTATTTAATTCCAAACGAGATTCCTATTGTGCAAAATAATAGAAAAATTGGATTACAACCATTTCATAATCAGCTAAACAAAGGGGCATTATTAGAAATGCTGAAAAGGATAGCTGGTGCTGCCCTGTTAATCTAAGCAAGCTAAGTCTTTAGGGTTTTAAGATTATAACTGTTGTTTTAATGTAGTGCATCAGGCTGTTACACAAAGCACCATGGTTTTTTGGTTTCTTGCCTGAACAAATAATTATTTCAGCTGCTTGGGAAAATACCTCCCTTTTCTTCACTTGGTGGAAAAAGAAGATATAAAAAAACCATCACTGCACGCTGTTCTTTTGAGCTCTTCATACAGGACATGTTAATGACATTTGAGTGGGAGGATTGATATTTTAACATAGTGAGATATTAATAAATTGTTCACATATCTCTATCCACAACAGTTTGTGACATACACACACCCATGTTGCATTCCCACAAAACTACCAAGATACCCTCCATATTTTTCTGATATTGCAGAATTGCCGTGCACCCTCCTTCTTTAATCCATTTACCCTCCCCTAATTTTTCTCCTCCCGGTACTCCCCGCACAATTTTGCTGTAAGCAGCCAGCACTAAACAGCACCAAATGGACTGGCACTGTCTTGTTTCCTGGCCTAATGGATGCTTGTTTAAACAGTGAGGCTGTTTGCATTGCTGCAGCTCACTGCATGTTAAACACAATCCTCTGAAATCCTACACCAATACAATAAAGGTATCAGCAGTACAGCATGGGGAGGCAATTACTATAAGGTCCCAAGTGAGCCTTCTAAGCTGTAGGAAGGAAAATTTGATCGAACAACTAAAAGGAAAATCTGATTCAGCTCAGCATCACGTGGAAGACGCAAGGCTTAACTGCAGCCAGGTCTGTGGAGGGCAGGAAGAAATCAATGGAAGAGCTAGTGAGAGCAAATGTACATTGTTAAGAGGAGCTTTAAGCATTGCCTGTTGGCAAAGCTGTGTGTTGCAAAGACCAACAAAGGCTTCCCTTTCCTCCTTGTCCTTGTCCTGGAGGCTTTTATTTTTTAAAAAAAAAAATGCAGCCTGCTACTCTTTCAATCCCCATCTTTTACCAATTTCTGAAATACTTCTCCACTGACAAAAGGCCCTTTGCTCCCATAAAAAAAAGCAGTTGCATATCAAGGGGATGAGGTAAACATCTGAGCAGTAGAAGAGCTAAGTTGCTATGATTTTTATTTTATTTTCAAGAACACCATCAGAGAGGTCCATCTTTCAAAGCTAAGGTTGGGAAGAGAGGTCCAGTTTTCACCCTAACGACAGTCAATTTGAAGGCATTAGAAATTCCGTATCAATTCATGGTTATTGTTGTTGTTTTTTGCCTTCAGAAATTGTGGGCACTCCAACACTGGAGGTTTTTAAGAAGAGACTAGACCCGTGATGGCGAACCTATGGCACGCATGCGATAGGTGGCATGCGGAGCCACAGCGGAGGGCACGCGAGCGCCGCCCACCAGCAAACCAGAACTGCGGAAAAACGCATTTCCGGTTTGCCGGTGGGCTGTCCTTCCTGCACTCCGGAGGGCCCAGGGAAGCTTCCTGAAGCCCCGGAATGCAAAAAACAGCAAAACGGGCAAACCGGAAGTGCGTCCCTCCACACTGCCGGCTTGCCGGTGGGCAACGCTCGCGTGCCCTCCGCCACGGCTCCGTGTGCCACCCGTGACATGCGTGCCATAGGTTCGCCATCATGGGTCTAGTATCTTCTTTTTCTTTTTTTTTTAATTGAAAAAGTTTTATGCGTACAAAGTACAAACATTTTTGTTGTTTTCTCCCCCCTCCCCCTCATCCCTCCCCCAACTCCCCCTCCCCCCTCCCTAGACTTCCCAGAACATACACAGGGTATAATATAGTTTACACAAAATTCATGTTTTTTTAAAAAAAACTAAAACGTTGTTGAAAAGAAGCCCGACTTCCTCTAGCTGAAAACAGATGATCAAAAATAACAGGAACTACTGCTTCTAGTATTTTAAAAGGTAAATCTTGTAGAAAAGTCAGCTTTTCTAATTAAGCAGACAGTTTTCCTGAATACATGCCACAACTACATTAACTAAGAAGCTTTGTTGCACAGGACCGAACTAATAGTAACAGCTTGGCTTTCAGCCTTTGGCAAAACTTATAGTCAATAATGAAAGGGGAAAGCCAATAGTTACTTGCCTATCTGGGGTACACTTCAGACTTTTACTTCATGAAAACCAAGGAAGGGACGATATGAGAACATCAACGTGGAACAAAGCATCCAGTTGCCCAGTATAGATGGCCAAGTCATTATAGAGTCATCCACTACATATTTTTCTTGGTAATCTCAATAAATGATGGCATGGTAGATTGTATTCAAATGAATGCATATCCATCAGTGAGCAACTGTATTAAAGGGTCAGTGAAGTGCACGCTCAATGCAAACAATGATACTGTAGGTGCAACAAAATCCAGAAGGGGAAAAGCCCTTGTTTTTTTCAGGGTAATTTCTGAGGTCTTGTTACTATTAAACTGTTAGATCAAAAGCTTGGGAAACTGCTAGAATGCTATTTTTAAATGCATTTTTGTAGATGATCTATACTAAAAAAATGTAATTTTTTTGGAATAGACACCAAAAATCCCTGGTTTTATGTTTGCTAATTTTCTCTAATGTTCTGCAATCACAGGCTCTACTTGGAAGTTTTGTTGCCTAAGTTCCTTAAGAAGGATTTAAAGAAAGTCTATCACACCCAGCATAATTTCCTGCCTTTACTATCCAAAAAACTATAAAAAATCTACAAAATGGACTCATGGCAACTAGTTGCCTCCAGTGTTTGCTTTCAGCTCCTGGAATTGCATAAGCGCACAATCGTGCCTACCGTTCCTGTCCTAATGTACACATATATTCTTACCTCTTTTACGCTTATTCATGCTGGTACTATTACGTATATATTCAATCATGTTTTACTGTTTATACTTTGCTTATAATCATATATGCTTGACAAATAAACAAATACAAATACAAATTCAGTGACATTTAACCACTGGTGCAAATAGCTTTTGATAGTTCAGTCTTTCAGGAACATATAGGTTGCATATGTAAGCCTAAACTAACAGCAATAATTAAATAAAGCCAAATAAAGGAAAAAAGCTATAGAAGAAACCAGGAATGCTTAATTGGGTTGGGACTGTGCCACACAGGAATGTGGCTCCATTTGATAAATTCAGAGTTTCCTATCCTAATATAACATAAAGCTATGATATATGGACTAGATAAGTGTAAGTCGAATGGGTTTGAAGAATCACAGTCATTTGAAATTATATGTGGCACAGAATACTTTTTCACCTAATTTTGTAAGTATGCACTTTTTGTGCAAAACTGACTTAGTTCAATTAACTCCTTTCCTTGGAGAATGTTCTCGCTTTATGAAAAAAATATGTATATGTAAGAAAAATGTTTCTGACAGGTAGTAGCTTTCTGATCTGCATTCACTGCAGGTATGAGCATGCATATTTAACTGTCAGGGTTATGTATGCAAATTCATTCCAAAAGAATCCGAAAGACTGAAATAATATTTCTCTAGTGTGTTCACATCAAGGGTTTTTAAACTTTATTTTAATTTTGCTCCATTCCCTGTGAAACTGCACATATCTTTAAGCATGGAGTTGAACATGTGTAGGCCTCCAAGCAACTATGCCTCCTCAGAACAAATACCTGGTCTTCAATGATGCAACAAGTACAACGCAAATGAATGGGGTTTCTCATTTCTTTTTCTTTTTTCTGTTTTGCGACAAATCATTATTCATCAAAATATGTGTTTTGAATATTTTGTAAATGAAATCCAACAATACATAGAGGCTATCAGTTTTATAGTGCAGCAGTTCCTGAAATAGTAGCTTGGTTAGAGCTTCAGATATTTTTGTACTGCGGAAGTGATCGTTATTTTGAAGGAGGAGAAGCTCTAAGGAGGCTTTACAAGATTCCTATCATGGTTCCATTAATTTATAAAGACTGCTTATTTTCTGGCTTTAATCATCAATAGCTTCTTAATTCCTCTTGTCAGTTTCTATGCTACTTTTAATTTCAAGGGAAACCTTTGATTACTTATCTCTCCTCTTAATTTAAACATAGTAAGTAAAAATTAAAAGTCTCCTCCTCTAACAAAACAAAGAAGGGAGGAAGCCATTTTACTACTAGTGCCTTATAACATCTTTACATCATTAATCAGCAACTGCTGAAATGATATAAAGCCTCTCAGCAGTTCTATTTTAGCACAACAATGGTTGGCTAATTCTAGAAGCTGTAAGTTGTTACTAAAGAAATGGAATAATTAAAGTAGGATTATTCATGGGCAACCAGAAAGCTATTCATAAGTAATTGTCCCAGATGAAATCATCAAAAAGAAAAAAAAATAGCTTAAATACTGAACAGCAAACTTTTATTTAACATTAAAAAGGATCTTTGCAGAATAGAACTTGTGAATAAACATCACAGATCTTAGAGATATTAGGTGTTTTGTGGAATTTTTAAATTTCCCTTACACTGATTACAAAAAACATTATCAGTATAATGATAAAACACAGCCCTATAAGCAGAGGTGGTATTCAGCCGGTTTGGACCGGTTTGGGCGACCCAGTAGTGGAAATTTTGAATAGTTTGAAGAACCGGCAAATACCACCTCTGGCTGGCCCCGCTCACATGCCGGCTCGCTGCTCGCCCCACCCACCCAGTCGCTGCTCACCCCACCTGCCCACTAGCCCCCCGCCCTATATCTTGCCTTCGCCACGCAGCCCAACTAATCTCCACGCCTCGCCTCCCCGCCTCACCCACTCTGCTCACCAAAGGTAAGCATGCCGCCCACTTGCTCTTCGCCTTGGGGCCCAGGGACGCGCCATTCCCCGGCTCCGGCCTTGCCCCGGAGCCTCTGCCCGCTCGCCATTTGCCTCGGCCAGGTCGGAAACTTGCCATTCCCCGGCTCTGGCCTTGCCCCGGGCCTCCGCCTGCATGCTGCCACCCCCTCTGGCCTCACAGTACGCCACCCTGGGCCGAAGCAATTTATTCGGCCTGTGGCCTGCCACGCTGGGCTGAAGGGCGGTGGCGTGGGTGCAGGAGGGCCGAAGCGGTTTGGGAATGGACCGGACGGTTCTTTTTTTTTTTTCTGAACCAAACCTTTTAGGATGTAAGTTTTATAGCTTTCTTTAGCATCTAGCATCTGGTATCTGTTCAGATTCACAGAACTTCCAAATCTAAAGGCCAAGTATTGGACTCTGGCAGTTTCTGCCTGCAAAGATTGCTTTGTGAAATCTTTTAAAATCAATATTCTTCCTTGTCTTTATATATGCATTTTTCCTTGAACATGAGCACATATATTACAAATTCTGTCACACACACACATGCAAACACACAAACACCCACACAAAGTCTGCAACGTGGCTCGGACTCTACAAGTACAAAATAGATCAAGTATGTTCTAGACCAGTGGTGGCGAACCTTTTTAGGCTCGCGTGCCAAAAAGGGGGGGGCACGCTCGCGCGCGCTCGCGTGCCCACACCCATTCCCTCCCCCCCACGCATGCGCACAACCCCCCCATGCTGCCCCCTGCGCATGCGCCCCCCCACCCCCCGCAAAGGCTTACCGGAGCCTGGGACGACGAAACCGGCAAACCGGAAGTGCGAAAAAACACACTTCCGGTTTGCCGATATGCTGTTTTTTGCACTCCGGAGGGTTCAGGGAAGCTCCCTGAAGCTCCGGAATGCAAAAAACTACAAAACGGACAAACCGGAAGTGCGGAAAAGTGCACTTCCGGTTTGTCCGTTTTGTAGTTTTTTGCATTCCGGAGCTTCAGGGAGCTTCCCTGAACCCTCCGGAGTGCAAAAAACAGCTCACCGGCAAACCGGAAGTGCGTTTTTCCGCACTTCCGGTTTGCCGGTGGGAACCCTCGCGTGCCGGCTGCTATGGCTCCGCGTGCCACCTGTGGCACGCGTGCCATAGGTTCGCCACCACAGTTCTAGGCTGACTTTTAAAAAAAATTGTACTAGCTATGCTGTCATTCACTGTTCAGTGGTCCCACCACAACAGCCCATCTCTGGTAAATATTTACATAATCCAATTCAGCCATTCGAACTTCAGGTGTTATAATCATGTTATAATAGGCTGCTCTTGACATTCAGTATACTGTTTTGCTTCCTGAAGTCAGCCTGAGATTTTGTTTGCAAATAAGCAGTTTTGACACGGATTGTAGAAGTAAGCACAGAGACATAAAGATAGATGGATTGCTGCAATCTCTCTCCTCAACAAGGTTTACAATTTCTATCACCAGTTTGCAAGAAAATAAACATCAGAGTCTCATCCCTCCTTCTCACAGCAAACAGTGGGTATATCTTTTGCTGATATTCTTGCTCTCAGCTTCACCTTTGGAGAGCTATAGTTCCCTTGAGAAGCAGTGGACACTTCAGGACATCTTATTATTCAGATAACGCTGCAGTGCAAAACTCAAATGGCAAGCAAGGTGCAACCAGCTAAGGATAGAATTCCTGAAAACAAAACCTAAGAACCGCTTCCAAAATAAATTATGTTACAATTAATATCTGAATAAATACTTGCTCTATGGAAGCTTTTCATAAATAATTCTGATCCTTGTTATAGTAATCCTTCATTAATAGAAACATTGATTATACAAAACTAATATTGGAGCAAAATGCATTGCAATAAAGTAACAGATAAAATATTTGATAAAGCTATTAAACACGACATCATCTGCAGTTTAAAAACTCATTAAACTCATTAAACTTATTAAACTCAAATCAAATCAGTCATTGGGGTCAAAATATGAAGACGTCTGGAAAAACCTAACCAAAAGTACTCAAAAATACCTGAGTCTTAAATGCTCTAGACTAGAGCTATACATAAAACAGCATTTTGTGTCTTTAATCCATAAAAGGCACACTATATAAAACAACTATTCAGCTATAACAATGCAATCATCTTGAGTCTGAATCAGCGGTGTGTTGCTCCCGGTTTGGACCGGTTCTTAGAACCGGTAGTGGCGGTGGCGGGAGGCTCCGCCCATCCATCCGGAACACTTCTGCGCATGCGCAGAAGCGTCGCACGCACGCAAACCGGTAGCAAACTAATTCCGAACCCACTACTGGTTTGAATTACATATGCATGCTAAATTCATAAATATTGCACTGTAGCACATGCTAGCTGAATAGCTTAAGTGCAATCATCCTTTCACAACAACTTGGAAAGACTACACAGAAATAAGAGGTGTGGCATGTTTCAATGTTGTTATTGTGTCAACTGAAGAAGGGATACCTAAGCTTTCTGCTAAGTATTGGAAGTGGCAAGCCTGACTAATTCTAAAACTGTTACATCTCTCCGTTTATAGGCAAGAAATCATTGTTGAGAGTTAGCAAGGGGTAACATCTCAGTTGTTGGATCTGCCTGGGGAAATGCATGTTCAGGCAGGGAAGCTCATTGTGTGACTCATCTAGGTTCTTCTCTTAGTCTAGCTTCCCTTCAGGATTGTTGCTGTTGTCTTCTTCCAGACTATTCATGTATGTATGTATGTATGTGTCCTTAACCTCAAACAATGATTGATTAAATCTAGATAGCTGGAAAAAGTCAACTTTTGAGATAATTATGCATAGTGTCAAACAGTGCAGATATTTAAACAGGCGAAGCCTTAAAATTGTGTGTATGTTTGTTTGTGTGTGTATAAACACGCCCCCAATGAAATGCATTTGCTTCTTATAATTACTGCAAGCTGCATTATAAAATATTATCTTTGCAACAGCACCTAAGCATTATTAATAAACAAATATATGTGCATGCACACAACATTAAGATTCCTAGTTTGGTTTTTCTGACTACAATTCCTACTTTTTTTTACATCAAAGAATGCCATTATACTGGTTTCTTATTATTTAATAAAAATATGTGAATGTATTAGGTATCCTGGGACATCTGACTCGAAAAATGGTTTAACTAAAAAAGAGCAAGTTCTGTGACTAATATTCCTTAAATTGGAAATGGCTCCTTATGAAGAGGTCTGTCAAAGTGAACCAGGTTGTTATTGCTCCAAAACTACAAATATTAACCTAATATTAAAATCCAGAGTGCCAATCTATATATATATCACACACAACGTGTACTTCTAGAAAGTATGGAATTTTTAAAATCTCAATACTGAAATTTTCAGTTGAAGAGGCAACCTGTTCAGAATTGCGCAAAATCCAAGCATATTAACGCCCTGTTGCTGTTATAAGCGTATCATAAAAATAGGCTGGGGGGGGGGAGAAATCTTTACAAATGTGAGGTTTATAGCATGCTATAATTAAGTTCACATTGTGAAAGAGGATGCATGATGTTTTATCCTAAATATAGCAGAAGGCCTTTTTATTACGCAATTTTCTCCTCCTCCCCTTTTAAAAGTGAAAAATAAAATAAAATAATGAATCACCAATACTGTTGGTTGGCCTCTTTACCATTATTTATGCAGCAAATGAAGAGAAAAGAACCAAATCAAAAAGCTTTTGTTTACTTCTCCCTCTTTTTAAAAAAGTTTATTGTTGTGTTGAGTTTTCTGAAGGCAGAGGAGGTATAGATTTTTCTGTAGCAAATTTGAGGCAATTGAAGCCTGGGTTGCAGTTTACTTTGTCTTCTTCTGCCTTATGTATTTGCTATAGAGCCATTAGATGCTTGCCATTAAAACAGTGAAACACAGCCACAAGCTCTGTGGATTTTCAGAAACTAAAATTTGGCAGAGAAGCCAGCTATTCAGGGAAGATAGATACATATACTTTTGCAAGAAAGGGAACAAAAACCTTATTTGCCACATATTGATGATGACCACCAGGGAAGTGGGAGAGGCTCAAAGCAAAGAAACTGAAAGTGAGAGGAAAAGATATACTGTTTGCTTCAGAAATCCAAATCTGTTTTAAAAATAGTCCTCAGAACAGAAGCTTGGTAAGATTTTATTGTCTTTAATAACAAAGGAGATTAGTGAGATCATAGCATGCTGAAGGAAATGTACAGATCTAGAAAGGAAAAGAAAGAGTCCTCATGACAAAAAGACTTACAAAATGGCTCCCATACCCTTCAGAAAAAGGTATATCTGAAGTAAGATGCCATCTTCTCTGGTTGATAGATCGTTTTCTATCCCATCCCCATATCTTTGGAAGGTCCAGGTTTTGGCCTTCAAAGCCTGAAACTATGTTGAACCAGAAACTAATCTGCGTAAGAGCAGAAGCCAAAATCGACTACCCCACCAGTAATGGTAGTGTAGCAGATGGGTACCAAAGAAAGGATTTTTCTTATATGACACCATATTGCTCTGGTCACTTACAGTATAGCCAATGGTAAAATCCTATTAATATTATAATAATATTAATATTCTGACAAGTCTTTGGGACTCCCATCAGATGGTTTATTCATCTGTTTGTGTCCCCATGGCGTGTTCTGGAGCTTCTACCTAAATCATTTTGTATTGTCAAAGTGTGACCAGATTGCTTTAAATTATTGCATATAATTTATGTCAGGGTATCTGTGTTACACAATATGCTTCAAAACAACATACTTCAGATTAATATATCCATTAAAATCCCAACTTTTATATAATAGAGATATCTTTATCAAGGAGAATATTTGTACTCATGGTTGATATGAGGGATCCTTGGTGCTCTCTAACTGGCTTGTTTTCTTGCACTGATGATGTTACCTAGTTTGGGTAATGAAATGTCTGCAAGAAAACAAGCAAGCTGAGAGAGCACCAAGGATCCTTCACATCTTTATCACATATGGAGATTGAAGGACAGATTAAGATACAGGCACTGATGGCTTAACTGAAGATTAAATTAGAACTTCAATGCTATTTTACACATATTCTTCATCCCCACCACTTAAATACCTTTCTCCAACCTGTCTAAATCTGTGGGTGACGGCAGAGAACACCATTTAAATGTTATAAGTGAATGGACACTAATGTTTACCCAATCTGACATAAATGCATATATAAAATATCCAAACTACGCAATTATAATGCAAAATATATTACATATTACCTGTAAAACAGTAAGGAGGAGCTAGGGCAAGGAACAGGAGCTCACCCTGTCTCATTGTGCTGGGTCTCAAACCTGGGCTGTTAGCTATCCAGTTGACACTCAGTGTCTTTAACCACTGAGCCATCATGGCCCATCAGCGCATGAATAACTCTCACTAATTTGGGGTTCTTCTATACTAATCAGAAGGAATCACATGGTAATGCCATGAGAAGAAAATTCCAAGGCGATTCCAAGTGGGTCCACTTTTGCAAAGGCTGGTTACTAAAGGACAAGGATGCCAGTCTCAGTGATCAAATGGAAGGTCAGGTTACTACCTGAAGTAACATAATTCTAAATTGTTGAGGGCTTTAGAGACCAAAGTGTAAACGCATCTGATATTAGGTCTGGAAATAAAGAGGTAGACAATGTAGCTACAGGAAATTAATGCAATATGAATGTTGTTTTATAGGTCCATTAACTGGAATGTGATTATTAGTTGTGTATTGTTAATAACTATCTGTTGTTGTTGTTGTTGTTGTTGTTGTTGTTAGTTGCGAAGTCGGGTCCGACCCATTACGACCCCATGGACAACCTTCCTCCAGGCCTTCCTGTCCTCTACCATCCCCCGGAGTCCATTTAAGCTCACGCCGATTGCTTCAGTGACTCCATCCAGCCACCTCATTGTCGTCCCCTTCTTCTTTTGCCCTCAGCCTTTCCCAGCATTAGGCTTTTCTCCAGTGAGTCCTTCCTTCTCATTAGGTAGCTATCTATTACCTTCTTCTTTATAGCACATTTTGCAACATGGCTCTCCAAGTATTACATGTGCATATATCTATTACTGCAGTCCACACAAACGGCTCAAACTCCTGAAATCTGAATTGCTCTGTTGTTCTCTTACTTTCTTATATTTCAGTTTGTTCTTCCAGCAAAGAAAAGCAACTAAAAACGTCTACACTACACAGCCCCAAATCTGAACTTGAAATATTTTTCAGCAGTCTTTACAAAAAAAAGAAAAGAAAATCAAGATAGCATGTATATGAACAAATCTACTATTTCCCCCAAGGCTATATTCTTTGTGGTCTCTTCAGTATTGTGCATACATACCTCTGGTGTTTACCATCAGCAATTTTCAACATGCTGACATGGCTAAAAGTGACCACAGAGCCGACGCAAGCAAACTAGGAGAAACATAAGTGGAAGAACTATGATTTTTCAGCTTAAACTTTGCACTTTTCCGACAGAAATTAACAAGGTGGCCTGGTTATCATGGAAGAGGATTTGATCAGTGCAACTTGGAATAGACTCTCTCACCCTCACTCTTCACCTTCTCTTTCATTAACCAAGAGAGCTTTGTTCCTGATGTTGCTATTTTAATGGCTGACATAAGCAAAGCTGTGGGGGAAGGAGCCATTCCCACTATAAAGGTTATCTTTCTCCCTGTGTCAGGTGTGCTTCCATTCAAAATCCAGCAAAGAAAAACCCCAACTCCATAATGATAGAGAAGAGTACTTTTACTAGATAAGAACTGATAGCGACAAAATGAAAGCAAGGTCTGAGGCAAAAGGCGCGTAAATGGCATATAGAAATAATCCCAAACCCCTCCCCACATAACCCCCCCCAGCAAATCATCCAATCCCGGTGCCCCAAGATGTCATGTGGGCACACATCCAGGTGGAGCTTCCACATCTGGGCTGCCAAAGCCGTTGACCTTGAGCACCCTAAACTGGCCACCCTAAACCCCTAATCAGACACATGAAGAGGCATCTCCAGCACAGCTTCCCTCCCTCCCAAATACCTGACCATGCCTCCTCCCTCCATTTCTATGGCAGCCGAAGCAAGCAGGCTGACACCCTGTACTGTTGGTTCACAGAAGATTTTGTGCTGTTTCCCTATTATATATCTTGCCATATTTTGTATATTTTATAGTTGTCACCCGACATTATTTTCTTGTTTGATTAATTCAATTAGTGTTATGCCCTATCTTAAAATGACATGAAATACAGTTGCAAGCCCAGAATATTCAGGATTTCTTTTTAGTTAAATGAAATTTAGTTATTTTGTTTAGTTAACTGAAATACTAAATTCAATCCTCATTTTTAAAAAATTATATTGAATGCCAGATGTCTTTTAAACTCACTCCTCCAGACTTTTTAAAAATGTGACTAATAGTTACATCACTCATGAATCCTTCAATGTTGAAATGGTTAGAAATTTCATAAATAAAAGAATACTGACATTTTCTGCAAAGATTCTGAGAAGGAAAACATGAAATAAATACTCTGCTGTTAGTATAACATGATGCTCAATAGTCTAAACAGACAAATGGAACCAAGGAACCCTAATAATTTATTACAACTTACATTACAAAATGGAAGGAAAATATATAGAAACTCTTACGTATAAATGTTCTAAATGAACATTATGATACAGACTTCATAAAATGTATGAAACTTTGGGAATTCCTGTTTGGACTTCCCATAACCTGTTGTTTCTGATTATTGTTTCTGATTATAAATGTTTCTGATTATTATCGGTCATAATGGAAGCTCTATTCCACACTTCCTGAAGGTTATTTAGTTAAGGAAAAAATTCTTCCTCCACATATTAGTGTTTCTCAGTGCAACAAGAAGCTAGAAGCTGTAAGAAACATTGGCAATAGCCTGGTTTGAAAACTGAACCCACTTAACTGAACCCACCTAACAATTCTAGTATTCTAATTACTTATATATAGGTAGTTCTTGTTCAGTGACTGCCTTGTATAGTGACCATTAGCAGTTACAATTAAAAGGAACTTTCAATCAATCCTCATATTTATGACTTTTGAGGGACTGTAAAGTAAAGAGAAGCGGATATTAAGATCATAAACAAACCAGTTTCACTTAGAGACTGCTTTGCTTAACAACCAAATTGCTGGTCCCAATTGTGGTTCTAAAAAAAGGATTACCTGTTCTAGATGCAGTCTATCTCAAGTACTTTAGTTAAAAACTATATAAATCTTAAAAACAGAAAAATCATTATGACGTTCTAATAGAGGTTGCTACTGCAAATGCAAATCTGAGACTTTTGCTACTTTACAGATTAACATTATTGTAAAATGAACTTTTTCAGGTAAGAATCTATTTTTCCATGTGTATATATCAGACAGTAAAGCGCTTATTACAGCAAAGATTCTTTTGCATTACTAATGTATCTTATGTGGCGTAATCCTATCTACTTTTAAGAAAAATTCATGATTTAAATAAGATTTATTTCCAAGTGCACACAAGACTGCAACCATAATGTTGGTATATTTATTGGGGCACAAAATGGGTTGCCAGATAGATTATCCACTATTCTCTCTTTATGGCAGTACAAGCAGTGGATTAGATGTTTGCATCTCTCTTAAACATTGAAATCAGGAATCTGGTAGCACCTTTTCTGACTAACATATTTTATGGAATAGGAAATTGTCAGCCACAGCTCACTTTTATCAGATGCATAGAGTAGATAGGCTGTTTACAGGAGATCAGGTGAGAGAGAACGATAGCAGGACTTGGAGGGGCAGACGGATCGGTTATGCAGATGCAGGTTAACTGTGTGACAGCTTACAAATACCTTATCAAATAATTACAGATAGTCCTCAACTTACAACTGTAATGGAGCCTGAAATTTCTATTGTATGTGATGACGGTCATAAGTCAAGGAACTCATGGGACCAGACCCAAACTTCTTTTTTTGCAGTGATTGTTAAGCAAAAGCTGTGGTTAGATGAATATGGTAATTGTTAAGCGAACACTGGGGTGGTTAAGTGAATTAATGTATTCCTGTGGATGTGTTTTTCTCGAAACTGGCTGGAAACTGGCTGTAAAAATCAACTGGTGGTCAAGCACCCAAAACGTGGTCAGTTGACCGCAGAAAGTTGTGCAACTATCAGAACTCTGGAACTGGGTCGTAAATTAAACTTAAGAAAATCTCTATAAATTATATACTATTAAATTTATCAACGGAAAAAATGTATAAAATGCACAAGGGTGCTGCTAACGTATACTGGAAATGTGAACAAGAGAGGACCTTTTATTGTGTTTGGTAGACATATAACAAAGCTAACAAATTGGGGTCAAATGCATACAGTGATTCAGAAGATTTTAAAAATATAAAATTGAAACCAGATGTATACCTTTTGGGACTGATAGACAAATAGTTGGAAAAAACTCATGGAACTTTGTCTTTTATATGTACAATGGTGAAAAGAGCTGACATTATCTACAATGGAAGTATGGATGGTGAGGTTAATGGAGCTGGCTGAGATGGCGAAACTGGCAACTTTCATTAGAGAAGACATTAATTTTAACCCTGATTGAAAATCTCTTTTGGACTTTTTGCGGAAAACAGAAAAAAAAGTAAAATTATGATATATGGATATGATTATTAGAAATAACTTTCATTTTCAGTGGTCTACTATTATGTTGTAAACTTAAGAGTGTTATGTAAATTGATACATATCTGTTGTAAAAGAAAGACAGAAGTCATTTATTTGTGTTTCATTTTCATTTTTTATATCTTCCCCTCATCTGTCTTCTATCCTAATTATATGTCTGTCTGTCTGTCTGTCTGTGTCTGTCTTTTACTTTTGTGTCTTGCCATGGTCTTAGCGTACCATGTCGCTTGCGGAGACCACCTTCATTACCGTTGTCTTATTCTGGTAGGTTTCATCCGCTCTTCACATGCTCGGGATAGACAAGTCCCTATCTCACCGAAGGTCAATGACCCAATGGCTACACTTAACCTGGTTTGGCCAGCCTGTCGAAGCTGTTGCCCATGACGGCATGACGGCTTGTGTTCTGGATGACGTAGAAGCTTCAGAGGCCTTTCCTGTTACAAATGGCATCAAGCAAGGGTGCGTACTGGCACCAACCCTGTTCAGCACAATGTTTTCAGCCATGCTGTTAGATGCCTTCCAGAACAGTTCCTTGGGAGTTAGCCTGAGATACAGGAATGATGGGAAATGGTTCAATCTGTGAATACTCCAGGCTGTCACCAAGATAAAGGAGACTGTGCTATGAGGTCTCCTTTTTGCTGACGACTGTGCCCTGAATGCTGGATCAGAGCAGGAAATGCAAGCCAGTGTGGACAAATTTGCAGCAGCATGCGACAACTTCGGCCTCCTCATTAACACAAAGAGTTGGTCTTCTTCGGGTCCCGTCAGCCAAACAATGTCGGTTGGCGGGACCACAAGGGAGAGCCTTCTCAGTGGTGGCTCCGACTCTGTGGAACCAACTACCGCCAGAGATCCGGACCATCCCCATCTTGTTGGCCTTCCATAAAGCCATCAAAAACTGGCTTTTCCGGCAGGCGTGGGGATAGAGATCAGCAAGAATGCATTAAAGTGGTCACCCCGTGTATGAATGATAGAATTGTTTTAACTTTTATATGCATTTTAATTTTTTATTGTTGTTTTAATGATTGTACATTTTTCTGCTATACGCCGCCCAGAGTCCCTTGGGAGTTGGGCGGCTTATAAATTTGAACAACAATAAATAAATAAATAAATAAATAAATAAATAAATAAATAAATAAATAAATAAATAAATAAATAAATAAATAAGAGCCCACCATCACAGTGAAGGGACAAAAGCTGCAAGCAGTGGACCAATTTACATACCTTGGCAGCACCCTCTCCTGTGCAGAGACAATTGACATTGAGGTCAACTGCAGAATCACCAAGGCAAGCTCTGCATATGGCAGACTACTCACCAGCATGTGGGACTGCCGTGGAATAAGCCTTGCTACAGATTTCAATGTCTACCGAGCAGTAGTGCTAACTACCCTCATGTATGCCAGTGAGACGTGGACTGTATACAGGAGGCACCTAGACAATTGAACTACTTCCACACGACCGGCCTCCGCACACTTCTGAGGACAAGGTGCCAGACACAGAAGTCCTCTCCAGAGCAGGCCTGCCATCAGTTCACAACCTGCTGATGAAAGCCCAGACATGCTGGGCAGGCCATGTAGCAAGGACGCCAAACCATTGCATCCTTAAACAGCTCCTCTATGATGAGCTGTCTCAAGGAAAGCAATCACACGGGGGGCAAAGGAAGCGATACAAAGACACATTGAAAGCCTCCTTCAAGTCCCTGGATATCAACACTACCTCCTGGGAAACCCTGGTACAAGATCGATCGACATGGCACACGTTGATCCACCAAGGCTGCCAGACATTTAAGACAGAAGAACAACCACAGCACAAGAGCAGCGAGCACTCCGCAAAGCCAGAGCTGCAAATGCTGCAACAATGGTGCCCACACATCTGCCCGACATGTGGCAGAACATTCTGTGCCCGTACAGGCCTTACCAGCCACCTGCGGACACGCCGTGGACAGCCCACAACCCGTTAATGTCAAGGTCCTCTTTCAACACGATGGACGAACATCATCATGTATTTTACTATATATACTGTCTCACAGTCCAAGGCGGAAGTTTTTAATCTCTTTAATTTAAAATTTAATAAAGTTATTTCAAGGGGGAAAAAACCTTCCTTCTTCCTCCTTCTATTGAAGTTTCAATCTAATTTTGCTCCATGTGAAACACTTGAAGGTGCATTATCTGTGCATCAGTGGTGGGTTCCTACCAGTGCGGTCCACTCTATAGCACCAGTAGCGGCCCGCTGGTGACGTCACAGTACTGGTGCGGTCGGTTGCCGGTGCCTGGGCGCTGCCATTAAAAAAAATTTTTTTTTAATTTTTTTTAAAAAAATCTTCTGCGCATGCCCAGAAGCCGAGCTTCCGGCACTGTGCATGCGCTGCCTTCCTACCCCACAGTGAGTCCAAGCAGGGGAGGATGGCTGAGGCAGTGCTTGAGATGCTGAAAGAACGGGCGGCAGGAGCTATCTCCATTTTCCTCCCTTCAGCAGTCCGAGAAGCCACGAACACATGGTGATGACCCTAGGCATTTTTGCACGTTCAAGGCTTCTCGAGCTGTTGAGGGGAGGGGGAATGGGCGGCAAGATCTATCTCAGTTCCCCTCCCTTCAGCAGTCAGAGAAGCCACGAATGCGCAGTGATGATCCCAGGCATTTTCGCATGTTCGAGGCTTCTCGAGCTGCTGAGGGGAGGGGGAACGGGCGGCAGGAGCCTAGGATCATCGAATGGGAAGAAGCATTCAGGCCGGACGGAGCCTCCTAGAAGAACCGCTGCCGCGGTCTTGCTGCTCCCGCTGCGGGGGGCTGCATTGCGGGTGGGCAATGTCCCCCTGCTTCTCCGGCCGTTGCCAAGCTCCCAAGGCCCATGCCCACCTGGTCACATGGCTGGCAAGCCACACCTACAAAATAAGCCATGCCCACAGAGTGGTAGTAAAAAAATTAGGAACCCGCCTCTGCTGTGCATCTAACTTAATACTCTGCCCAGAAGGAAAGACTATTTTGGAATAAGCTATGCTGATAGGTGTAGAGTAGTGTTTCTGATTGGAAAATTGAAGTCCACACCTCTTCAATTTGCTGAGGTTGAAAAACATTGGTACAGAAAATATAGAAGATGTCATTGATGGGAATATGCAAGAATCATTGGGTAGGGGTAAGGAGCTTACGTTTTTTAAAGTCCAGAACAATGAGATAACATTTGGAAGCAGCTGAGGCCGATACCTCCTAATTCATTAGAGTGTAAGAAGGAAAGCAGGACAGCACAATCAGATTTGTAAGATTGTGTTATTGTAGTGAGATCTCAATACAATATTTTTAGGTTTACAACAGCACTTTTCCTTGACTAGGCAGTTGAGTAATTCCTGTTGTATACTAGCTTGGATGAGGGGGATTTATGTTCCCTCTGCCTTAAATCTGTCACCCAGAGCAGAGTGAGTATCTGCCTTTATGTTAGGACTGCAACAAGGAGAAAACAGATTTTTGTATGACTATATTCATAATGAAAATTTACATGTGTTTACTCATATGCAAATTGTACTATCAACCAACTATGTACAGAACTGCAGCCTTAAACCTCCATTTGAATCCTCTCTGGCATTGCTTAATACCCTAATGTTGTTATTATTTAATGCTATTACGTACAAGGCCTAGAGGCCAAGAGCCACTTCAGAAATTGTGTCTTCCCTAACAAGAATTCAGTGCAGATCTCAGGCTTTTCTGTGTGACCACTGTGTGAGCATATCTGATGCTATCACAGGTTTCTTCTCTGTGCCAGTGGCTGTATTTTCTTTCCACAAAGAGATTATGATAGGCAGAACAGGAGGAGGCTGTTCCACTATTCGCTCATATCACTCATTAACTGGTCTTTCACAGTATGGGAGAAACTTCTAAAGGATTAGTAAATTAATAAAATTAACTTATAGGCTCATAGAATAGTAAACGATGGATGCATAGATAAATTGTGGATGGGGACATTTAAGTACACAGCTGCCATTTCTTAAAATTTAAAAAATACCCCCCCCCAATATTTATTTATTTATTTTGTGAGATTTATATACCGCCTCACAGTGCAAACACTCTCTAAGCGGTTTACACCAGTAAGCAATGTATATTTATATTTCCCTCAACAATCTGGGTCCTCATTTTACCTACCTTGGAAGGATGGAAGGCTGAGTCAACCTTGAGCCGGTGAGATTTGAACTGCTGACTTGCGGATCAGTGTCAGCTAAAGTGGCCTGCAGTACCTGCCTCTAACCGCTGCGCCACCTCGGCTCTTTATATATAGGTACATTATCAATTGCCACAAAAAGGATCTTCCAGTACAATCATATACCAAATCCATAATTTCCTCATCCAAGAAATTCAGCTACCCTGTATTAAGATAAACTCAAATGCTTCTCAGTTCAAGGATGCTGAAGTAGGCTTGGCTGTGAAATGGCAATCTCCCAGAGATTCAGGGACACTCTTATAAGTTTCTTCCATTTTATTTTCCATTTCAAGTCATTAAAAGCATTTAGAACTCCCTCAAATAAAAATATTAATAGGTAGACAGAGATATTCTTTCAATGGGAAGAACTCCTTTCTTTGAACCAAAATATTTTCTTGATTTTTCATTGAAAACGTTAAAGAGAAGTTATCTTCCTTCTTATGGTAAGTAGGGATTTTTTTTGCATATAATTTTATTAAGGATTTTGATTACAATAGTAAAAACAAATACAAACTAAAGAAATAAAGAAAAAAGAATAAGAAAGAATGAAAACTGCAAAAATCTCCCAAACGTACCAGTCTGTAAAAGAGACGGTGGAAGATTTGTACAAGATTCTACTAAGGTAGCTTTATAATAAAGTAGAATAAGCTCATCTCATTGAGTTTCCTGTCTGGTCTACCTGAAAAAGCTGACAGGCTGCCAGAACTCTGTAAATAAATGTCTTATTTTAACCTTGATCAAAAAACCAACCCTATATTCCTTTCTTTCATTCTAACAGTTGTCCTGCAGTCTCCGGAAGCGACTATCTGAAGCACAGGTAGGTGATCTCTCATCCTTTCCTTAAAAAGAAAGGTTCCAAAAAAACCCTCTCTTCATCAGTTCTTGGGTCTTTGCCACAGTATTTGGCTCCACATTTGTGCAGACATTTTCAGTTCACCATGCCTCTCTTAGAAATCCTAACTATATGTGCTATAAGTTCAGATATAATAAGTTAATAAGTTACTAACCAGAGCATACAAAACATTCGCCAGACCAATCCTTGAATACAGCTCATTTGTCTGGAACCTACACTGCATATCGGACATAAATACAATAGAGCGTGTCCAGAGATATTTTACGAGAAGAGTCCTCCACTCCTCTGCTCGCAACAGAATACCTTACGCAACCAGACTTGAAATTCTGGGCTTAGAAAATTTAGAACTACATCGCCTTCGGCATGACCTAAGCGTAGCTCATAAAATTATCTGCTACAACGTCCTTCCTGTCAACGACTACTTCAGCTTCAACCACAACAATACATGAGCACATAATGGATACAAACTCAAAGTGAACCGCTCCAAACTCGACTGCAGAAAATACGACTTTAGCAACAGAGTGGTAAATGCCTGGAACTCACTACCTGACTCTGTGGTTTCCTCCCCAAATCCCCAAAACTTTACCCTTAGACTGTCTACTGTTGACCTCACCCCATTCCTAAGAGGTCAGTAAGGGGCATGCATAAGCGCACCAGCGTGCCTACCGTCCCTGTCCAAATGTTCCCTTTTATTTGTACCCAGCCTATGTATATAAATAATGTTATACTTACGTATATTACCAAATACGTACTTGACAAAATAAATAAATAAATAAAATAAATAAATAAAAAGAAGACAGAGAATTCCTTGATGATCATTTCCCAATTCATTAGTAAAAAAACAAAATCATTTTT